>JAPXFY010000020.1:22752263-22757263 GCA_030674185.1 Monoplex corrugatus | reverse complement strand
GTCTCTGCTTGTCTCTCTGTCTCTCTGTCTATTTTTTTGTCTCTCTCTCTCTTTCCCTTTCTGTCTGTCTCTGTCTCTCTTTCTTTCTCTCTCCACAGCTCTCTTTTCCCTCCCTCTCTCCCTCTCTCTTTCTTTCTCCTTTTCTCCCTTTCTCTCTCTCTCTGTCTTTCGCTCTCCCTCTCTGTCTCTCTGTCTCTGTCTGTCTGTCTCTCTCTCTGTCTGTCTCTCTATCTTTCTCCTGTCTTTCTCTCTGTCTCTGTCTCTTTCTCTCTCTTTCTCTCTGTCTCTCTCTCTATCTCTCTTTCCCTCTCTGTCTCTCTGTCTCTTTGTTTCTCTCTCTCTCTCTCTCTCTCTCCCTTTTTGTCTTTGTGTTCCTATTCCCCCTCTCTCGCTTTCTCTCTCTACATCTCTGTATATGAGGCTGATCGGTCAGATGATGTATGCCTATCGTTATTCAACGCTCAATCTGTCGGACATACATGCAAGCAAAAACGTTCTGCCATCAATGACTACATTCTAGAACACGGTGTTGATATCTTCTGTGTTACTGAGACTTGGCTTCGCGAGGCCGGAGATGAGCCGAAATGCCGAGATTTAGCACCCCCTGGTTACACCCCCACCTCATTCCCTCGTGTTACTGCAACGTGTGGCGGCGGTATAGCCTTCGTCGTGTCTGATAGACTGCAACCCCACATCACCTTCACTTCTGACTTTCCATTCACTCACACGGCCTTTGAACTGTCTCAGTTGACTCTGTCTTTCCAGCAAACTCATCTCAACGTTTTCTGCCTCTATCGCCGTCCAGCCAAGAAAAAGTACAATCTGACTGAGTCTATGTTTGTGGAACAGTTGCCCGACTTCCTGGAGTATGCCAACAGTCTGTCTGGCTCTCTTCTCATAGTGGGCGATTTCAACTACCATTTCAACAACCCCTCGCAGTTTTATACGTCCAAAGTCCTTGATATCCTCAGTCTTTTTGGTCTCAGCCAGTCAGTGACTGAGTCAACTCATAAACTTGGTAATACTGTGGACTGGGTGGTGTACAGGGAGGAAGACGGTCTCGTGAGGTCTACAGTCGTTGACCACACCCTGGCGTCAGACCACTTCTGTGTGACCTGTGATCTGAACCTCGCCAAACCTCCTGTGCCTAAAACCTACAGGGAGGTGCGCCGACTCGCCGACATCGACATGGAGGCCTTTAAGGCCGACGTGGTGAAGGACATGCCTGTCAAGCCCACTGTTGATCAACTCTTTGGTTGTTTGCGTGCTACACTAGATCGACACGCTCCTCCAACCCGTCGTTTGGTTTCTACACGTCCCTCATCGCCATGGTACACTGCTGTGGGACCTGAACTGCTTGTGGCCAAGCGTGAGCGGAGGAGAGCGGAGAGACAGTGGCGCGCTACCAGACTTACTGTGCACTGGCAGATTTTCCAGGCTGCCCGTAATCGTGTTACTGCCATTGTTGATTGCGCCAAATCTGTGTTCTTCTCATCCAAAATCGTTGCATGCACAACTGCCAAACAGTTGTTCAGTGTAACAAATAGACTGTTGTGTAAGAAGAATGCCTCGCCTGTTCCAACCTTGTTCTCGGCTCATGAACTTCCCCAGAAATTTGCGGACTTTTTTAACAATAAAATAGTTTTGATTCGTCAGAAGCTGGACTCTGTAGATACTCAGCCACCGCCTGTATCGGATCGTTTGTATGCTGGGCCGTCATTGAGCTGCTTTCAGTCTGTCAGTGATGAGGTTGTGAAGAAAGTATGTTTGAGTATGAGCCCAAAGTCGTGTGAACTGGACCCTATCTCATCATCCATGCTTCGCAAATGTCTTGATGTGCTCTTGCCATATATTACTCATGTGGTCAATGATTCTTTGTCGTCTGGTTCTTTTTCGTCTGTGTTCAAGCATGCCATTGTTCGACCACTGATCAAAAAACCCTCATTGGATAGAAATTGTTTGAAGAGCTATAGGCCTGTTTCAAATTTGTCATTTTTGTCTAAATTAGTAGAAAGGATTGTCTTGTCACAACTGCTTGAGCATCTTCATCAGAATCATTTGTTCAATCCGCACCAGTCAGCATACAGGCAGGCACACTCCACAGAAACAGCACTCTTGAAGATAGTTAATGATATTCTCCTTGGCTTGGACGATGATAGAGTGTCAATACTGGCGTTATTAGATCTGTCCGCAGCATTTGACACTATAGACCACACACTTCTCCTGAACAGGCTTCAGCACTCTTTTGGCATACGTGACCTTGCTCTCTCCTGGATCCACTCTTATTTGACTGATCGGACTCAGACTGTGTGTGTCAACTCCAGGTATTCGGAAGAGTCTGTCTTGGCGTATGGTGTCCCACAGGGTTCGGTCCTAGGACCGATCCTGTTTGTGCTGTACGCCAGTCCTGTGTGTGATGTCATCAGTCGTCATGCCTTGTCACATGAGAGCTTCGCTGATGATACACAGCTTCATCAGTCGGCCTCACTGGCGGAACTCGATGGCTTGGTGACACGCACGCAGGACTGTATCTCGGATCTGAAGTCCTGGATGACGCACAACAAACTACAACTGAATGACGACAAGACTGAACTTCTACTCGCCTGTCCCACTAAATTTCTCCATGATCCTTCTCTTCCGAAGTCTCTTCTGATAAATGACGTTGACATTCCTTTCTCTCCCACTGTTCGCAGTCTCGGTGTTACGCTTGATCAGAGTCTGACCTTCCAGCAACACATCTCAAACATCTGTAGGGTAGCGTATCTAGAGTTACGTAGAATCAGCTCTGTCCGTCATTACCTGTCTGTTGATGCAACCAAAACGCTAATTTGTGCATTTGTTCTTTCAAGGATTGATTACTGCAACTCTCTCTTAGCTGGCATCCCCAAAAACCTTTTAGACAGACTTCAAAAGATTCAGAACAACGCTGCACGTCTCATCTTTAAATCCTCTAAGTTTGACCATGTCACTCCTCTCCTCCGCACTCTGCACTGGCTGCCTGTCTCTGACAGAATAGATTACAAGCTTGCTACTCTTTCCTTTTCGATTGTTTCGAACACTGCGCCAGAATACCTATCCTCGCTTCTTGACATCTACACACCATCCCGTCAGTTGCGTTCTTCTGCAGACACACGACTCTTTCGCATCCCCCGCATTCGAACAAAAACATACGGACAACGAGCATTCTCCTATCAAGCACCCCAAACATGGAACAACATCCCCAACATCCTTAGGCACTCAGACACAATCACCTCATTCAAATCTGGCCTCAAAACACATCTGTATAGAAAAATGTGAAAAAAGTTTCTGTCTTTAAAATATTGTTTGGGCTGTTGCGTTTGTGCGTATGATTCGTGTATTATATAATGTGCATTGTGGGTGTGGTTGTTTGTGTATTTTGGATAACTTGTGATGTAATATCTATTATTGTCTGTCCGATGGGCAACTATTGGTTAGATTTGATAGACATGTTTCTGTTTGTGTTGATGTCATTGTAATTATAGTAGACTTGATTGATATGTATGTATAACTGCTAATGTTGAAGTGGCGAATAGGGGTGGTAAAGATAGGGTGAATTGTAAAGCGCTTGGAGCAGAGTTCTCTGGATCTTGCGCTTATAAGTACTCATTATTATTATTATTATCTCTCTCTCTCTGTTTCTCTCCGTCTCTCTTTGTCTCTCTGTCCCTTCTCTTCTTTCTCTCTCTCTCTCCTTCCTCTCCCCCCTCTCTTTCTCTCTCTCTCTCCTTCCTCTCCCCCCTCTCTTTCTCTCTGTCTACAGCTCTCTTTTCCCTCCCTCTCTCTTTCTTTCTCCTTTCCTCTCTTTCTGTCCCTTTCTCTCTCTCTCTGTCTCTGTATCTCTTCCCATTCCCGTCTCCCTCTCTTTCTCTCTCTACAGCTCTCTCTCTCTCCTCCCTCTATTTTCTTTCTTTCTCTCTCCGTTTCTCTCTCTTGCTCACTCCCCCTCTCTCTCACTCACTCCCGCTCATTTTCTCAACCTCCATCACTCCCATCCTTTCTCTCTTCCTCCCACTCCCTCCACTCTCTCTCTCTGTCTCTCTTTCTCTCTGTCTCTCTCTCTGTCTCTGTCTCTCTCTGTCTCTGTCTCTCTCTCTGTCTCTGTCTCTGTCTCTCTGTCTCTGTCTCTCTGTCTCTCTCTCTGTGTCTCTGTCTCTCTCTGTCTCTCTCTCTGTCTCTCTGTCTCTCTCTCTGTCTCTGTCTCTCTGTCTCTCTCTCTGTGTCTATGTGTCTCCGTCTCTCTGTCTCTCTGTCTCTCTCTCTGTCTCTGTCTCTCTCTCTATGTCTATGTGTCTCCGTCTCTCTGTCTCTGTCTCTCTCTGTCTCTGTCTCTCTGTCTCTCTCTGTTTCTCTCTGCCTCTCTCTCTGTGCCTGTCTCTCTTTGTCTGTCTGTCTGTCTCTGTCTCTCTGTCTCTCTGTCTGTCTCTCTCTGTCTCTTTCTCTCTTTCTCTCTCTCCTCCTTCCTCCTTCCCTATCTCTCCTTCTCTTTGCCTTTCTCCCTTTTCCTCACCCCCGTCTCTCTCACTCTCTCACTCTCTCTGTCCCCCTTATCTCTCTCTCCCTCCCTCTCTCTCTCTCTCCCCCCCCCCCCTCTCTCTCTTTCCAACCCAAATACTTTTTCACCTTTTTCCGTAACAAAGACTTCGTGGTTTCAAAAGGGGAAAAGCCGAAGATTGTAATCGTTTTTACATATTCAATAGACGGTTTGGAGTTGTTTCGCTGTTAAGTCTGTTAATTAAGAATGGAATGGTTATCCCCTAAGTGCTTGGCTCTTGAAGATGGAACAGGTTAGTCCTTTATAATGCCCTCAGTCATTTAACCGTTCGACTCCCTCCAGCAACTTTTTTTACACGTTCAATAGACGATATGGAGTTGTTTCTCGAAGTCTTTTAATTAAGAATGGAATGGCTATCTCATGAGTGCTTGGCTCTTGAAGAATGGAACAGGTTAGTGATTTATAATGCTCTCAGTCGTTTAACCCT
>JAPXFY010000020.1:22734763-22742263 GCA_030674185.1 Monoplex corrugatus | reverse complement strand
AGTGATTGGATTAGTCAGTGCACATTTGCTACTTATTACTTATCCTAAAATTGGTGGCTTTGTACAAAAGTGATCAGATTGGTCAGTGTATGTTTGCTATTTATTACTTATATTTGCTATTTATTACTTATCGTAAAAATTCGTGGCTTGTGCAACAGTGATCGGATTGGTCAGTGCACATTTGCTACTTATTACTTATCGTAAAATTCGTGGCTTTGTACAACAGGCGGTCGGATTGGTCAGTATATATTAGCTATTTATTACTTATCCCAAAACTCGTGGCTTTTTACAATAGTGGTCGGATTGGTCAGGATGTAGTCCCTATTTATTAGTTATTCTAAAATTCGTGACTTTGTAAAACAGTGATCGGATTGGTCAGTATATATTTGCTGTTTATCATTTATCGTAAAATTCGTGGCTTTGTTCAACAGTGGTCGGATTGGTCAGTATATATTTGCTATTTATTACTTATTCTAACTCCGCCTTTCATAATGCCGTGCCCTAGACACGGTGAATCTTTAACAGTTCACCGCCCCTACGGCCATATTGACCATGGGACCTTTAACCTTTTAACCTAACTTATTCTAAAATTCGTGGCTTTGTACAACAGGCGGTCGGATTGGTCAGTATATATTTGCTATTTATTACTTATTCTAAAATTCGTGGCTTTGTACAACAGCGGTTGGATAGGTCAGTATATATTTGTTATCGAGTACTTATCGTACAATTCGTGGCTTTGTAAAACATAGGTCTGATTGGTCAGTATATATTTGCTATTTATTACGTATCCTAAAATTCGTGGCTTTGTACAACAATGGCCAGACTGGTTTTTAGTCGATGCAGTCTCTGTTCTCTCCGGTAGGGATGCCGGGGGCTCTTTTAGTATAAATAGTATCCCCACCTTCTGGAAATTCTGTGCCAGAAATGTCCTCTTTTCTGTCACTCTCTTTGTTTCTTTCTTCCTCCTTTGCTTTCTGTCATTTCTTCCTATCATTTTCTGCCTTGCTGGCCCGTTCATCTGTATGTGTTCGATAAAGTCTTACGTATTTTCTCTTGGGATTTGATAATTGTGTAAATGTGTTGAGTGGCATTTTTGGCTCTGGGGATGTGGGATATGTGGAGGAGGTTTTAGGTGGTTTGGGCCCGTTTTTGTATATGTTTTGGTGTCCTTGGTTATGTTTCAGTTTATATTCAGTTGTTTTTTGTGGGTGTTTTTTTTTTTTTTGAGTCCCCTGTGCGATAGGTTGGACGTAATAGTCAACGCCGGGGGCATCTCCTTGGATTGTGTGTGCGAATGTATTGATACGTGTGCTTAATTTTCTTTTCCTTTATTTCTTGTTGAAGTATTGTGTGTTTTGAAGTGGTTATAGCCCAGATATGGCTCTACGCAGTCGGCTGGGCTTTAAACAACAATAACAACAATAAGAAACCCAGAAGAACACCCTGGATTAAAGGTTGGAGGGAAAATGATAAAAAATATTCGATACGCAGATGACACCATGCTAACTGCAGAAAATGAAAGGGGCCTACAAAACCGTGTGAATATACTAGAAATAGAAAGCAAAGGTATGGGGTTGGAACTAAACAGCAGGAAGACTGAAGTCATGGTGATCAGTAAAAAACATGAAATCCCCTCATGCAAAATAACAGCAAATGGCACAACCTTGACACAGGTTAATAAGTTTAAATACCTGGGAACGATCATTTCATCAGACGGCAGATGCACATCAGAAATAACCGGCAGAATCGGCCAAGCCAAAACAGCATTCAAGAAGATGACAAGCATTCTTACCAACAAATGCCTATCAGTTAACATCAGGAAGAGAGTTCTTGAATGTTATATAAAACCAATACAGTTGTACGGATGTGAGGCGTGGACAGTCAACAAGCAAAACCAGAACAAGATTGAGGCAGTCGAGATGTGGTTTCTAAGAAGATTGTTGAGAGTTCCATGGACAGCAAAGAAAACAAACGAAAAAAAGTCTTGATGGAGGCAGACACAAGTAGATCATTCATAAGGAAGATTAGGAAAAGACAGGCAACAGTTATAGGCCATTTTATGAGGAAGGGGGATTTGGAGCACCTGGTCACAACGGGAAAGCTGGGAGGAAAGAGAGCACCAGGTAGACCCAGGGAGAAAATGCTAGACGGACTTGCGGAGTGGCTGAAGACGAGGAGGGTGGAGGAGATGCTTGGGGCAACAAGAGATAGAGACAAATGGAAGTCCATGATCGCCAACGCCATGTGGCAGGGCACCTGATGATGATGATGATGAACAACAATAAAAACAGTCTCTGTTCGTGTACAGTTATGTTAATTTAAATTTTGCCATTGTCAACTCTGGTACAACATAAAACAAACAAACAAAGAAGCAAACAGGAGCAGACCAGCGTGCAATTCATGGCGCATAATTCAGTAAGAGACAAACAAAGAAAGTCCTATGTGGCGCGGTGATCATGTAGGTAAGACATCAGTCCTCCAATCGGAAGGTCTGGGGTTCGATCCTGCCTGGACATCCCCCCTGGTGGCTGAGGGGTGGAGATTTTCCGACCTCTCAGGTTAGTTTGTTTGTAGTTTGTTCAAGAGGGATTCACTGCACTCGGGAAAATCCATATGTGACCCGCTCTGACTAAAGGTACAATAAGTCGGGTGAGGCCTTCTGCTGCTGTGGGCTGAAAACTGAACTGGGACAGTTTTGTCAATTTTGAGTTTTCTGCATTTTCATGCTCTATAACCACTTTTAGACCATGTCTAACACAATAAAGTCAAATTTAATCGATAAGTATCATTTTGTGTGTTTTAATGTGTGGTAAGTGCTACTATTTGGCCGTTGAAAGCTGCCCGATCGCCCTATTTTGGTGATTAAAGTACGCTTTTCTTAAATTTATTTTTCTTTTTGTTGTTTTGGATGGATGGACAATTAAGTAAACAAGGGATGCGTGGAATTTCAGCTGATTTGTTTGATATTTAATGCTTGTTGCTAAGGAGTTTCTGATCATACCCTTTCAATTCAGGCCTATTCTCTTCAACATTGTTTTTCTCAAAATGGCTGATTTGACCCCTCTCATCTTTCAAAGCCCATAACTTTTTTGTTTTTGTAGCCTGAAACTCAACTTTAGTACCATTTGAAAGCTGAGATTCTAAACTTTATAGTAATACCATAACCTGAAAACGCCTAAACTGAGACATATTGTGCCTTTTGTGAGAATGGGTCACATATGCCCTCCACCCAAATCTGCCAGCAATTATCTGACATACATTCAGTACCTGCGCAAAACCCTAAACCCTATGCGCTGGCAAGGTCTTGAAATGGGGAAAGGGGGAAGAGGGACCTATGAAACATTAAGCTGACACCACCAGAATGATGGAAACATCAAGATGGGCAGCGAACAGGCCAGTTTTTAAATGTTGTGGTCTGGGATTGAACTCAAGATATTAGATCTTGAGTCCATGGCTCTGAAAACTAGCCCGCGTTAGCATCGGTGGTCCAGTGGTAGAATACTCGCCTGCCACGCGGGTGACCCGGGTTTGCTTCCCCGATCGATGCACTGTTTCAGCGGCTCCGTGGCCTAATGGATAAGGCATCGGCCTCCTCTCAGGTTAACATACGTTCAGACTTGTTAGTGCCTAATCCCCTTCGTGAGTATACGCACGCAGAACTTCTAGCATACACGTAAAAGATTTTGCATATTACTGTGGGTATCTAGTTCTTTAATTTTATATAGAACCAATACTGTTGTACGGATGCGAGGCGTGGACAGTCAACAAACAAAGTCAGAACAAGATTGAGGCAGCCGAGATGTGGTTTCTAAGAAGAATGTTGAGAGTTCCATGGACAGCAAAGAAAACAAACGAGACAGTCTTGATGGAGGCAGACACAAGTAGATTACTCATAAGGAAGATTAGGAAAAGACAGGCAACATTTATAGGCCATTTTATGAGGAAGGGGGATTTGGAGCACCTGGTCACAACGGGAAAGCTGGAGGGAAAGAGAGCACCGGGTAGACCCAGGGAGAAAATGCTGGACGGACTTGCAGAGTGGCTGGGGACGAGGAGGGTGGGGGAGATGCTAGGGGCAACGAGAGATAGAGACAGATGGAAGTCCATGATCGCCAAAGCCATGCGGCAGGGCACCTGATGATGATGATCTAGTGGCTTATCATCATCATGTGCCCTGCCGCATGGCGTTGGCGATCATGGCCCTCCATACAAATTCTGTCCCTTGTCGCTGCAAGTACATCTCTCACACTCTTTGTCCTCAGCCACTCTGGAAGTCCGTCCAATATTTTCTCCCTGGGTCTACCTGGTGCTGCTCTCTTTCCCTCCTGCTTTCCTGTTGTGAATAGGTGCTCTTATTTTTCTCGCCTCATAAAATGGCCTATTACTGTTGCTTGGCTTCTAGAAACATGAGAATATCCAGCATGCACACTGAAAAGAGAGTGTGCAAACTATGCAGCAACATATAACCTGCACAGAGTGGGTTAAACAACGTGTAGACAGGCATCTAAGAAAAATTCGGAACTCACACGCACAGACACACACAGACACACACACACACACACACACACAGAACACAACACACACACACACACACACACACACACACACACACACAGACACACACGCACACACACACAGACACACACAGACAGACAGACAGACACACACACACACACAGACACACACACAGACACAGACACACACACACAAACACACACAGACACACACAGACACACACACAGACACACGCACACAGACACATACACACACAGACACACACACACCCCACAGAGACACATACACACACAGACACACAAAACACACACACACACACGCACACCACATTCACACACACACACACACACACACGCACACACATTCACACACACACACAAACACACACACACACACGCACACGCACACACACACATACACACTCACACACACTCACACACACACACACACACACACACACACACCACAACACACACACACACACACACCACACACACACACACACGCACACACACACACACAAAAGAAAAAAAGAAAGCCCGAAAAAATGGTCCTGACTCGCTCAAGACCGTTCTAGTTGAAGGAAATTTGATGACGCCTCATGCTTCTCATGAAACGAATGGGGTTGTGTAAGAAACCTGTGAACATGCCAGTTTTAATTAATTTACAAAAACAGTGACGGATTTATGCAACACATAGCCTACTGGCTCGTCACAGTCGTTCAGGCATCTTTCAGAATTACATTTGCAAGGTGAACTTAATCAACAACAAAACTTCGACAATTAAGCCACAAAGCAGATTAATATCCAGAAACTCTGGGGAGAGCTGGACAACAGAAGGACCTCATCAAGCAAATGTTTCGACCCTTACACTCTAAGGGAGTCTGGCCACATCCAGATCGTGACTACTGGACGTCCTTCCGCTGTTGCCATTTTTCTCCTCCTGAGTTCGAATCCACTCCTCCAAGAATGTCAGCCGCCTCAAGGCTAATTCACTCTTCTGACACATATGCCTTAACCGGTTACCTATGGGATTCCTGTTTTACCTAGGGAAATTTTAACCCTTTGACTCCCGCAGTCTATCCAGAAACTACAAAAAAATTAACCCTTTGACTCCCTCACCTACCCACCAGCTTCCTGCAGGAAGGTGGTGGATAGGGTGAGGGGAATCAAAGGGTTAAGTTTTTGCTTTGCTAGCATGGCTGACACTGCAGGATGCTGATGGACAAGGGTAAGGGAATCAAAAGAGTTAAGCCTTAAGATGTTCACTTTACTTCCTCCTCGACCAAATCCAACCGGAACTCTTTTCAGCTGCTTCTACCATTACCTTTAGAGCTTCTTCTCCTCTTTTTCCAAATCTGAAGGAGGAGAAGGAGAACAAGAACATTTCGGGGAGGTGAAAAGTCGGTTAAGTTTTCGTTGACCACCTGGGTATCAAACAGATAGTCATCCTGCTGCTTCAACAGGTATTTCCACAGCAGGACGCGAACCGTTGGCTGTTTCCAAACGACGCGGTATTCGTGAATCCCTGATACCAACACACGCAGTTCATAGCGGTGTCAGAGACTTACGCTTGTATGAATGGTTAAATTAGCGGCGCTTTGTCAGCCACGACGGAGGAGTAGGCAGAGATACCAAGAGCCGTCTCTTTTTTTTTTAATAATTGTTATTGTTTTTGTTGTTGTGGTTATTATTGTTATTACTGTTATTATTACTATTAATGATAATAATAATAATAATGATAATAGTAATAATAATAATAATAATAATGATAATAATAATAATAATATCATCATCATCATCACACATCATCATCATCAACATTATTATCATCATTATTATTATTATTATTGATGTTGTTGTTGTTGTCGCATCATCACCATCATCATCATCATCATCATCATTACCACCACCACCACCATCACCATCATTAACAGTTTCTTCTTCCTTCTTCTTCTTCTTCTTCTTCTTCTTCTTCTTCTTCTTCTTCTTCTTTTCTTCTTTTCTTCTTCTTTCTTCTTCTTTTCTTTCTTCTTTTCTGTGCTGGAAATTTTCTCTTTTCTGTCACTCTCTTTGCTTTTGCCTTTCTCTTTGCTTTCTGTCATTTCCTCTTGTCATTTTATGCCTTGTTGGTCCATTCACCTGTACGTGTTCAATAAAGCCTTACATACATACTGTCTTTTAGGACTGATAACTGGGTAATGTATCAGGTGCGTTTATGCTCTAGAGAAATGCGATGTTCAGAAGCAATTTGAGGTAATTTAGGCCCATTTATATATCTGTTTTTATTGTCCTTAATTATGTTTAAATTTTTTTTTTCAATCCCCTGTATGATGAATTGGATGGAGTGGTCATCGCCAGGGGCATTTCCTTGAATTATGTGCGCGAATGCATTGACATATGTGCTTTATTTTATTTTCCCACTTATTCTGTCGAAGTATAGTGTATGTTTTGAGATGGTTAGAGCCGTGATATGGCCCTACACAGTCGGCTGGGCTTTGAACAAAAATAACAGTAAAAGTATGCACGCATTAGAGAAAAACTGGAACACAAATGCAAAAAGAAAAAAAAAAAAAAGTAAAAGAAAAAAAAGAAAGAAAATATCGGGCTTGTAAAATACCATGTAACCTTTCAGTCACATGGTATTTGGGGTGTGAGAGCATATGGCAGCACCCGAGCGTTTCAACGTAATCGTAAGGAATCCGAAACTTAAAAACTGAAACATCTTGCCAATGAGATAAAACGATGATTTTTTTTTGCATCGTTGTTGCTGCGTGTGTTAGTAAGTAACCTCTGACGATGAAGACATGCTGCGTCTTCCATCAAACATGTTCAGAAGGCAGAGCTGGGTCGGGGTGATGGGGGACAGGAGAGAGAGAGAGAGAGAGAGAGAGAGAGAGAGAGAGAAAGAGAGACAGACAGACAGACAGACAGACAGACAATCAGAGACAGAGAGAAACAGACAGACAGAGGGCGGAGACAGAGG
>JAPXFY010000020.1:22724763-22729763 GCA_030674185.1 Monoplex corrugatus | reverse complement strand
AACGCAACGCAACCCATGCAACGCATACAACCCAACAAACACAACAACAACACACAAACACATATAATACAAGCAATATAACTACATTACATTACATTACCATGCCATACACACATACGATACGATACATACATACATACCAA
Source organism: Monoplex corrugatus (assembly GCA_030674185.1). Lineage (NCBI taxonomy): Eukaryota > Metazoa > Mollusca > Gastropoda > Littorinimorpha > Ranellidae > Monoplex > Monoplex corrugatus. The sequence continues at coordinate 22,729,620 of JAPXFY010000020.1, read as the reverse complement.
TACCATACCATACCATACCATACCATACCATACCAAATACACCAACCAATCACCATAACCATCATACCATACATACCATACCATATACCATACCATAACCAAATACCATACCATACCATACCATACCATACCATACCATACACCATACCATACCATACCATACCATACCATACCATACCATACATATACCATACACATACCATACCATACCATACCATACCATACTACCATACCATACCATACCATACCATATCATACCATACCATATACCATAACATACCATATACCATACCTATACCATACCATACCATACCTATCCATTACCATCATACCATACCATACCATACCATACCATACCATACCATACCATACCAACTACCATACCATACCATACCATACCATACCATACCATAACCATACCATACCATACCATACCATACCTACCATACCATACCATACCATATACCATACATACCATACCATACCATACCATAACCATACCATAATATACCATACCATACCATATACCATACCATACCATACCATACCATACCATACCATACCATACCATAACCATACCATACCATACCATACCATACCATACCATACCATACCATACCATACCATACACCATACCATCATACCATACCATATACCATACCAACATACCATACTACCATACCATACCATACCATACCATACCATACCTATACCAATAACCATACCATACCATACCATACCATACCATACCATACCATCCCACCATACCATATACCATACCATACCATACCATACCATACCATACCATACATACATACCATACCATACCATACCATACCATACCATATACCATACCATATACCATACCATAACCATTACCCATACCATACCATATACCATACCATACCATACCATACCATACCATAACCATACCACACTACCATACCATAATACATACAACCATACCATACCATACCAACCATACCATATACCATACCATACCATACCATACCATACCATACCATACCATATACCATACCTACCATACCATACCATACCATACCAATACCATACCATACCATACCATACCATATACCATACCATACCATACCATACCATACCATAACCATACCATACCATACCATACCAATACCATACCATACCATACCATACCATACCATACCATTACCATACCAATACCATATACCATACCATAACCATACCATATACCATACCATACCATACCATAACCATACCAACATAACCATACCATAACCAACACATACCATAACCATACCATACCATAACCATATACCATACCATACCATACCATACCATTACCATACCACTACCATACCATACCATACCATACCATATACCATACCATTACCATAACCATACCATACCAACCATACCATACCATACCATACCATCATCACATACCATACAACCATACCATAACCATACCATTACCAAAAATACCCAATACCTACACCCATACCTATACCATACTCATACCATACCATATCCATACCATCATACCATACTACATACCATACCATACCAATACCAAACCATACCACACCATACCATACCATATACCATACCATACCATACCATACCATACCATACCATACCAATACCATACCACACCATACCATACCATAACTCATACCATATACCTACATACATACCATACCATACCATACCATACCATACCATATACCATACCATACCAACCATACCATACATACCATACCATACCATATACCATACACCAACCATACCATACCATACACTCATACCATACCATATCCATCCTACCATACCATACCTATACCATACATACAACTACTACCATACCATACCATACCATACCTATACCATACCATACCATTACCAACCATACCATTACCATACCATACATACCATACCTACATACCATACCTTCCATACAACATTACCATACCATACCATACCTACCTAACACCATACACCAACCATACCATACATACCATACCATACCATACCATCCCATCACACACACCACACCCACCACCATACCATACCATACCATACACATACCACACCATACCATACACAACCATATCATACCATACCATACCATACCACACCATACCATACCACCATACCATACATACCATACAATACCATACTATACCATACCACACCACACCACACCTACCACACCACACCATACCATACCATACCATACACACCATACCATACACCATACCATATCATACCATACCACACATACCACCACCATACCATACCATACCATACCATACCATACCATAACACACCACCACCATCACCATACCATACCATACCATACCAACCATACCATACCATACCATACCATATCCATACCATACATACCATACCAACCATACCATCACCATACCATACCATCCACACCATACCATACCATACCATACCACAACCACACCACCACCATACCACACCACCATACCATATACCATACCATACCATACCATACCATACCATACCATACCACACACATACCATACCAACCATAACCCTATACCACACCAACCATACCATACACCATTACCATACCATACCACACCAACCATACCACACCATACCATTCCATACCATACCATACCATACCACACCACACACCTACACACCACTACCATCTACCATACCATACCATACCATACCATACCATACCTCACCATACCATACCATACACCATACCATTACCACATGCCATACCATATCAACCTATATATAACCATACCATACCATACCATACCACACCATACATACCATACCATTCCATACCATACCTACATACCACACCACACCAATACCATCATACCATATCATACCATACCATACCATACCATACCATACCATACCATACCACTACCATACCATACCATACCATACCATACCATACCATACCATACCATACCATACCATACCTCACCATACCATACCATACCATACCATACCATACCATACTATACTATACCATACCATACCATACCATACCAACCACAACCATACCATACCATATACCATACCATACCATACCATACCATACCACACACACACACAACCATACCATACCATGCCATACCTCACCATACCTCACCATACCATACCATACCATACCACACCAACCATACCACACCATACCATACCATACCATACCATACCATACCATACCATGCATCCATACCATACCACAACCATACCATACCACACCATACCATACCAACCATACATACCATAACCATACCACACCATACCATACCATACCATACCATTCCATACCATACCATACCATACCACACCACACCACACCACATCATACCATACCATACCATACCATACCATACCTACCATACCATACCACACCATACCATACCATACCAACCCACATACCATCCATATCCATACCATACCATACCATACCATACCATACCATACCATATCATACCATACATTAACCATACCATACCATACATACCATACCATACCATACCATACCATACCATACCATACATGGCTGAAGGTAAACTTCATTTCCTAGCTAACTGTAATAGACAGAAAACAACGAGACTGAAATTGACGGAAAAAGACTACTACGATGACGACGACGAACGACGACGAACGACGACGACGACGATGACGACGAGACGAGAACGTGACATCGACGAGATACGAGCAAACGATACCGTATGAAAACCATCAACGGTTATGTCAACTTGTTACCACCAATATGTGCCCTATGTTCCCAACTTGGGTTCTTGCAGAAAATAAATGTGCTCAGTGTTCTGAGTTCTGAATTCTGAGCTCCAACAACACAGCAGAGTATTACACGAAGCGACAGAAGGCAATGACAACAATGCTTGGTTCTCACAATAGCACCCAGACTTATAATGCATTCATTGCCTTGTTACTGGTATTGTACAAGTACATGTACTCATTATGCACACACGCTCTGCTATGCCGAGTATTTCCTTGTGTCTGCGAGACGTTCTGGGTTTTGGGAGAGAGAGCTTCTGGTAACATTGGTTATGGGGGCATAGTAGAGAAGAATGAGGGTGGTAGGGTAAGAGGAACATATAGGGATACTTGCACACATGCACATACGCATTAACGAACGAACGAATGAGCGAAAGCTCGGAAACACTCACACACACACACACACACACACACACACACACACACACACACACACACACACACACACACACCACACGCACGCACGCACGCACGCACACACACACACACACACACACACACTCTCTCTCTCTCTCTCTCTTATTTCTCTTTTTTCTGTTTCATTTTACTTCATCTGTTATTTGTGTCATTGTTTATTCTTTCTTACATGTTCTCTGTCATGTATCTGATTTTCACTCGCTTCCTCTGATCTAATTGTTTACCCCTTCCTTTTCCTACTTCATCTACTATTGTTCTGATGTCTATTCCTTTTTCAGATGTTTACTTAGTTTATCTTTACACTGGTTTATATTGCTTTATCTGTTATAGTTGTAATTGTTTATTCGTTTTTCATATATTTCTTCACTTCTCTTTATTCTATTTTTCTTTCATTTGTTGTTGTTCTGATTGTTCATTCTTTTTCTTCCTTTTTTTTTTGGATTTTGTTGTTGTTGCATTTTCTTCCTTTGATAGTGTTTCATCTGTGATTGTTCTTGTTGTATTGTTTTATCTTGCGTTCTTTTTATTTCTCTTATTCTACCAGATTTCTTGTTTATTGTTGTAATTATCTTTCCTTTCTCACAATTATGTTCTCTTTATGTCTATTTATTTTATATTGCTGTTGTAATTGTC
>JAPXFY010000020.1:22707263-22719763 GCA_030674185.1 Monoplex corrugatus | reverse complement strand
AGAGAGGTGGTGGGATGGGGGTAAAGTCTATGGCATTGACCACCCCCCCTCCCCACTCCCCCAAGAGCAGAGTCAGCCGATGCCAAGGTAGATGAGGACAAAGCAGTGTGATGAGAGGACCTGCATCTCGTTGTTCGTGCAGGAGAGGGCCTAGTAACAGCAGTGGCACTGGTGTGTTATATTATGGCTACCCCCCTCATCTTCCATCTGTCTGTCTGTCTGTCTAGTTACCTTTAGTCCTAGAGCTAAATCTTCTCCTCCGTGACCTTTACTTTTTTTTCCCCTGGTGGTGTCAGCGGATGGTGAGTCTGTGTATGTGTCTGCGTCGGGATTAATTTCGTCAGGAACAAGTCATGTCTTTGCCCTAGGAGAGCCAGCTGAGTCTTCGTCTTCTTGTTTTCCTCCAGGTGTATATGCCGGCACAATGTGATTATTTTGGTGCACGGAAGTTTTTGTTTTTGTGTTCTGATGGCTGACTGAAATGCGGAAGGTTCGTTCATGTTTTTTTTCCTCAAGCTGTTTGTTCTGTCTGGTGATATGGTTTGACCTTGATGTGTTGTTCGCCTTGTTTTTTGGAGTCCGGTTGTAGTTTTTTGTTTTGTTTTGTGACATTCGAAGCGATACGTTTAGTTCACTGTTTTTTTAATAACATAACTGAAGTTTTCCTGCCTGTGCATAATGACTTTTTTGTCTTTTAATGTAATAAATGGAATTTAGGAACTATTTCTCGGGGTGGGTGGAGGGAAAGCTTTAGTTTGCTCTGCTAAATGATGCATCAGATATGACTTCATTATTACTTTTACCCATGTGCGTTGTGTTACTTCATATCAATCGCAATTAACCCTTTCACCGCCGATGTCGCCTTTTGGCAATCGTCTGGCAGACCGCCAACATACTTTACTGTTGCATAATCCCAAACTCCACTCATTCTTCTTTCTTTAAAAAAAAACAAACAAAGCAATTTGGTTGAGAAACAAGAAAGTTACAGTCATTTAAGTCCATAGGTGCATTTTTCTTGTTTTTTTTTGTTTTTTTTAAACAGCTGGCGCTGAAGACTTTAACATTCTAAAATCACTGGCGGTGAAGGGTTAAATTAACTTGGAAAAAGTTGCACAACACTTTGACTTCTGCACTCTACCCACCAACTGCAAAAACCTAACCCTTTGACTCCTGCAGGAAGCAGATGGATAGGGTGAGGGAGTCAAAGGGTTAAGTTTTTGCTTTGCTAGCATGGTTGACTATGCAGGATGATGATGGACAGGGTGAAAGAGTCAAAGGGTTAACCCTATTATATAATATAAAGCACATACAAATGCGTGTTCCCATAAGTTCTACAGGGAAAAGTGTAATTTTTAAGTAACTGACAGGCAGTTTTAAACAACCCCTCTACCTGATTGGCAAGATAAATGGCTCAGCCACCGAATAGAAATAAATACATGGAGGCGATTACCTGGCAATTCTTGCAACCTCTAATTTCTTGCTTGGGAAAAGAAAACATTGGCTAAAGAATGATGAATTTATTACATTTAATGGGACAATTATTACATCTGATAAACCATTAAATCTAAAAGCAAATTACTGGAATGTTTACGTGTATGTAAATATATGTACAAATATAACCTCTTCTGTAAATAATGACTTTGTAACCTTACAAATGTTGGCAATATTCAACTAGCAGCCATGGCAACTCATGTATTTGTTCATTGTGTATAAGAGGATTTGTCCAAGAAAGATAAATATCTAAATATTAAGGGTAATCCAGATTTATAGATTAGACACTTAATCGGAGCTGTAACATGCATCTACTTGATTGCCTCTTTGGAATCATCACTTTCTGCCCAGAAAAAAAGTCATTTTTAAAGTTTACCAGAAAAGGGGAAACTGAGCTTGCATATACATGATTTACTGCAAATTTTCATTATTTTTCTCAAGAGCATCTACGTTTGAAAACTATCCGTAAAGAAAGATAAGTTATTTGAAAGGTAACTGTAATCGTAGAGATGATTATTTGCTCAATTTTGGGATTTTTTGTTTGTTTTCTCATCTGAACGGTTAGCTTTCTAGTACACAAAAGGAGGGGGGGAGGGGGAGGGGGAGGGGGGAGGGGGAGGGGGTGCGGGGATATTTAAACCGATCTACAATTCGTAGACTATTTTGTATCCCCAAAGTAAGATGAAACAAGTGTTTAGTGTGATTATCACAAGTAAGTGGCGATGCGTTTCGTCGATTTCTGTCTGAAAAAAAAGCCAAAAAGTATCTTTACATTAGAAAGTGCACTAAAAATCCAATCTTCGTTGTTGTCCTACTTTTCAATGGCATAGTGGATAGTGCATGATTAATTGTACACAGAAAATAAATGTTTAATTTGGCTAGTCTTTTTTTTTTTCAGATGTGATCAACACGTTATTCAATTTAAATTTCTTAATTGCGTAATGTAAATGGTTGATTTTGAAAATTCTGTATTGTTGCTGGTTGGGTTTTTTTTCTGTTATGTTTGGACAAACCAAATTATCATTAGGTCATCACGTCTTCCATATTTGATACAGTATAAGTCGTTGTTTCACTATACCCCAACATAGCAAAAAGAATAAGCTTAAATACATCGTTTAGTGTAAATTGTCTTAGAATATGAATCACACTGATGCAATGTGCACAAATACATCGTTTAGTGTAAATTGTCTTAGAGTATGAATCACACTGATGCAATGTGCACAAATACATCGTTTAGTGTAAATTGTCTTAGAATATGAATCACACTGATGCAATGTGCACAAATACATCGTTCAGTGTAAATTGTCTTAGAATATGAATCACACTGATGCAATGTACACAAATACATCGTTTAGTGTAAATTGTCTTAGAATATGAATCACACAGATGCAATGTACACAAATACATCGTTCAGTGTAAATTGTCTAAGTGTACAAATCACACTGATGCACTGTACACAATCCTGTCACGTGCACTGTCAGACCAAAGTCGGCTTTCCGTCTTATCTTTGTTATGTGTATTTATGGAAGGCTCCAGTGTCAGTATTCATTGCAGGATAAGAATTCTGATGGCAAGAGGGAGAGAAAGAGTAGTTCTGGTACACAGCATGCTATTTTCGTGTCCTTGCCATCTTCTGTACCGGTATGCCGGCTTGATGAGGGAGATGGTTGGTGTCTAGGTACTTGCTGTGTGTGTAGTTTGCATCGAGCTGGTTTGACGTGCACAGTGTACCAGCACATGTGTGTATGTACGTATGTGTGTGTGTGTGTGTGTGTGTGTGTGTGTGTGTGTGATGGTGAGCACATCTGGTGACCTAACCGGCTCCTACTCTCTCTCTGTTTTTCACGGGTACATGTGTTGGATGAGCTATGTTACCGTCATGGCTTCTTCGTCTCAAAGGTATATGCGGTGGATGACCTCTAACCTCCATTGCTTCTTGTTCTCGAGGGCACACATGCTGTGTGATCTAAGCCCCTGCTGTTTTTTCTTCTACTTCTGCTGAAAACATGTGATGACCTTATCGCCTCTGGGTTGTTTAGTTTTGTATTGTTTTTTTTATATATATTGTTTCACTTTCTCTTCTTCAAACGTGCTCGTGACCATCGGTGCTTCTTGCTGTATCTCTTAATAAGCTCATGACGATGACATGGCAATAATTGCTTTGCTTTCTGTCATAGCGTTCCTCTCCTTCTCTGTGTTAGACTGAATGAGTTTAGATTCCACAAACAGTGCTTATATAGATCGTTGTTCAGTTTTCGTAAACCGTGTATGTCGTGGCGACATTAGTGCCCATTATTTTCCCGAAAGGTGCAAACTGAAAGGTAATGGTTTTTTTGAGTGTTTTTTTTTGTTTTTTTCTTGTTCACAAGCAGTGTATATCCTGACAACAAAAAATCATAAGTTGTACACATTATTACGTATCGTAATTTTCCCCCTAAGCATGTTTATTGTGGCGTATTACTTACTGTTCACAAATCATAATATATTCTGCCATACCATTAATTTTCAAAAAGCGGTGCATACAATGGTACAGTTTTTTTCCCTTAAGTAATACTTGTTGTGACTTGTTATTCACTGTTCACAGGTAACATATATCATGACGTGCTACTTGATACCTTTAAAATGGCGGTGCCATAGATATTTCACGGAGAGGGTTATGATGTTTGTGCTATGTCCACCGAGAGTTCCATTGTTATGGAACATTCAGTCATTTCAATAACAAAGAAATCAAATTCAAAATTCTGTCAGAACTGTGTTGTCTTTTCTGAAGTTTTCGTTTTCACACCAGCAATTCTGCGAATTAAAATAAAAACATGATAGCCAAAATATTTTTAAACGAAGATGATAGCTTTCAGATTCTGTCAACCACGTGTATTTTGGGTTTTTGTTTTAAATGATACTTTTTTTATTCTCTAGTAATATTTCATGTAATCTCCATTAGCTTAACTTTTAGCACAGCTAAGGATTTGGGTTTTAAAATCTTTTTACATATAGCCAAGTGAAACATGTGTATTATTGGTAACTAAGGCCCACCACTATCAGTCTAAATGTCCTGTTACTCAGTTCGTCTTCAAGTTTCTGCTTGGAAGATTTGAACACTGAATCACCACGATGCCCTCTAGAATTCAAATTATGCTGACAATTATGAAAAAAAAGTGCAGCTTTGTCAATAGACATATCGCAGTATGTTTTAAGTATTTATTTCTGCCTGGGGATTTTCAAACAGTTTACAGGTCATAAAGGCATAACCATGAAACAGAGTGCTGCATAAAGATCATGATCATGAATAAAAGACACTTTAAAACTTCTGGCCTGAATACAAGAACATACTTTGAAAAAATAAAATATTCCTTGTCATCACTTGTATCCTTTTGAACCGCTTCTTTCATATGTACAATGTCAACATCCTTAATACAACTCTTATTAAACCCAAAGACTGTTGATAATTTCTTGACAGTCCCAATGATTATCCAATTATTTTCTAGTCTACAGCAGTCACACGTGCAGTACAAAGGCAGGAACTAATGACACTTCGTGAAATGATGATCAAGTTTAAGGAATCTGAATCAAAGTGACTGCCAGCGTTTAAGCAAATACGAGCATAGTAGTAGTAGTAGTAGTAGTAGTAGTAGTAGTAGTAGTAGTAGTAGTGGTAGTAGTAGTAGTAGCAGTAGTAGTGGTAATGGTAATAGTAATAGTAATAGTAATAAGATTAATAATAGTAATAGTAATAAGATTAATAATAACAATAATAATAATAATACAATGATAATAATAATAATGATAATAACAATAACAATAATACAACAACAACAACAATAATAATAATAATAATAATAATAATAATAATAATATCACACACCAGTAGAACAAGAACACGTATTGTCTTGTCTTGTCAGGGTTTGGCTTGTCTTGGCTTGTTTTGACTTGTCTTGTCTTGTCCTGTCTTATTTTTGGTATGTTTTTGTGTATTTTCAGCTCTAAGGGAATTTTTCATTAAGGATGTAATTTCTATCACTTGCTCAAACATCATTATTATTATTTTTTGTTCTTGGATTATTTGAAATTGAATAGGAAGCACCCCAGTGTTCTTGTTTTGATCTTTTCTCAAATAGAAAAATGTGAAAAGAGTCAACTGTGATATGTGCAATTTTCCATCAAACATCAATTTAAGGACACGTCTTGCAACATAGGACATTTTTCTTACATTTTCATTTATCGAAGTCTTTCTCTTCAGTTTATCCGGAATTGACAGCATTATTGACCAAACAAACCAAAAATACTTTTTGAATGAGACAATTTAGAGCCTTAGTCCTTCAAGAAGACAATTCTGATTTTGAACTCCAAGTCATACAATCACGAAAAAAACCACCCTTTTTGAATGAGACAATTCGGAGCATTAGTCCTTCAAGAAGACAATTCTGATTTTGAACTCCAAGAGACACTGTCACCAAAAACACAAATGTGTCCACTGTGCTAAGCTGGAAGAAAAAATTCAGTAACAACGAAGTTTCGACCTCGAATTAAGGTAACATGATGCTGAAACCTGGCTTCTTCCATCATCATCCTACGAGACAGACAGGTTTCAGGGGAGGACTCTTGAAGACCTAAAAGACTGCCACAGGTGTACAGTAGACCTCTATGCAGTGGTGGATGGTGGAGGTGGAGGTTGAAGATGAGTGAAGAGGGGGATGGGTTACACACCCATCATATCACCTTCCTCGCCGTCTGGGTACTGCTCTACGACTTCCTGCTCTGGTTGGCATGGCTACTGACACACGTAAGCATTTGATGATGTGTGGAAGTGTGTGTGTGTGTGTGTGTGTGTGTGTGTGTAGTTTGTCTGTAGTGTGTGTGTGTGTGTTGTGTGTGTGTTTGTGGTATGGGTATGTGGGGTATGTGTGTGTGTGTAGTGTGTGTGTGTGTATGTGTGTGTGTTTGTGTGTATGGGTATGTGGGGTATGTGTGTGTATGTATGTGTGTGTGTGCGTGTGTGGTGTTGTGTGTGTGTGTGTGTGTGTGTGTGTGTGTGTGTAGTGTGTGTGTGTGTGTGATATATAGTTTGTAGTTTTTAATGTGTGTGAACCTTGAATCTCCGTGTATGTGTGTGTGTGTGGTGTGTGTGTGTGTGTGTGTGTGTGTGTGTGTGTGTGTGTGTGGTGTGTGTGTGTGTGTGTGTGTGTTGTGTTTCTCTCTCTCTCTCTCTCTGTTTGTGTATATATGGTGTGTGGCGTGTGTGCGCATGTGTGTGTGTGTGTGCGCATGTGTGTACATGTATGTGTGTAGTCTTTGTGTGTGTTGTTGTGTGTGTGTGTGTGTGTGTGTGTGTGTGTGTGTGTGTGTGTGTGTGTGTGTGGATATGTAGTGTAGGTGTCTGTGCATGGATGTGCGTGTGTGTTTGTGTATATATGGTATGTGTGAGTGTGTGCGCGCGCGCATATGTATGTGCAGATGTGTGTACATGGGTATGTGTGTGTGTGTGTAGTGTGTGTGTGTGTGTGTGTTGTGGTGGTTTTTTTATGTGTATAATATATAGTTTGTAGTTTTTAGTGTGTGTGAGCTTTGAATCTGCATGATACACGAGGACTGGGGATTCTGCCAGCATATGGATAATGCATGGAAATTGTCTCTGGTAAAATGATAAACACACACACACATACACACATACACACACACACACACACACACACACACACACACACACCACACACACACGCACACATACACACATACGCACACACACGCACACACACACACATACTCACACATGCACACATACGCACACATAACAAGCACACACACACAGACACAAGCACGCACACAGACACAAGCACACACACGCACACAAACACACACATACACACACATGCACACATACGCACACAGAACAAGAACACACACAGACACAAGCACACACACAGACAAGCACACACACACACAGACAAGCACACACACACACACACAGACAAGCACACACACACAGACACAAGCACACACACACACGCACACACAGACAAGCACACACACAAACAAACACAAGCAACAGACACGCACACACACACACACACACACACACACACAAAACTCACACACAACACACACACACACACACACACACACGCACACGCACACACACACACACAAGCACACACACACATACACACACACACACGCACACACACATACACACACACAAACTCACAACCTCACAAACTCACACACACACACACACACACACACACACACACACACACACACACACACAACACCTGTGCTCAGAATGCACCCTACATAATGCACTTGCACACCATACACTTCCCACTCCCTCCTTGCCTCTGTACCTTCACCTCAACCTCATCCCATCCCGACATCCACACATACACTTGGGCTTAAGAGTTTCTTACTACTTGCTCCAACCATGTCGCTTGTATGCAAAATGTTTTACTGAAATTCTGATTATAACATAATAGAATCCCATGTTGTACTTCTCAAATCTAACACAGTTTACGCTACCCATTCATCTAGCATAGAATCAGATACAAAGTACAAAAACAGTCAGCTCAGAACACTCCTTTTTTACTTTGTATCTGCTTCTATGCTAGCTGAATGGGTAGCGCAAACTGTGTTAGATTTGAGAACTACAACATGGGAGATAATTCTCAAGAGTTATGTCCTTTGATTAATATTATAAAAAAAATTCTCCCTGCTTCCCTCTTATTTCTTTGGTATTACCAGAATGCACTATGTTAAAAATGTCTGAATTAGTAATTTGTTTAAAAGAGACTCTTGGGCAATTCCGTATACGCTCCACCGAAACCAATCACTGAGTAATTAATCTGGCTGACCTTCGAATGTAAATGAGATATGCGGAAGCAATTTTAGGTTATTTAGGCCTGTTTTTATATTCGTTTTAGTGTCATTAGTTATGTTTAAAGTTGTATTCAGGTATCAACCAAGGGCATAACTCTTGAGAGTCACGTAGGAATTATCTCCCATGTTGTGGAACTTCTCAAATCTAACATAGTTTGCGCTACCCATTCAGCTAGCATAGAAGCAGATACAAAGCACAAAAATCGTAAGCTCAGAACACTCCTCAGGTATGTATTCATGTGGGTTTTATTTTCAAATCCCCTGTGCGATAAGTTGGATAGAGTGGTCAACACCAAGGGCATCTCTTTAGATTATGTGCGCAAATACACTGGTATGTGTACTGAATTTTCTTTTCCTTTTTTTTCCCCCCGTTGAAGTATTGTGCATGTTTTGAACTGGTTAGAGCCCTGGTATGACTCTACGCAGTCGGCTGGGCTTTAAACAAAAAATACCAAAAACTAGACCTTCCAATCTATATAAAACCCTAAGCGATAGAAACAAGGTCTGGTAGCATTGAAGAGGGAGGGAATGTGAACAAAACAGGACTTGGGAAACACTAAGCTGACACCAACAGAATGATTGGAACACTAAGATGGGCTGACAACGTGCCAAGAATTAAGGCGTTTGTCATGACATCATGATTTGTAAAAAATAGAATAAGTGCCAAGTGGCCGACTACTAAGTAAAGTGACTGTAGATAGACTGTCAGAGCCCCGAGACGGGGGCAAAACGAAGATTGTCTCCCTTGCGACGGTACGCTCAGAAAAAGAGACGGAAAGAAGCAGACAAAAACTGAAGGATTTAGATACTAACAGACTGACAGAGCGTTCTGGGGGTGTGTCCTAGATTGCTGTCTATCCTCTAGCAGTTTCTCTATTTGTCTGTCTGTCTGTCTGTCTGTCTGTCTGCCTGTCTGTCTCTGTCTATCTGTCTGCTTATCTGCCTGCCTATCTGCCTGTCTGTCTCTCCCTCTCTCTCTCTCTGTTTCTGTCTGTCTCCGTCTCACCCTCTCTTTATGTCTCTCTGTGGCTCTGTCTTTCTGTCTCTGTCTCTGTCTCTGTCTCTGTCTCTGTCTCTCCCTCTCCCTCTCTCTGTTTCTCTATCTCTGTCTCTCTCTGTTTCTGTCTCTGTCTGTCTGTCTGTCTCTTTCTCTCTCTCTCTCTCTTTCTCTCTTTCTCTCTGTCTGTCTGTCTGTCTGTCTGTCTGTCTATCTGTCTGTCTATCTGTCTCTCTCTCTCTCTCTCTCTCTCTCTCTCTTCCCTCCATTTCTCTCATACACACACACACAAACATACACACACTCACTCTCCCTCTCCCCCTCTCTCTGTCTTTGATTTTTTCTATTTATCTCTGTGTGTCTCTCTGTCTCTATCTCTTTCTGTCTCTCTCTGTCTCTCTTTCTGTCTGTCTCGCTCTCTCGCTCTCTCGCTCTCTCCCTCCCTCTCTCTCTCCCTCTCTCTCTTCGATTCTCTCTCTCTCTTCAATTCTCTCTCTCTCTCTTTCTCTCTCTGTCTCTGTCTCTCCCCTCTCCCTCTCCCTCTCTCTCTCTCTCCACTCCCTCGCTCTCAATCCCCCCCCCTCTCTCTCTTTTTCTGTCTCTTTTTTTCCGTATCTTCCTCAGACGTGTCTGTTTCGTTTTGAATTTTAAACCTGACAGTCCATTCTGAAGAATGAAAGGTCTGTTTTGTGTAGGTTTCGTCAACTTGCTTTCGTCTGTCTGTCCTGTCTGTTCGTACTATCTCATCTCTCAGGGCCATGACAATGTATTTATATTTATATTAATCAAAGGACATAAGTCTTGAGAATTATCTCCCATGTTGTACTTCTCAAATCTAACACAGTTTGCGCTACTCATTCAGCTAGCATAGAAGCAGATACAAAGAACAAAAACAGTAAGCTCAGAACACTCCTCTGTACTTCTCAAATCTAACACAGAGGAGTGTTCTGAGCTGACTGTTTTTGTGCTTTGTATCTGCTTCTATGCTAGCTGAATGGGTGGCGCAGACTGTGTTAGATTTGAGAAGTACAACATGGGAGATAATTCTCAAGAGTTATGTCCTTTGATTAATATTATAAAAATTCTCCCTGCTTCCCTCTTATTTCTTTGGTGTTATTTCTATGTAATTCCATGAAATCATGAAAGAAACCCATTCTAAAAATACCTACAGTGAGCTTGTTCATTCGGTACATTAATAAGTACGTCCTTTGAGAGAACCATTTTGTGGACATTGCAATCATAAGCAATTGCTGGCAGCGTGGGCGAACTTACTGACAAAGATAAAATGATTTTCATCATCATCATCATCAGGTGCCTTACCGCATGGCGTTGGCGATTATGGACTTCAATCTGTCTCTATCTCTTGTTGCCTCAAGCATCTCTTCCACCCTCCCTGTCTTCAGCCACTCTGCAAGTCCGTCTAGTACCTTCTCCCTGGGTCTACCCGGTGCTCTCCTTCCCTCCTTAACACTTCAAAACTATCGAAAATGATGATAAGGCTTCAAAGCTGTTTTATTACTCAAGGATAGTACCATTTGGTCAGACAGACATGTTTTACGGCTAGTCCTTGTAACTCTGCACATTTAACATTTATAAGCATAAGCATCATTTCATCAGACGGCAGATGCACACCAGAAATAGCCAGCAGAATCGGCCAAGCCAAAACAGTATTCAAGAAGATGACAAGCATTCTTACCAACAAATACCTTTCAATTAACATCAGGAAGAGAGTTCTTGAATGTTATATAGAACCAATACTGTTGTACGGATGTGAGGCGTGGACAGTCAACAAGCAAAGCCAGAACAAGATTGAGACAGCCGAGATGTGGTTTCTAAGAAGAATGTTGAGAGTTCCATGGACAGCAAAGAAAACAAACGAGACAGTCTTGGTGGAGGCAGACACAAGTAATCATTCATAAGGAAGATTAGGAAAAGACAGGCAACATTTATCGGCCATTTTATGAGGAAGGGGGATTTGGAGCACCTGGACACAACGGGAAAGCTGGAGGAAAGAGAGCACCAGGTAGACCCAGGGAGAAAATGCTAGACGGACTTGCAGAGTGGCTGAAGACGAGGAGGATGGAGGAGATGCTTGGGGCAACAAGAGATAGAGACAGATGGAAGTCCATGATCGCCAACGCCATGCGGCAGGGCACCTGATGATGATGAAGCATAAAGACAACAAAGTGAAATGGATTATTTGAAACTAAACAGACAAAATAAAACTGAATCATGAAAAAAACAACCAAAATTACAAACACATAAACAAAGGACAGGAAAGCTGGAGGGAAAGAGACACCAGGTAGACCAGGGAGAAAAGACTGGACGGACTTGCAGGGTGGCTGAGGACAGAGATGGTGGGAGACGTACTTGCAGCGACAAGGGGATAGATTGGTATGGAGGGCCATGATCGCCAACGCCATGCAGCAGGGCACATGATGATGATGATGATGATGATATGATAAACAAAGAAAAGAAGAAAGTAAAGAAAGTATTAAAAACAAACAGGAGGTGAGTGTGTGAGAGTGGGAGAAGAGAGACAAAAGATGCTTAGTGGTAAAATGACTGACTGTATCATTGTATTAACACAAATGTACGCGCAGGTTGCAAATTCCCCCGTTGGGTTGCCGGGGCTCTTTCAGTATAAATAGTATCCCCATCTTCTGGAAATTCTGTGCTAGAAATTTCCTCTTTCTGTCACTCTCTTTGTTTCTACCTTGTTGCCTTGCTTTCTGTCATTTCTACTTATTTTCTGCCTTACTGGTCCATTTACCTGTATTTTTTTCGATAAAGTCTTACGTACTTTTTCTCGAATTGATAATTGGGTACATGTATTAAGTGCATTTTTGGCTCTAAGGAGGTGAGATATGGGAAGCAATTTTAGGTAATTTAGCCTGTTTTTATATATGTTTTGGTGTCCTTATGTATGCTTATATTTGTATTCAGGTGTGTTTTAAAATTTCCCCTGTGCGATAAATCGACGGAATGATCCAACACCGGGGGCATGTCCTTAGATTATGTGCGGGAATACATTGATATGTGTACTTAATTTTCTTTTCTTTTGCTTTTCGTTTTTCTTGTTGAAGTTTTGTGTGTTTTGAAGCGGTTATAGCCCTGATATGGCTCTGTGCAGTCGGCTGGG
>JAPXFY010000020.1:22692263-22697263 GCA_030674185.1 Monoplex corrugatus | reverse complement strand
TGCATTTTACCAAGCAAAAGAAAGTGTTAGCCAAGATCTTCTCAGCTGTTTCTGGATGGATCTTAAACACATTTTGGCTAAAGGTGTGGACACAACACAAGTTTAAAACCAGAAGAAAACACGAAAAAATTTCATAACTCGTATTTACTACAACCAGACAACACAGGCGCAAAGGACCTTTTTTCCCAATGAACGAAGCAGCAAGGAAGTTTCAGTCTTTTTCTCCTAATTTTTATATTCGGTATTTTGTTCATCTGTGATCTTACGCTTGACAAAGACCAGTTGGCCGAAATTTTGCTCCGGTTTGCTTGAACGCGGACAGTCACACTTGTTTTTGGATTACAAGTTTGAAAGACAAGATACTTGCCAAGGTCCGAGAGCTAGCCCCCAAAGCGTGTCGGGACTTACATTACAGCTCTACTAAATTCGACGGTAACCTGCCAGACCTAAGTTAAAATGAAACACCTTAGAGTGCTGTGTGGGACCCAGAGCACAAATACCTCACCATTGACCAAACAATCGCCTCACAACCTCGGACGCCACACGGTGGCCATTTCGCCATGCGAAGGTGAGGAAGGGGGGTGAGGGTGGCTATCTTTGCGCTGCATGACCCATTCGGACCGAGTCATTAATTAATTTTTTTGTTTTGATTGTGCACGTGTTTTTATTTATTTATTTATTTATTAAGCATACAACAGTTTATACTAATCATCATGATATAATGTGTACATAACAAAACTATTTTATATTCATTATAATGAAGAATGTCACAAGGGAAAGTGGGAAGAGCACCAGTGACCCAGAGAAATGCTGGACGACTTGCGAGTGGTGGACGAGGTGGGGAATGCTAGGACAACGAGAGATAGGGACAAATGAAAGTCATGATCGCCACGTCATGCGCCAGGCACCTGATGATATACAATGAAATAGACTAAAATCTTGTTACAATGAACGTCCACAAAACTGATGTTCATAATTACAGTAAAATCAACTAAAATTTCTCGGTACAATGAATGTAAACAGCCTGCTTTATAAATTCAAATCATGCAATTAAAAATTTAATTAATTACCTGATATTTCGCCATGCGAAGGTGAGGAAGGGGTTTGGAGGTGGCTATCCTTGCGCTGCATGGCTCCATTCGGACCGAGTCAGTAAATTACCTTGTTCACAAGCCGAATGGCAAGGTGGGAAGATGATAAAACCCCGGATATGAGAAGAATAAGAAAGCAGATACGCAGTTCTGGCGGTTAAGCCTCAAAGTGCTGACGAATCACTGTATCTGTCTTTTAGACGTCCGTGTTCAGGATGGGATGTGTGGAGATGGAGGTGGTGGGTGGATGTGGCAGGCAGGAAGAAAAATGGCTGCCATGATGGTGACCTCAGGTGAGACTCCCTTAAGTGTCAAAACAAAGCCAGATCTTGGCACAGCCTGCTCGTTTTTCTTACCCCGAGAGAAAATCAAGTGGTTTCTGCGAGTGTAAGCTGTCGGTGAGAAGACTTGTATGTTAATTATGTGTGTGATTAGTTAGGGTATGGAGGTTGGGTGGTGGGTGGGTATGTCATTTGGTTAGTTATTCTGTTAGTTTTGGTTGGTTTGGTTTGGCTTGGGTTGGTTGGTTGGTTGGTTGGTTGATTGGTTGGTTGATTTGGACTTGTATGTTAATTATCTATGTGGATAGTTAGTGTTCGGAGGTTGGGTGGGTGGATGGGTATGTCATTTGGTTAGTTATTTTGTTAGTTTTGGTTGGTTTGGTTTTGTTTGGTTTGGGTTGGTTGGTTGGTTGTGTTGGTTGGTTGGTTGGTTGGTTTGGACTTGTATGTTAATTATCTATGTGGATAATTAGGGTAGGGAAATTGGATGGGAGGGTATGCCATTTAGTTAGTTATTTTGTTAGTTTTTGGTTGGTTGGTTTGGTTTTGGTTTTGGTTTGTTTGGTTAGGTTGGTTGGTTTGGTTTGGTTTGGTTTGGTTTGGTTTGGTTTGGTTTGGTTTGGTTTGGCTTGGTTGGTTTGGTTAGTTTGGGTTGGTTGGTTGGTTGGTTGGTTGGATTGGTTGGTTGGCTGGTTGGTTGGTTGGTTGGTTGGTTGGTTGATTGGTTGGTTAGTTGGGTGGGTGGGTAGGTGGGTAGTTGGTTGGGTGGTTGGTTGGTAGGTTAGTTGATTTGTTGATTGGTTGGTTGGTTAGTTTTCTGTCAGTCAGTCAATCAGTTTGTTCGTTTGTTTGTTTGTTAACTTGTTTGTTATTCGGTTAGTCAGTGACTTAGTCAGTCAATGTCAGTGAGCCAGTCGGTTAGTCAGTCAGTCAGTCAGTTAGCTATTTAGTTGGTCGTTCGGTCATTCAGTCAGGTAGTCTTTCAATGAGTTAGTTCAATCATTCGTTGATTAGATGGTTATTTAATTTGCCCTTCGTTCGAGCGTTCGTTAGTTAGATCGTTTGTCAATTCGTTCGCTCGTTCGATCGTTCGTTCGCTCGCTCGTGAGTGAGTGACTGGATGAGTTCGTTAGTTAGTTTGTTAGATAGTTAGTTCGTTCGTTCGTGAGTGAGTGAGTGAATGAGTGAGTTAGTTAGTTAGTTGGTTATATAGTTAGATAGATAGATAGTTTGATATATGATTGGGTTTGGTTGTTGGTTGGTTGGTTGGTTGGTTGGTTTGGTTGGTTGGTTAGTTAGCCCCCTTTACTCGTGTTGAAATGAGTTGTAATCATTGTAGGTGATTTGTTTTGAATAATGGCACAGAAAACGTGGTTATCCTTTCTTTATATTCGAGCCGAGTCGCTGTCAAGAAGTTTTATCATTTCCTAGCATACAATTCTTCGCTGTCTGTTATTGTTGTTGTTGTTGTTGTTTGGTTGGTTTGTCTGTTTGTTTTTGTTTGTCTGTTTGTTTTTGTTTTTTAAGCTGCCGTCTTGCCAAGACCCTGAGACATGGATCGTGGTGTGGTTTCCAGAAAACGGAACGGAGAGGGTGTTTTGTTAAATAGCTACTAATATCGTTTCCATCAAACTCTTGGGATGAATACACAGTGCAATGACCTGTTTTGAATATCATGAACACCTGTATCAACGACTCTGTCTTGAGGGCGAAATGACACTTTGTAAAAAGTCTCCTCTATCATAAGGGCGAAAGTGGAAAAGACAAAACAGAAAGGGCGAAATGGGAAAAAGGGCGAAACGGGATGCCCCCCCCCCCCCCCCAAAAAAAAAAAAAAAAAAAAAAGAAAAAGAAAAGAGCTATCGATCTACGGCGAGTTGGAAGGCAGGGAAAATTGAGAAGTCATGTAAAGTTTTCCCTACTCTTTTATACCATGATGGCTGGAGTTGGTTGTCTGATTGTTCTTTGGTTGGTTGAATGGTTGGTTGGTTTGTTGGTTAGCTGGTTGGTTGGTTTGTTGATTGGTTAAAGTTTGCCACATTTGAATAAAGTTAATGATGGTAGGAGTGTGGGTGAAGGGCAGAGGATACAGGGGGAGGGGGTGTATATAGCTGTTAGAGGTGAGAGTCAAAAATGAGGGTAAGTAGGCCTACATCTGCCAACTTGTTTTTTTCTCTCTCTCTCTGGAAGTAATGCTATACTTTTGTTGTATTATTTCACCAAACCTTTAAACCGTTTTTTTTTTTTTTTTTCTTAAAGCAAGGTATTATTGTACAGGTAGAAGCACGAACATCTCTGCCAGGCTCCACACAGCACCACCATCCTGGTGTTTGTTGATGCTGACAAAAAAAATGTGCCATTAAATAGCAGCTTTGTTCAGGCTGTGTGTTTACTCAGGGGTAGATTATGCCTCCTGCCTGCGAGAGTCATCGCCAGTTATTGGCCCTTGTCCAGATCTTTGCTTCCCCATATTATTGGTTGCTCGAGTCGTCTTCCTTCAAGAAAGCAGAAAAAGTTGTGCATTTCGGATTCTCGCCTGCAGTTGTGTGTGTGACGCTCTGCAAGTCTTAGCGTGGAGGATCCCGTTGTTTCGATTTTTAGAGTGTTCGTACGTTGAAGTAGAACCGAGTCCCGTTTGCTGTAGACATGATAACGATTTGTTAGTGTTCGGTAGCATCTGGGCTGGTGTTCAGATCATCTTTTCTTTCTTTAAAATATAAACGGTTGGAAGTTTGAATGTTAAAGTGTTTTTATACATTGACACAGAAATGAGTTTGTCTTTAAGAATGAAAGCGATTTGTTCGGGTTTATTTGTTTGTTTGTTTTTTGTTTTGGTTTTTTTTTGTTTTGTTTTGTTTTTTGGTAACTTTCTCGCTTTGATCATATAACTGTTTGGATTTTTGATAGAGTGTCAAGCTGTTTGTAATCTACATCTATTATGATTTCTGCTCTCTTTGATTCGTTCGAAATTTGTCTATGACCACAGCTGGCCATTTTTTAAAAGAGAAAATGAGGTCAAAGGGTATTTATTTTATTCACTTATCAAACGTGTAAAAAGAGAACATTCTTCCGATTTATTGATTTGGAAACCATCAAAATAACTGACAAAAAAAAAACTGTAGGCTGAATTCATAAATACCACCACCACCACCCTAAGAAAAACAACAAAAAGAAAACAAAAAGGGGCAGAAAGACAGCCAGAGAAAGAGAAAGAAAGAGAGAAAGAAAGAGAGGGACAGAAAAAGATTTGTAGGCCAATGAATTCGGTTTGAAGCACGTCAAATTATTCGAAATAAATATATGGTCAAGTTATACTGAGAAAGGAAGAAAACAACAACAACAACAACAACAAAAAAAAACAACACAACAAAAAGATTAGGAAAACTAAAGAAAAGAAAAGAAAAAGACAAACGAAAGACCAGGAAGTTCATATCCTCTCTCTCTCTCTCGACTCTTAAGACAGTAAAAGCTCATACAGTTAAGTCAAAAACACTTGTCTGGAAAAAACCTGGCAAGCTAATCACGTTTGGCGCTGTGTGTTTTCCTCTGGTTCCAGACCCACTCTTTTCTCCTTCGACTTTTCAGAAGACATTTTCAGTGAACGTGGAGCGTTTGTATTCTTGTGATT
>JAPXFY010000020.1:22684763-22687263 GCA_030674185.1 Monoplex corrugatus | reverse complement strand
TGTAAATAAAAAAATATAAAATATATTGCTAGAATATTAATCAAAGAACATAACTGTTGAGACTATGTCAATCTTGAACATAAGATCAATATATTGTATGTATTTCTCTCCTCTCTCATAGTTGTGTGTAGGGTAGTTGCAGATTATAAAGGTAGGCTTGGGCGCTCCTTTTTTTGAGGAGTGTTCTGAGCTAACGGTTTTTGTGCTTTGTATCTGCTTCTATGCTAGCTGAATGGGTAGACTAAACTGTGTTAGATTTGAGAAGTTCTACAACATGGGAGATAATTCCTACGTGACTCTCAAGAGTTATGTTCTTTGATTAATATTATATTGTTAGAACGTTTTGATTGCTTTTGTCTGGTTGATTAGTTTGTAAGATTTGTTTGTTCGTTTTTGTTGTTGTTGTTTTCTTTTTCTTTAAGCGGATGGGGTTGATAAGATGGTAGTGACGATAGTGAGAGTGTGTTGTTTGTCCAACAAACAATGAACAGTTGCTGCTCATAAATAATAATAATAATAACTACAATATTTATATAGCGCAAAATCTTGATAGAAATCAAATCTAAGCGCTGAACATACACGTACGTACGCATGCACACACACGCACACACACGCACACACACACACATACACATGGGTCGACGAAACTTGAAAAAAATCGAAAACAATTCCAAAAATGCACAAAATTGAGCTACAAAGATGGCCGCTGGCGGTAAAGAGAATGCCCGGATGAGACGGTTTTGTCTTATAGACGAACTCTACACAATTAGCGCAAATGCACTAACACTAGTGTACTGACCCCGACACGGGCGGATAGGGGCGGATCGTTAGCCTGACGCCACGGGCGGAATCGGGCGGTTGTAAAGCTTGTGCCATGATCATTTTGGATCTTCTTCATGACATGGCATCAGAGGCGTCAGTGCAGTACATGTGGAATTCATCCCGAGTGTGGTGACGTTATCTTAAGAAACTGAAAAAACAACAACTGGTGCATGCTGGTAAATTGACGTCACATCCTTTTCGTTGCTCTTTGTGTACTCGATGACAGGCTAAATTCAAACCGAGCTTGTGGATTTAACGAGTGAGTTGTTTCCCCTTAAAACTGCCAGTTGAAATATTTACTTATCATTGAATGTTTCAGTGGGCGTATTTTCATATACTTACAGCAGCAGCTGATGGCATATGGGGCCTGTTAATCAAAAGTGGATGATATGCGCAATTTCGGTCCGTACTCATTTTTCGGAGTTCGAAGCTTGGCACTCACGGTTTGTTTATTCAGGAGGGTTTCATCCCACTCGGTCAAGTCCATATGTGCTCTGTACCAGCCTGCAGGTAATTATCTGGCATATTCCTTAAGCCTGCGCAAAATTCTATGCGTTGGAAAGGGCTTGAAACCCTGTTTCAAGGAAGGAGGCTGGACTTATGAAACACAGAACTAACACTATTAAAATTATTGGAGTGTGATGAAGTGTTGAGAGTTTGGAGTGTTTGAAAAGAAATTGTTACACTCGGGCAACACCATATGTGCTCCAGCCAAATTTGTCAGCAAATTATCTTGCATATTCTCTTAGTCTGTACAAAGCCCCGTGAGTTGGAATGGTCTTGAAACGGTAAACAGGGGAACAGGGACATATCAAACACTTAGCTGATACCACCAGAATGATGGAAGCATTAAGATGGGCGAATAATTCGTTCACTGTCATGTTAGCTGAGCTGTCGCTGTCGCTGTCATAACCAGACATGTTGATTTTTTTTCTGGGTCGACGAAACTTGAAAAAAATCGAAAACAATTCCAAAAATGCACAAAATTGAGCTACAAAGATGGCCTCTGGCGGTAAAGAGAATGCCCGGATGAGACGGTTTTGTCTTATAGACGAACTCTACACAATTAGCGCAAATGCACTAACACTAGTGTACTGACCCCGACACGGGCGGATAGGGGCGGATAGTTAGCCTGATGCCACGGGCGGAATCGGGCGGTTGTAAAGCTTGTGCCATGATCATTTTGGATCTTCTTCATGACATGGCATCAGAGGCGTCAGTGCAGTACATGTGGAATTCATCCCGAGTGTGGTGACGTTATCTTAAGAAACTGAAAAAAAAAAAACTGGTGCATGCTGGTAAATTGACGTCACATCCTTTTCGATGCTCTTTGTGTACTCGATGACAGGCTAAATTCACCGAGCTTGTGGATTTAACGAGTGAGATGTTCCCTCTTAAGACTGCCAGTTGAAATATTTACTTATCATTGAATGTTTCTGTGGGCGTATTTTCATATACTTACAGCAGCAGCTGATGGCATATGGGGCCTGTTAATCAAAAGTGGATGATATGCGCAATTTCGGTCCGTACTCATTTTTCGGAGTTCGAAGCTTGGCACTCACGGTTTGTTTATTCAGGAGGGTTTCATCCCACTCGGTCAAGTCCATATGTGCTCTGTACCAGCCTGCAGGTAATTATCTGACATATTCCTTAAGCCTGCGCAAAATTCTATGCGTTG
>JAPXFY010000020.1:22669763-22674763 GCA_030674185.1 Monoplex corrugatus | reverse complement strand
GTCAGAAACAGAACGGAGAGGTCAAGCAGGGGTGTACATTCTGAATTGGTTACTAAGCTAAATACGTGCAACACCATTATTCAATTAATGTTCTCGTAGCATAATACTATTGATTTAGCATGAAATTCTTCGAGAAACAGGCAACCGGTGGAGAAAGTGAAACAAGGAAACGACACGATCACGCTCTTTTGACAAAGGGCAAGACAGGCCGCAGAATTCTGAATACGCTGGAGGCATGCGATGCGGTGAAAGAAGCAGGCAATCTTGAGAGCAGAGAGTTACAATAATCGATACAAGACAAGATAAAAGAGTCTCGAGTATCGAAGCTGTTGAAGCTGAAAGATAAAGGCGAACAGAACCGGAAAATCACACGTACTATTTCGCCCTTCTTTGCTTCGGCTCTGATCATAAGAGTGTTTAAGTCTAAAAAGCAAGGAATCTAATTGAAACAAGATTGCACATTTCTCTGTGAGGTGGAAATGTGTTTGAAACAGATAAACAAAATCTGTTCAGAAACTGCCTGGAAATACTAATTGGAACAACCTACTTAAACAATTTTTGTGGGTCATAACCTGGTGACCTAAATTATGGGATGTTTCCCCAACTTGCAGCTGAAGTTTCTCGGCTGTCAGGAATCATTCACAAACACTTGAAAAAGTTTTAAAGTACGGGCATCTATCTCTGTTCTGTCTCTCTCTTTCTCTTTCTCTCTCTCTTTCTCTCTCTCTCTCTTTCTCTCTCTTTGTCTTTCTCTCTCTCTCTTGTCTCTCTTTCTCTTTCTCTCTCTCTGTCTTTTCTCTCTTTGACTTTCTCTCTCTCTCTCTCCCTCTTTGTCCTTTTTCTTTCGCCTTCCTTCTTCTCTCTCTTTCTCTCTTTGTCTTTCTCTCTGTCTCTCTTTCTGTCTCTCTCTCTCTGTCTTTGTGTCTCTCCCTCTCTCTCTCTCCGTTTCCCTTTGTCTCTCTCTCTCTCTGTCTCTCTGTCTACTCTCTCTGTCTCTCACTGTCTCTGTCTCTCTGTCTCTGTCTCTGTCTGTCTCTTCTCTCTCTCTCTCTCTTCTTCTCTCTCTCCTTCTGACTTCAATCAAAATTATCTCCACAGTGTTAAAAAGAAAGATGGGAAGAGGGAAGCAGGGGGATGCGAAGGAAAAAGGAATCACAGAATGAAAAAAAAAAAAAAAAGAAGAAAGAAAGAAAAAGACACCTTATTCGTTCTGCTGAAACACCATGACGCCATCCAAAGTGGAGAACCGATACGAGGCACTTTTATTAAATAAAAAAAAAAAAAAAGAAAAAACATGCACGTGAGACTCGTTCTTCTCCCTGACAGCGTAACACTTAGAGATAAGGTCCGGTAAGAAATTAAGGAAGAAAACAAAATATTTACTGCGATACCTGCTGTGATCTATAAAAGCCGAGCAGGGTAATTTGCAAAGTTGAAGCGAAATCGAGGGAAGGATTTACTTCAATGGATGAAATAGATATTGAGATGTTTTGGGTGTGGAAACTCGGTCTGGTTTTTGTATGTATGTATGTGTGTGTGTTGTGTTGTGTTGTGTGTGTGTGTGTGTGTGTGTGTGTGTGTGTGTGTGTGTGTGTGTGTGTGTGTGTGTGTGTGTGTGTGTGTGTGTGTGTGTGTGTGTGTGTGTGTTGTGTGTTGTGTGTGTGTGTGTGTGTGTGTGTGTGTGTGGTGGTGGTGTGTGTGTTTGGACTAGGACTGGTATGTTCGAGCTGAGTGACTAGAGTATTTCTGAAGAAGGACCTAATTCAAAATACATACATATTTTGAATAGGGACGTGAACGAAAATGGTTATTCAGCGCAACTGGGAAAGCAGATCGCATTTGGTTGTGTGTGTGTATGTGTGTGTGTTGTGTGTGTGTGTGTGTGTGTGTGTGTGTGTGTGTGTGTGTTGTGTTTGTGTGTGTGTCTGTGGTGTGTTGTGGTGTGTGTGTGTGTGTGTGTATGTGTGTGGCGCGCACGCGTCTCTCTCTCTCTCCTCTCTCTCTCTCTCTCATCTATCTATCTATCTATCTGTCTGTCTGTCTGCCTGTCTGTCTGTCTGTCTGCCTGCCTGTCTGCCTCTGTTTCCCTGTCTCTCTCTGCCTGCCTGTCTCTCTTTCTCTTTCTCTCTCTCTGTCTCTGTTTGTTGTCTGTCTGTCTGCTGTCTGCCTGTCTGTCTGTCTCTGTCTCCCTGTCTGTCTCTGCCTGTCTGTGTCTCTTTCTCTTTCTCTGTCTCTGTCTGTTTGTCTGTCTCTCTCTGCCTGTCTGTCTGTCTGTCTCTCTCTCTCTCTCTCTCTCTCTCTCTCCCTCTCTCTCTCCTGCCCCACCCCCTCTCTCTATCTTTCTCCGTGCACGATCGCGTGTTTATGTGTGTATGAGTAAACATTTACACCGACACACACTCGCACAAACGTTTTTCTAAAGCAAAGAGAACATGAGCCAGGAAGTCATAATTCTTCTGGCACCAACAAAAAATATCATCATCTCTGCACCAGTGAGCTGAGAGATACACTGCCAACAAGATCAAGTTGTTTACGAACTTTGGAGCTGACTTATTGACACCAACAGATGCAAATGCACTCGCGTGTGTGTTTGTTGGTTGGTTGGTTGGTAGGGTATGTGTGTGGGGAGGGGCGTTTGTGTGTGTGTGTGTGTGTGTGTGTGTATGTGTGTGTGTGTGTGTGTGTGTGTGTGTGTTGTGTGTGTGTGTGGGTGGTGGGTGTCATGTGTGAGTGTGCGTATGTGTTTGCGTGTTTGTGTGTTTGTGTGTGTGTGTGTGTGTGTGTGTGTGTGTGTTGTGTGTGTGTGTGTGTGTGTGTGTGTGTGTGTGTGTCTGTGTGTGTGTTGTGTGTGTGTGTGTGTTGTGTGTGTGTGTGTGTGTGTGTGTGTGTGTGTGTGTGTTGTGTGGTATATGTGTGTTGTGTGTGTGTGTGTGTTGTGTGTGTGTATGTGTGTGTGTTGTGTGTGTGTGTGTGTGTGTGTGTGTGTGTGTGTGTGTGTGTGTGTGTGTGTGTGTGTGTGTGTGTGTGTGTGTGTGGTGTTAGTTACTAAGCACATGATCGGAAGGAACACAAAAGTGTTCAGATAACTTCCCTGTTAGACAGATTCCATTTATTAACCCTATGACTCCTGCACCCTGTCCACCACCATCATCATCATCATCATCATCATCATCATCATCATCATCATCATCATCATCATCATCAGATGCCTTGCCGCATGGCGTTGGCGATTATGGACTTCCATCTGTCTCTATCTCTTGTTGCCCCAAGCATCTCCTCCACCCTCCTCGTCTTCAGCCACTCCGCAAGTCCGTCTAGCATTTTCTCCCTGGGTCTACCTGGTGCTCTCTTTCCCTCCGGTTTTCCCGTTGTGACCAGGTGCTCCAAATCCCCCTTCCTCATAAAATGGCCCATAAATGTTGGCTGTCTTGTCCTTATGAATGATCTACGTGTGTCTACCTCCATCAAGACTGTCTCGTTTGTTGTCTTTGCTGTCCATGGAACTTTCAACATTCTTCTGAGAGACCACATCTCGGCTGCCTCAATCTTGTTCTGGTTTTGTTTGTTGACTGTCCACGCCTCACATCCGTACAACAGTATTGGTTTTATATAACATTCAAGAACTCCCTTCCTGATATTAATTGATAGACATTTGTTAGTAAGAATGCTTGTCATCTTCTGGAATGCTGTTTTGACTTGGCCGATTCTGCCGGCTATTTCCGATGTGCATCTGCTGTCTGATGAAATGACTGTTCCCAGGTATTTAAACTTATTAACCTATGTCAAGGTTGTGCCATTTGCTGTTATTTTGCATGAGGGGATTTCACGTTTTTTACTGATCACCATGACTTCAGTCTTCCTGCTGTTTAGTTCCAACCCTTTACCTATCTACTACTGCAAAAACGTAACCCTTTGGCTCCCTCACCCTTTTTATGTTTGTTTTGGTGTCCTTGCTTGTGTTTGGATTTGTATTCAGATATGTTTTTGAGTATCCTGTAAGTTAGATTGGACGGGGTGGTCGACGCCAGTGGAGTGTCTTTGGATTGTGTGCGCGAGCGCGTTGATATGTGTACTTAATTTTCTTTTCCTTTTATTTTTCCCTGTTGAAGTATTGTGTATGTTTTGAAACGGTTATAGCCCTGATATGGCTCAACGCAGTCGGCTGGGCTTTAAACAAAAATGAGAGTAACAGTAACAACAGTAACACAGGGAGGCGGGAACATTCCTCCAACGCACTCGGTTCTGTAAGATTCTCTTCAGCTGTGCCTACGTCATCCTTGTTGCCTTCTCCTCTGCTTCAGTGGTCCAACGGTATGTTCTGTCTTGGTCTTCCCACTTTTTCATGTTCCCTGTGGGCTCCAGCCACTGACCTGTGCAGTGTGTGGGCTACCCACCCACACTTCTTTTTCTTGATTTCTATTTCATTCGGAGTTAGTCTTGCTCTGTGTCACAGCTCAGGGCTGAAAACGACATCAGACAGCTGATGTTGAAGATAGTCCTGATGTAGCAGTTACCAAAGCAATCTCCCAACATTGACCAATACTCCAAGACACGAAGCACACTCAAAAACTCGAGGGGGAAGGACTGGAGGGTAGTGGGGCAAAAGACTGAACATGTAGAAGAGGGAAATCACTTGCTGGGCAAAAAATGTATGTCTTGAAGCTAGATTAGCAAGAAGACAAGAGTTTGCGACTGTCGAATAAAGAGATGAAGACCAGAGTGGGGCGAGAAAGGGGTCTTCCATTCTGTCTCGGTCCAGAGGCTGGGCTGGACCTGGCTGGTGCCTGTAGTGTGGCTATGTCCCAGGGTTTGTCGTCTCCCCACTTTGCCATTCAGTTTGTAAACAAGGTAACTGATGACTGAGTCTGAATGGGTCATGGAAAGCATGGCAGCCCTCCTTTTGCTTGAAGAAATGATTGTCGAATGGCGTCGGGAGCTTAGGAGGTGAGTGTACCGAGAGTGGCGAGGCATTGGTGCTCATGGTCCCATCCGCATCTTCG
>JAPXFY010000020.1:22664763-22667263 GCA_030674185.1 Monoplex corrugatus | reverse complement strand
GTGTCAGCCTTAATCTAGCAGGTGCTCACTGATGTAGACTGTAAGTACATATCTTAATTCGTGTGTCCCGTTTTTGTCTGAAAAACGACACATTTTGAGACATTTAACACGATAACTTTTTTTTTATTGAGATAAATGCTTGAATTTGGCATTACTAAATGCTGAAATCCATTTCTTGGTCCGAAGAAAATAACCTTAGTATCTGTCATTACAGCTGTATTGGCATTATCTCCAGTAACGGTAAAAAGCGTGTAAATTTAGCACATTTTGGCTGCGGTCCTATATAGATAGTATCAATGATAAGCACAAAACTTTTACTTCATGACCATGCTAAGGTCACTGCAAATAAATGAACAAAATTGCAAGAACTAGAATGCTCTGCTTTTGTTCAAACATGCAAAAAAGTAAACCACTATTTAGGCCGGTTACAAAAATATGTATATTTTAAATAATTAATTTTAGAAGAGGTTGGTTGTAACATAAAATCAAAAAAATAAAATCTATTAATCCTCACTCTTGCATTGTGCAAAATTTGAAGTAAATCTTTTAATAAACAGAGATGTAGTGACCATATATGATTAGTACCCCCGGTCAGTAGACTACCACCTTAATACCAACAACAACGATAACAGCAACAATAACAATCATGATAACAACAAAACAACAATAATAATAATAATAATAATAATGAGATAATGATATGACGATGATGATGAGATAAATGATGATGATAGTAATACAAATAACAACATCAACAACAACAACAACGACAACATCGTTGAGGATAGAGGAGGAGGAGAGAAGGAAGGAAGAAAAGAAGGAACGAGAAGAAGAAATGAAGAAAGAAAGAAAGAAAGAAAAAAGCAAGCAAGCAATGAACACGCAAAAAGAAAGAAGGAAAGAAAGAAAAAGAAGAAAGAAAAAAGAAAGAAAAAAAGAAGGAAAGAAAGAAAGAAGGAAAGAAAGAATGAAAGAAAGAAAGAAGGAAAGAAGAAAAGAAAGAAGAAACCAAGAAACAAAGAAACAAAGACGAAGCAAAGAAAGAAAGAAAGGAAAGAAAGAAGAAAGAAGGAAAGAAAGAAAGAAGGAAAGAAAGAAAAAGCAAGCAAGAAAAAAAGAAAAAGAAAAGAAGGAAAAAAAAAGAAAACAAAAAGAAAAAAGCAGAAAGAAACAAAAAAGAAAAACAAAGAAAAGAGAAAAAGAGATAATAAAATGAACACACACTAAATGAAAACAGACACTGAACGTACCACACCTTACATTTGATTTATTCACATTTCGCTTCAGTCTGCACACAAGACGATCAGGGAGTGTGGGTGGGATGTGTACAGGAAAGATACCTACCTACCTTGTACCTGTCTGTGTGTGTGTGGGCGGCACTAGCAGCTAACGGGGAAATAGGTTATCGTTGTGGTTGGAACGTTCTGGCTCTGCTTCTGTCTTTAAACGCAAATTTTACTGGAATTAGGAAGAAGAAGCGAGGAAGAGGAAGAAAGAGGATGAGTGAGCAGGGAGGAGAGAGAGAGGAGGGAGGGAGACAGAGAGAGACAAGAGACAGACAAAGACAGAGACAAACGGAGAGAGAAAGAGAGAGAGGAGAGGGAAGAAAAAGAAGAGAAAAAAACAGAGAAGAGAAAAAAGAAGGAGAGAGAGAGGGAGGGGGAGACAGACAGATAGACAAAGGCAGACAGAGGCAGAGACAGAGGCAAACAAAGAGAAGAGAAAGAGAGAGTCAGACAGACAGATAGACGACAGACAAAGACAGACAGAGGCAAACAGAGAGAAGAAAAGAGAGAGAAAGAGAAAGAGAAACAGAGCAAAGGAAAAGAGAGGAGAGAGAGAGGGAGAGAGAGAGAGGGAGGGAGACAGAGAAAAAGAGAGAGAGAGGAGAACAAACAACAAATTCATACACAAACACGCACCGCGCGCACACAACACCACACACACCACACGCACACAACACAAACACACACACACACAACACACACACACACACACACACACACACACACACACACACACACACAACACACATAATTGACACTTGGAAACGATTTATTCCCTCAAAGAAATGCTAGTGGATATGTCTTAGAACCAATCCTAAAACTGTGAAAATCAGGAAGAAGAAAAAGAAGAACACAAAGCAAGAACCAATTCATAGAGAGAGAGAGAGAAGAGAGAAAAAAAAGGACTAGAGAAAAGAGGAGGAGGCAGAGGCAGACAGAGGCAAGCAGACAGACAGACAGACAACAAGAGCAAAACTAAAAGTTCTGCTTATATCTTTTCGACAATCTCTTTATATGAACAAAAACAAGAAAGAAGAAAAAAAGAAATGTCCGTACCCTGCCGTAATAAATAGCGCATGGCTACAGTTACTATAAAGTCATTTCGCACTTATCTATCCTGCATATACTATAGCTTGAACGCTTAGTGCAGAGAAGATTTTTGTTTTCTTGTTGTTGTTGTTGCTTCTTCTTGTTCTTGTTCTACTTCTTCTTCT
>JAPXFY010000020.1:22649763-22652263 GCA_030674185.1 Monoplex corrugatus | reverse complement strand
GTAATGAAGGGTAATTGATATGCATATCTGTCGATTGAACGTGAAAAAGGGTAACTGATGCACAAATGTGTTTGTGGAACCAATGAAGGGTAACTGAGACACATATGCGTCAATTGAAATTGATAAAGGCTAAACAGATGCACAAATATGTTTCTTGGAGTTGATAAAGGCTAAATGATGCACAAATGAGTCGTTTGAAATTGATAAACTGATAAATTGAAACTGACACACAAATGTATTTGTGGGAGATGATAAAGGATAACTGATACACGAATGAGTCGGTTGAAAGTACATGAACTACAGGATTACTGATGCAAAAATGTGTTGTGGAAGTAGTGAAAGTTAAATACTAAACAAATTGTGTCGGGTGAATGTAAGATAGGGTAACTGATGCACAAATGTGTTGTGGAATTAATGAAGGTTAAATAATACACAAATTGTGTCGGGTGAAAGTAAGATAGGGTAACTGATGCACAAATGTGTTGTGGAATTAATGAAGGTTAAATAATACACAAATTGTGTCGGTGAAAGTAAGATAGGGTAACTGATGCACAAATGTGCTGTGGAAGTAGTGAAGGTTAAATAATACACAAATTGTGTCGGGTGAATGTAAAAGGGTAACTGATGCACAAATGTGTTGTGAAAGTAGTGAAGGTTAAATAATACACAAATTGTGTTAGATGAATGTAAGATAGGGTAACCGATGCACAAATGTGCTGTGAAAGTAGCAGTGAAGGTTAAATAATACACAAATTGTGTCGGGTGAATGTAAGATAGGGTAACTGATGCACAAATATGTTTCTTGAAGTCGATGAAGGCTAAATGATGCACAAATGAGTCGTTTGAAAGTAATTAAGTAATAAAGGGTAACTGATAACACACATGTATTTGTAGGGGACGATCAAGGGTAATTGCTACATAAATGTGTCGGTTGAACCTTTTACAGAGTAAGTGATGCACAAATGTATCGGCTGAATGCAATATGGGGTAACTGATGCACAAATATGTTTTCTTGGGGGTAACGAAATTTCAAAGATTCAACAATGTGTCGGTTGAATGTAATGTAGGGTAACTGATGCACAAATGTGACCTCCCACCACGAAATCAGTCTTAACTCGCAGTCAGTCGAACAGCACTAGGAGCTGAAAAGGTGACTGAGGGTCTATCTGGGGTGTTTTGACTTTTTCTCAAAATTGATTTCTGTAGACTATAATCTATCCCCCACAGAAATGTTTTTCTTGAAAATATATTATTAATCAATTTAAAATGGTATGTTAATGCACTGGTCGCAGCAGAAAGAACGCAATTTCCTACCAAAAGTACCTATTTTTGTCTCTTATTATAAACCGTAACCTGTACAGTACCCGCACATGTAATATACTGATGGAAAGCTCTTTGGTACACCTTTCAGATAATGACAGCGAAAATTAGAAACAAACTGGGTCAAAGCCACCAAATAAAGAAATTTAAGGAAAATGTGTTGGAGAGCACACAAAAACTGTAGAGGCCGTTTTCTCAAAATGGCCGTCATACAACTTAATGACTTTAAACATACATAACTGCTACATTTTTTTAGTACAAGCTTTATTCAAGTACCAAAAATAATCAGCAGAATGTACACTTTCCCGTGATATGTATATCTCAAAATGCCCAAAATGCTAGTTAAGACTGATTTTGTGGTGGGAGGTCACAAATGTGTTTGTGAAGGTATTGAAGGGTAAATAATGAGCAGATACGCTTTCAGGAGGTAGTGAACTGTAACATGGTGGACAAAAAATGGCCGTTGGAATAACGAAGGGGGTAACTGACACACAAATGTGCTTGTCTGAGATAACAAAGAAATACAGGAATGTCCGTATAGGAGGCACCGACTGGTATGTGATACACACATGTGTGCGGATGGAGGTAATGAAGGGTAATTGATCCATAAATTTGTCACAGTATGAGTTAGTTAACGTCATTGAAATCCTTGTTAGCTGAAGGAGTAGAAAACACTCCTTTATTGCTTCCTTGTTTCCTGGCAATGTTCCATTTTCTCCCTCCATTTTCTTTTATCTTCTCATTTTTTTTTTCTTTTCTTTTCTTTTTTTATTTGCTTTCCTTTCTCTACAAATTTTGGGTCTTTATTTTTCAGTCTTTCTTACTTCTTCGCTTCTCTCCCCCCTATCTTGTTGCTGCCTCAATCATCCCTGCCTTATTCTCTCTCTCTCTTTCTCCTCTCTCTCTCTCTCTCTCTCTCGCTCTCTCTCTCTCTCTCTCTTCTCTCTCTCTCTCTCTCTTCTCGCTCTCTCTCTCTCGCTCTCTCTCTCTCTCTTCTCTCTCTCTCTCTTCTCGCTCTCTCTCTTTCTCGCTCTCTCTCTCTCTCTTTCTCTCTCTCTCTTCTCGCTCTCTCTCTTCTCGCTCTCTCTCTCTCTTTCTCTCTCTCTCTCTCTCTCTTTTCTCTCTCTCTTCCTCGCTCTCTCTCTTCTCGCTCTCTCTCTTCTCGCTCTCTCTTTCTCTC
>JAPXFY010000020.1:22636306-22638806 GCA_030674185.1 Monoplex corrugatus | reverse complement strand
TGATGATGATTCTTTTTTCTCTTTTTTTCTGGTTCCTGTTTGCTTGAACGCGGGCAGTCACACTTGTCTTGGATTTTGTGTTTTACATAATCACTTTTCCCTGTAACATTATTCCCATATAGTAATCACGAATTTTATAATCACGCTCGGTATCTGTTGCGCTAACCACTACACCACAGCATCTGCTTATTATCATCATTTGTTTGTTTTCAGGTATTCATCGATAGATCGTTATTCCAATCGCGGGGGTCAGACTACGGGGGAGGGGGAACACCTTACAGCTCCTGGGACAGAGCATCCACACGCTCCAACCGCTCGTACGGTGCTGGCAGCCGGGACGTTTCTCCCGTCAGTTCCAGGTCTTCTCGCTGCGACTACAGCTCCTCTGCCTCGCCCTACTCCACCTATTCTTCTTACAAGAGCGGCTCTGATGCCTCGTCTCTCGCCAAGAAGCCTTACACTCAGGACTACTCCAGGGGATCAGAATCCAAGTATGGATTGGATTTTTTGGGTGGTGGTGGGTGGGGTGGTTGGAGGGTGGGGATGGGGTTTCATGTATGAGGCGAGTCATTCTGTCTCTGGGATCTCTTTGATTCTTTTTTAATTTTTTTAAAAGAAGAAAAACTCCTATACAGTCTGTTCTCTCTCTCTCTCTCTCTCTCCCTCCCTCCTTATTCTCTCCTCTCTGTCTGTCTGTCTGTCTGTCTCTCCCTTTCTGTCTGTCTGTTATGTCTGTCTCTCTCTCTCTCTCTCTAAGTCTCTGTCTCTTTGACTCTGTCTGTCTGTCTGTCTGTCTGTCTCTCTCTCTTTTCGCCATCTTCTTTCTACTTCCGTTGTCAGTCTTTGTTTATTTACATGTTTATCTGTTCCAATGAAATTTATATATTTGTTTGTTTGCAGTTTTTAGACCAGGCAGTTATATCTGTCCCGTAGATTTTTCATAACATTCATTTTAAGGGGGATGATATATTTATTTACATATCAATGTATCTTTTTGTTAGTTAGTTTGTTTGCTTGTTGTTTGTTTGTTTGTTTGATTTTAAACCGATGCAGATAATTGATCATGCATACCAAGTTAAAAACTCCACAACTCTAATTACGCTTCCAGATATTCAGCCAACTCTAAACCATGCTCTTCTCCAAGGAGGGAACCCAGGAGAAGAGCCTCAGTGTCGGACGAGTCAGACGACAGCGCCCCGAAGCCGAGAAACGAGAAGCGATCAAGTACCTCATCTGCCGCGGGACGTCGCCACCGCCGGACCCCGAGGTGCCCAAACGCGAGAACAAAGCCAAGGAGAGGATCAGCGTGTCCCGAACGAGGAGAATCAAGGTGCCGGACAAGTCCGTGGTGGACAGAAGGTCCAGAAGGCAGACGGTGATCGAGAAGAAGCCTGCGCTGATAGACTGCGGTTCCCAGGTCAGCCTGGACCAGCCCCAGACCAGAAGATCCAGACCTTCATCTACCTCCGGTGGAGGAGGTGGTGGTGGTGGTGAACGATCCTCCACGTCCTCCCAGCCCGGAGAAACGTTCTACAAGTACAGAGACAAATACGGCGTGACTTCGTCCACTCCTTCACGAACCAGTTCCCGATCCACAACCAAAGACACCGACAGACGCAGCTACAAGGAAGAGGCTGTAGAACCTACGACGGAACGTTCCTGGAGACAAGCCGTCTACGGAGAACCTCCACCCCCCTCCCGTACTAGCAGCCGACGGAGTGGCACCGAAGACGATGTCGGCAGCAAACCTCCCGACGACAACGATGATTATCGTCACGGACGTCGACGTCGAGGTACGGAGGATCATGCCAGCAGCGCCGCTGAAGACCGGCGCTCGCGGAAGTCGGCGAGGTCCTCCTCTCGTGAAGACCTTCTGGAGGACCGGCCCAGTCGCCGGAAGAGGCCTTCCAGTAAAGAGATGTTGGATGATGATGTGAACTCTAAGCTGACCACGGAGAACTTGTCTCTGAGGGATTCTATTGAGAAGGTGGGTGAAATGGTTTTGGGTGTTGTGTTGCGTTGTTGTTGTTGTTGTTGTTATTGTATGTGGTGCGATGGTGGGATGGTACGTGTGTGTGTGTGTGTGTGTGTGCGTGTGTTTGTGTGGTGTGTGTGTGTGTGTATGTGTGTGTGTGTGTGTTTGTGTGTGTGTGTGTGTAAGAGTGTGTGTGTGTGTGTGTGTGTATGTGTGCGTGTGTGTGTGTGTGTGTGTGTGTGTGTGTGTGTGTGTGTGTGTGTGTGTGTGTGTGTGTGTGTGTGTGTGTTTGTGTGTGTGTTGGTATTGTGTTGCGTTGTTGTTGTTGTTGTATGTGGTGCGATGGTGGGATGGTACGTGTGTGTGTGTGTGTGTGTGTGTGTGTGTGTATGTTTGTGTGTGTATGTGTGTGTGTGTGTTTGTGTGTGTTGTGTTTCTGTGTGGTGTGGTGTGTGTGTGTGTGTATGTGTGCGTGTGTGTTGTGTGTGTGTGTGTGTGTGTTTTGTGTGTTTCTGTGTGTAAGTG
>JAPXFY010000020.1:22611306-22631306 GCA_030674185.1 Monoplex corrugatus | reverse complement strand
GTGTGTGTTGGTGTGGTGTGTATGGTTGGTGTGGTGTGGATGTGATTGTGTGTGTGGTGTGGTGTGTGATAGGTGTGGTGTGTGTGGTGTGGTTGTTGGTGGTGTTATGTGGTGTGGTGTGGTGGTGTGGTGTGATGTGTAGTGGTGTGGTGGGTAGTGTGTGATGTGGTGTGATGGTGTGTGGTTGGTGTGTGTGGTGTGTGGTGATGGTGGTGAGGTGTGGTGGTTGTGTGTGATAGTGGTGTGGTGTATGTGTGTGGTGTGGTGGGTAGGTGGGTGGTGTGGTGTGGTGTGATGTGTGTGTGGTGAGGTGTGGTATAGTGGGGAGTGGTGGTGTGGTGGGGTAGGGTGTGTGGTGGGGTAGGGTGTGGTGTGGTGTGGTGTTGGGTGGTGTGATATGGTGTGGTGTGGTGCGGTGGTGTGTGTGTGGGTAGGTTTGGTGTGGTGTGATGTGATGTGGGGTGAGGTGTGTGTGTGATTTAATGTGGTATAATGGTATATGGTGTGGTGTTGGTGTGGTGTGGTGTAGTGCGATGTTGTATGGTGTGGTGTGTGGTGTTGTGTGATGTGATGTGATGTAATGTGATGTGATGTGGTTAATGTGATGGTATGGGGTGTGGTGTGATGTTGTGTGGTGTGGTGTGATAAGGTGTGGTGTAGTTTCATGTGATATGGTGTGGTGTGGTTTCATGTGATGTGGTGTGGTGTGTTGTGATGTGATGTGACGTGATGTGATGTGACGTGACGTGACGTGACGTGACGTGACGTGATGTGATGTGATGTGATGTGATGTGATGTGATGTGATGTGATGTGATGTGATGTGATGTGATGTGATGTGATGTGATGTGATGTGATGTGATGTGATATGGTGGGTTGGGTTGGAGTTTGTTTACCTTGCCTTGCATAAGTATGTTGTATTACATTGCAATTTCATAATCCCACACACTGCTTAAAGAAAGTTTGTTTATGAACAGATGGCATAGAATGCACACGGACTTTCTATATGTTTGTAGTGTAAATGTTTTGCTTGATATCACTATAAAAAAAGAAAAAAAAAAAAACTTTATAAACGTATATAGTGTACAAGCTGTGCCTGGTATCAATGTAAAAAAATAGACAGACAGGCAGATAGATAGATCGTCTTATCAAGGAGATTAAGTTTTTTTGTTTTTTTTCAACAAAGTTTTTTTTTTCCAACGTTTTGTAGACACCGCAAAAGAAAAAGCCATAGCCGCCAAGGATCAAGGGACGATACTCTTGACGACAGGGGCAGTAACGCCAATCGTCATTCGGGTAACAGTTCTACTGCTCTTCCGGATCTGGTTTCGGATTCTGGTCCTCAGGTAAGTGTTGCGTTTATTTATTTATTAATTTACGTACGTAGTTGTTTAATTATTTATTTGTCTATTTATTCATTTATCTGTTTGTATATTTTTTGTTAGTTAGTTAGTTAATTAGTTAGTTAATCAGAGGAAATAACTCTTGAGACTTATTCCCATGTTGTACTTCTCAATCTAACACAGTTTGCGCTAACATTCAGCTAGATAGAAGCAGATTACAAAGTACAAAAACAGTCAGTCAGAACACTCCTCTTAGTTAGTTAGTTAGTTAGTTAGTTAGTTAGTTAGTCAGGTAGGTAGTTATTTAGTTACTCAGTTATTATTTATTATTTTCTTTTTATTTATTTATTTTTTTCTTTTTAATTTATATACGAACTCATTTGTGTATATACTTCTTTGGTTTGTTTGAGCGTTTCTACATTTGGAAGACAGAATAATAAGTGATAATCACTTTTAGTGTTTGTATTGTTTGGTTTGTTAGTTGCTTCCTTGCTTGCTTGCTTGCTTGTTATGCTTCTTTTGATTGATTGAATTCATTGCTGGTTGTTTCGCTAGTTGTTGACTTTGTTTTCAGTTTTTGTCTTCGGGATAAGTTTTGTTTTGAAAAGTGAATCCTGTCCGTTTTTTTTTAAAAGATATGCGAGTATGATTATATTGTTTGTGTGTTTAGAGGTCTTCCCTCTTCCTTTTGTTTCTTTGTGTAGTTAGTACTTGTACTTCATCGTCTCGTCATCTTCCTTCTTCTATTTCCCTATTTATCTGATGTTTTTCCACCTTAAGTGTTCCGATTTTTGCCTGATGTGTGCACGCACGTTATTTTGCCCACACTGTGCAGGGGGTATATTGCTGCGCAGTCTGCATACTACGTCTTCAGTGGGCGTGCATGCTGGGTGGTTTTTTGGTTTCCATAAGCCATCAGGCATTGATATGACTTACAGGATCTTTAACCGTGCATAATAGATAGATACTTGATGTTCTTTCGTGGTACAACACACGAAAAGGGGTCTAGGCACCAACACGTCTGCATACATGTTGACCTGTGAAATCCGAAAAATGTACTACCCACCTCTCCACTTTATATCCACTACCGGGCAGGTACCCTGGCAGATCGAACCCCAGACCTTCCGGTCGGAAGTCTGATATCTTACTTGACTAACGCGTCCATACAAGTACGAATTATGTAATCTCCATTCACCTTGCATGCGTA
The DNA here is from genome assembly GCA_030674185.1 of Monoplex corrugatus. Classification (NCBI taxonomy): domain Eukaryota; kingdom Metazoa; phylum Mollusca; class Gastropoda; order Littorinimorpha; family Ranellidae; genus Monoplex; species Monoplex corrugatus. The sequence continues at coordinate 22,628,758 of JAPXFY010000020.1, read as the reverse complement.
CTCTTCTCTGTTTCTGTCTCTCTGTCTGTGTCTGTGTCTGTGTCTGTGTCTGTGTCTGTGTCTGTGTCTGGTCTGTCTCTGTCTCTGTCTCTGTCTCTCATTCTCTTTATCCCTCTCTGTCCTCTCTCTCTCTTCCTCTCTCCTCTGTGTCTCTTCCATCTCTTTCTTTTTTTCATTCTTCTTTCCCTGTCTCTCGCCCTCTCTCTGTCTCTCGTTGTCTCTATCTCTGTCTGTCTGTCTGTCTGTCTCTCTCTCTCTCTCTCTCTCTCTCTCTCTCTTCAGTCTCTGTCTCTCTGTCTTTCATTCTCTTCTTTTCTTTCTCTTTCTGTTTCTGTATTACCCTCAATCTTTCTCTCTCTGTCTCTCCATCTCTCTATCTGTCTGTCTCTCTCTCTAGTCCTCTCTCACTCTTTCTCTCTCTCTCTACTCCTCTCTCTCTCTCTCTCTCTCTAGTCCTCTCTCACTCTGTCTCTCTCTCTCTCTCTTTCTGTCTCTATATCTGTCTCTCTCTCTCTAATTCTCTCTTTCTCTCTAGTTCTTTCTTCCTCTCTCTCCGTCTCTAACTCTCTCTCTCTGCCCCCCCCCCCCCCCCGCTCGCTTTCCGTCTCTAATTCTTTCTGTGCGTCTCTGTCTCTGTCTCTTTCTCTTCTTCATTCTTTTTCCGTGTCTCTCGCTCTGTCTCTCTCTGTCTCTCTTTCTCTCTCCCCTCTCTCTCTGTCTCTCTCTGTCTCCCTATCTCTCTCTCTCTCTCTCATTCTATTTTTCTCTTTCTGCTTCTCTCAGTCTCTCTTTCTCTGTCTCTCTGTTTCTGTCTCTCTGTCTCTGTCTCTGCCTCTGTCTCTCTCTCTCTCTCTCTCTCTCTCTCTCTCTCTCTCTCTCTCCTCCCTCCTTCTCTTTGACGCACGCACACTCACACACAACATACATGGACACAGGCGTGGGGGAATATTATCCACATGCACGAACATGTAAGCACTCACACACACACACACACATTCCACACGTATCCCTTTCTATAGAAGGCATTAAGAGCGAAAAAGAATTTTAAAAAAAAGAAAGGAATGAAATAGAGAAATTTGTTAGAATACATCGACAGTACCCCCACCCCCACCCCACCCCTACCCCTTCCGTCCCTTTAGTCCAAACTTACAGACTAAATCTCCTACCACATCCGAACATAAAGACCAGTATTTAATAGGTTTCACATACGTTATCATATTATGTATTTCGCAAGTCATTTGATCTCAGATGAAAGAGGAATGTTGAGACTAAACACTTTTGATGTTCACAAAGCTGTAAATATCTGTCTACAGTTCACTTAAACACAAGAGATTAACTTGCACGTTTTATTTTTTGTCTCTCACTGTGCCTCTCTCTCTCTCTCTTATATATATTATATATGTGTGTGTGTGTGTGTGTGTGTGTGTGTGTGTGTGTGTGTGTGTGTGTGTGTGTTGTTGTTGTGTGTGTGTGTGTTGTTGTATCTGTCTGTGTCTCTATCTGTCTGTCTCTGTCTCTCTGTGTCTCTCTCTGTCTCTGTCATCCTGTCTGTCTGTCTGTCTATCTCTCCTCTCTCCTCTCTTCTTCTCTCTCTCTCACTCTCTCCTCTTCCCTCCTCTCTCTCTTGCTCCGTTCTGTTTGTCTGTCTCTCTCTCTCTCTCTCTCTCTCTCTTCTCTCTCCCAAACACTCCTCTCTCTTCATTGTTCTTTTCCGTTTCCTCTCGCTCTCATCTATCTTCTTTCTCTCCCTCTCTCTCTCTCCTTCTTTCTGTCTCTCTCTGTCTTCTCTGTCTCCTTGTCTCTTCTCTCTCTCTCTTCCTTTTTTTTTTCGTTTTCCTCGCTCCTTGCTTTCTTCGTGTCTCTGTCCCCTCCCCCCTCGCTCTCTCTGTTTCCCTCTTTCATGTCCTCTCTGTGTGTCTCTGTGTCTCCTCTGTCTGTTCTGTCTGTCTCTCTGTCTCTCTTTCTTTATTTTCCCTTTCTGTTTATCTCTCTCTCTGCTTCTTTCTTTCTCTCTCTGTCTTCTCTTCCTCTCATCTCTCCCTCTCTCTCTCTCTCCCTCTCTCTCTCTTCTCTCCCCTCTCTCTGACGCACGCACACTCACACACAACATTACACGCACACAGGCGTGGGGGAATATTATCCACATGCACGAACATGTAAGCACTCAAACACACACACACACATTCCACACGTATCCCTTTCTATAGAAGGCATTAGAGCGAAAAAGAAATTTTTAAAAAAAGAAAGGAATGAAATAGAGAAATTTGTTAGAATACATCGACAGTACCCCCACCCCCACCCCTTCCGTCCCTTTAGTCCAAACTTACAGACTAAATCTCCTACATGAAGACCATTATTTATATAGGTTTCACATACGTTATCGTATTATGTATTTTGCAAGTCATTTGATCTCAGATGAAAGAGGAATGGTTGAGACTAAACACTTTTGATGTTCACAAAGCTGTAAATATCTGTCTACAGTTCACTTAAACACAAGAGATTAACTTGCACGGTTTTTGGGGTTTTTTTTTCCGTCTCTCTATCTATGTGTGTGTTTGTCTTTCACTCTGTCTCTGTCTCTCTGTCTGTCTGTCTTCTGTCTGCTCTGTCTCCGTCACCTGTCTGTCTGTCTTCTCTCTCTCTGTCTCTCTCTGTCTCTCTCTCTTCTCTTTCTCTTCTTTCTTTCTGTCTGTCTCTCTCTCTCTCTCTTTCTTTCTTCTCTCTCTCTCTTCTCTCTGTCTCTGTCTGTCTCTGTCGTCTCTCCTCTCTCTTTCTTTCTCTCTCTCTCTCTCATCTCCCTTTTCCCCTTTCTCTCTCTCACTCTCTGTCTCTCTGTCTCTGTCTCTGTCTGTCTATCTGTCTCTCTAGTCTCTCTCTCCTCTGCTGTCTCTCTCACACAACACACACACACACACACACACACACACACACATCTTTCCGTTTGCGACACACCAGCAGCTAGAAGGTTGAAAAATTGTCAGCACATTTCTCCCTTGCCCGTCTCTGTTTTTCTTTCTTTCTGTGTCTGCCTTTCTCTCTTTATCTCTGTTTTTTTTTTTCTCTTTCTCTTTTGCTTTTCTTCTCTCCCTCACGCACATTTTTTACACCAACATACACGCATAGCAAAACGCACACATTAATACACGAAACACGCACGCTCGCGCCGCGCATACACCACAACACACACACATACAACATACATACATACATACATACATACAAACATACATCACACAACATACATACACATACATACATACATACATACATACATCATACATACTCACTCTCTCTCTCTTCTTCCTCTCTCCTCTCTCCCTCTCTCTCTCTCTCTCTTCTCTCCCTCTCTCTCTTCTTTCTTCTTCTCTTCTTCTCTCTCTTCTGTCTGTCTGTCTGTCTGTCCTCTGTCTTCTGTCTCTCTTCTCTCCCCTCTCTCTGTCTCTCTTTATCCTCTTTCTCTGTCTGTCTGTGTCTTTCACCCCCCCCTCCTCTCTCTCTCTCTCTCTCTTCACACTCCATCTCTCACAATTACCTAGCACACCACACACACACACACACACAACAACACCAACATCACAACTCAATAATAGCAAACTGGAAGCCTTCGCACAGAGAAAAAGAAAGAAAAAAAAGAAAGAAAAGAAATTGCCTCCAACAGTAATAACAGCAGAACACAGGATGAGAGGCGAAGTCCTTTGCCAAGACTTTAGTGGCTTCAATTTCTTCTGCGTAGTTTATACCCCTGCCTGACTCTCTGTTCTTGTTCTCTGATTCAGCAGAAAGACAAGAGATGAAAGAGAAAAAAGTAACAGGCACTCGGGTTATTCGTTACCGTTTCTGTATATAGTTGAAGCGTGCTTTATAGCTTGTGCTCTTTCAGCATATCTTCTTCTTCGTGTCTTTTTACCGTTAAGTCTCAAAATGAAAGTGAACCGCCGTCAGCTCTCAAGCAACACACGAGAACAGAATGAGAACGCCAGTTTTTGTTCATATCTATATTCGTGTATTATGTTCATTTTCAATTCTTTGTTAGGGTGGATTTATGTTGTGAAATTTGAGCTGCTCCCCCTCCCACCCCCTTTTTTATATATTTAAAAAAACATTATGGGGGGGGGGGGGGGGACCATGACTTCAGAAAGGCAAGAAGGCTAATCGGCCTTGAGGTGAAGGGACCTGAGAAATCAATTTATCTCTCCGATGTTTTATACCAGGGCAGCCGGGCAAAAGCCCTGCTGTTCACGACTTCACAACTGCCGTGGGATCTTTAACTTTCGAGGCCAGGAGGCACACGGGTCCGACTCGTTTTTCGTCCCCTTCCGAAAGATTATATTTCCCGGTTCGATTTTCCTGTCAAAATGAGGAGAATAGTCGAGGCTTTAACGGGGAACGAACCCTGGTACCTCGGGTATTGTTACTGATAGGCGAACGTCTGAACTATTAATGCCACTCTTCTCCTTTACTACGTGGAAACGAGACAGGTGCGAATCGTCAGCCACCTGGCCTTTGTCAAATTGATATATCTAAATTTTTCCTCTGCTCAACAAAAACATTAATGAGGTCTTTGCTGCTTGTTTATTTTTTCTTTCCTTCTTTCTTTTTTTCTTTCTTTTTTCTTTCTTTCTTTCTTTTGTTTTTTCTTTCTTTCTTTCTTCCTTTCTTTGTTTTTTTTTTTCTTTCTTTCTTTCTTTCTTTATTCCTTTCTTTTGTTTCTTTCTTTCTTTCTTCTTTCTTCTTTTCTTTCTTTCTTTGTCTTTCTTTCTTTCTTTCTTCTTTCTCTTTTTCTTCTTTCTTTCTTTCTTTCTTTCTTTCTTTCTTTCTTCTTTCTTTTTTCTTTCTTTCTTTCTTTTCTTTCTTTCTTTCTTCTTTCTTCTTTCTTTCTTTCTTTCTTTCTTTCTTTCTTTTTTTCTTCTTCTTTCTTTCTTTCTTTTGTTGTTTCTTCTTTTCTGTATCTTTCTTTGTTGTCTTTTGTGTACGGGTTGATAAGGCTTCTCCATTTGTGCTGTCGTTGTTGTGTTATTTTCTTGTTCTTTGTTTTTTGGCTGTTGTTTGTTGTTGTTTTTGTTATTAATATTGTCATAGTTCGTTTTGTTGTTTTGCTGCTGTTTTTTTTTTTATTGTTATTATTTAATTGGCGTTCTTATTCTATTTTGCAGTTTTTTCCCCCCATTTTAACCTTCTTAGTTGGTGTGTACTTTTCTTGTGACCATGAAAGTGATTTCTGTTTTATTATAATTATTGTCAGTATACAACTGTTTTGCTATGTTTGGGTTTTGGTTGGTTGGTTGGTTGGTTGGTTGGTGGTTGGTTGGTTGGTTGGTTGGTTGGTTGGTTGGTTGGCTGGTGGTGGTTGGTTGGTTGTTGGTTGGTTGGTTGTGGTTGCTGGGTTGGTTGTTGTTGCTTGTTGTTGGCTTGTTGTTGCTGTGCTAGGCTGGTTGGTTTGCTGGTGATTGTTGGTTGGCTTGGTTGTGAGGGTGGTGGATGGGAGTGTGTTTTCTTTTTTATTATTATTTATTTGCTTGCTTGATTTTGTTCTTGTTAAAACTCGGTAAGTGTGTTATATAGTCATATACTTTGGTCGGGTATCTTGAGACAAGTTTGGGCAGTGAAGAAACAAACGGGTTTTCATTTGCTGGCACTATGCGATGAGTCCAGCAGTGGTCTGTATAGTCGATTAACCCTCTGACTCCCACACCCTGTCCACCAGCATACTGCATTGCCAACATGCTAGCAAAGCAAAACATTTTAACCATTTGACTCCCTCACCCTATCCACTAACTTCCTGTAGGAAGCTGGTGGATAAGGTGAGGGAATCAAATGGTTTAAGTTTTTGCAATTGTTGGATGGGTGGGGAGTCAAAGGGTTAATTACAATCGTACGTGAGGCTATGTAGTCATATGTGATCTAGTGATTCTACCTCTCTGGTTGGCGTGTGAAGCTAAAATGTGGTCCTCATTTGCCCACTGCCTGGACAAAGCCTGTGTGTCCTGGTGTGACATCCACATGTGGTCAATGCCTTGAAAAAAAGTTTACTATCGGTTAGCCATCGTTTGTTTCCTCCATCACCACGAAAGACTGTTGTGTAAACCCCTCTGTCGTGTAAACTCCTCTCCCCCCCCCTCCTTTCCCCCAAATCTCCCCCACCCCTACTTGTCCTCGCAAAAACATTGTCACAACTTTTACCCAAGCTGTTCCAAGACGACACCATCTTTATAGTTACTGTTAGGTGTTAAATTGCAAAGAAAAATAACGAAAGTTCCGTGATTGGTGTATAATTTCTTGCAGGACTACTTTCTGTATTATGGTTTTAGTGTGCTGTTCAGACTGTCTCAGAAGATAAAAACAAACAAATTCAACCAACCTTAAAACGCTTTTTTGGGGGCAAGTTCTGAATGTTTCTATTGTTTCAGGAAATAACATTAAAAGTTCTGTGTCATTTACTGTTACATTTTTACTACTGAGACTGACTCAGGAAAGAAAAGAAAAACAGAGAAAACCCTAAGCTATTGAGTACATACATAGATACATACATTGATGTATACATAGACACATACATAGACACATAGATACATAGATTCGTACATAGATACATACATGCATAGATACATACATACATACATACATACATACGTTCATACGTTCATACGTACATACAAACACAAAAACGCCCACATGCAAACACACACACACACACACACATGCCTAATACATGCATAAATACATACATACCCCACACACACACACACACACACACACACACACACACACACACACACACACACACACACACATACACACACACACACACACAAACGCAAACACACACACAAACACACACACAAACACAAACACACACACAAACACAAACACACACACACACAAACACACAAACACACACACAAACACACACAAACACCCCCCACACACACACACACACGCACAAACACACAAACACACAAATACAAACACTTCAGCCCTGTCACGACTGTGTGATGCATGCTTTCTTACCACTGATGTTGGTGGTGATGGTGGTTGTGGTTTGCTGTTCTTGTTTTGGCTAGAACTTTTAGAGTTTGATGTGTGTCTCTGTTCCTCACCTTCTACCCCTCTTCTTCCCTACCTCCAGGATGGCAAACAGGGCTGCTACATCAGTCGTGTGCAGGACATCGATAACCTTCTCAAAGAGGAGCGCCACAAATCCTATTCCTCTAGAAAACATCCTCTAGAACCCTTCTCCTCTATGCAACCCCCCTCCTCTTCCTCCTCCTCTGCCAGACCTAACAGCTACGCTTTCGAGAACCAAGGTAACGGCAACTCCAGATCTGCGGGCAAGGGCACACGCCAAGCCAAGTCGATGGGCGGGGACACGCTTTGTGATGATGAAGAGCAAATGAGGAGGCTGAAGGCGACTTCCAGCGTGGGTGGTAAAAGAAAGCAGGTGCCGAGAATTTTTGCTTAGCTGATGGATTTTTATGTGTGTGTGTGTGTCTGTGTCTGTATGTGTGTGTGCTTGCTTGTCATGACCTTCTCCTCGCTAAAAAGATGGATGTACTCTTCTCTACCCCCCCCCCCCTCCTTCATTTTTTGGAATTGTTCTACCCTCCCGAAAAGATTAGATGTTGTGTCTCCACTCAAGCTTCCATGCTTTTTCCCCTTCCCTGTCTCTCCGCTTTCACATCGAGTGATGCATTTCCAAGTTTCTCTTGAGTGACACCTCACCAGGCATTGGGTATCAAAATGGGTGTTCTTTATTATAGCTCTTATAATTATGTCAATTTTTCCTGAATGGAATGGATTTTTTTTTTAACGACGATGACTATGAAAATGATATCAGCCAATATCCAACTGTCATCCCCTCCCCACCCCACCCACCCCAAAAATTGTGTGAATTATCCAAGGCTTCTTGGTACTCTACGAAAACGACCACACTGGAATGGTAAATATGAAGACACATTGTGGTCGTGTTTTCAACTTTCACCAAAACCCAACAGGTGAGGCCGGGATTTGTGCAATCGAAGAAAGGTCTGCTGACCATCTGGCGCTCTTGACATTGTACAAGAGATCTTCTTTGATGATGATGATGATAATGATGAAGATGGTGGTGGTGGTGGTGGTGATGATGATAGTGATGATGATGATGATGATGGTGGTGGTGATGATGATGATGACAAAGACGACGACGTCGACGATGATGGCGGTAGCGACGACGACGATGATGGTGTTGGCGGACGATAAGGAAGACGACGACGATGATAACGATGACGATATCTATGGTAACTACGACGCTGCTGGTGATGATGACTACAACGATGACCTCGATGATTACGACAAATCACGATGACGGAATTTCTTAAGTGTCATCAACAGCCCATCCAAATTTGGAGTCATAGTACACGTAGAAGAATTGGCGTAGTAAAGAAAGGAGGGGGTACGCTTGGAAATCATCCTGGACTTTCAAACCTTCTGAAGCAAACCTTCTTCCAAGATGCTGAACGTGTTCATGACTCATTTAACGGTGTTTTCATTATTATTATCATTATTATTATTATCATTATTATTATTATTATTGTTAATATCATTATTATTATTATATTATTATTATTATTATTATTATTATTATTATTATTATGTTATTATACGATGATGATTAATATCATTATTGTTATCATTATTATATTATTATTGTTATTATTATTATTATTATTATTATTATTATTATTATTATTATTATTATTATTATTATTATTATTATTATCATCATTATTATTATCATTAGTAGTAGTAGTAATAGTAGTAGTAATTATTATCATTATTATTGATAGTATTATTTTTATTACAATCATCATCATAATCATCATCATTATTATTATTATTAGTAATAGTAGTAGTAGTAGTAGTAGTAGTAGTAATATTGTTATCATTATTATTATTATTGTTATCATTATAATTATTATTATTATTATTATCATTATCGTTGTTGTTGTTATCATTATCGTTAACATCATTATCATTATTATCATTATTATCATCATCATCATCATCATCATCATTATTATTGTTATTATTATTACTATTATTATTGTTATTTCAGCCTTCACCGACGTCTCAGCAGATGTGGGCAATCCTTCAGTCCAAGAAAGGTCTGGTGACCATCTCAGACTTCCTGACCCTGTGTGAGAAGCCTCCGCCCCAGAGGAAGCTGATTCAGGTCGGGGGATCTGATCACGAGGACAACTTCAAGTGCTTCAACAACGCCAACGAGATGCTGGACTACCTCGGTGTGGACGTTCAGAAGGTAAGAGTTGATGTGTGGGTCTCTGTCTTTCTGTATTTCTGTCTGTCTTTCTGTCTTTCTGTCTCTCTCTCTGTCCCTGTCTCTGTCTCATTCTCTTTTCTCTGTTTCTCTGTCTCTGTCTCTCTCTGTCTCTGTCTCTCTGTCTCTGTCTCTGTGTCTCTGTCTCTGTCTCTGTCTCTCTCTCTCTCTCTCTCTCTCTCTCTCTCTCTCTCTCTCTCTCTCTTTCTATCTCTCCTGTAAAACTTGCCCATATTTTGCGAACGTAACACAAAAAACAAAAAACAAAAAAAAAAAAGAGAAAGAAAGAAAAGAAAAGAAAAAAGAAAAAAAAATCCAACAACAGCAACAACACCAAAAAGCAAGAACAGGGGAAAAAACCGATAAAATGACATTAAAAGAACAAACATTTCCCCCCGCGCAATATATACACGCACATTAGCGCACACACACACACACACACACACACACACACACACACACGTACGCACGCACGAACACACGCGCGCAGGCGCACGCGCACGCGCACTCACACACGCACAAGCACACACTCACACACACACAGCGCGCGTATTTAAATGTTTTTTCGATTCGCTCTCGGTGCGTATCCCTCGGTAGGATTAACAGTACAAGGGAAACAACTCTGGTATAGACGCAATACCTGAAAAATACAAAGTCAATTCCCTTGTCTATCAAAATGTGGGGTCGGAAACGACAAAGTGATACGGATTTACTGGCTTATTCTTTGAACTTACGCAAAACGTGATGCGTTGATGAGATCTGGAAATGAGAAGGGGACGGGGTTAGAAGGGACTTATGAAACAATGAGCTGACATCACCAGAATGAAGAAAACATTAAGACCAGGGCGGAAAACTGACCGTTTTTTTTTTTCAATATTGTGGGCTGGGATTGAACTCGAGATATCAGATCTTGAATACAGGGGGTCTTATAAAGCCCTGTTATCTTTGTTGATGGTGATGGCGGTGGTGGTGAAATTTAGCGCTGTTGGTGATGATGGTGGTGGTGGTGAAATTCTCTTAATCTTGTTCTGTCCGCTTGCACTGAGAAGTATCGCGAGAGAACGAAGCTGCGACTAGATTGGAACCCTGGCGAGATGTAGAATAGAGCGAAGCTGGTGGATAGGGTCAGGGAGTCAAAGGGTTAAGGTTTTGTTTTGCTAGCATGGTTGGTAATGCAGGATGCTGGTGGGCAGGCAGCGGGAGTCAAAGGGTTAATGTCTAGGCCTGGCACTGGTCAGTGGGTAATGGATGCGTGTGATCAGCCAGTGCTCCTGTTTTCCATAAGGATGCTTTGGAATTTTCTGATTTTGCGTAGTGTTTTGTTTGTACGCCATAGTACTTCGCATGCAATAGGAAAATAACCCGCAGGATATTACGGCCAACATTCATAGGCCATTTTATGAGGAAAGGGGAACTGGAGCACCTGGTCACAACTAGAGGGAAAGAGAGCACCAAGTAGACCCAGGGAGAAAATATTGAACGGACTTGCAGAGTGGCTGAGGACAGAGAAGGTGGAAGATAATTATGCTGGCGGCAACAAGGGATTAGAGACGTATAGAAGGCCATGATCGCCGACGCCATGTGGCAAAGGACTTGATGATGAGGAGGAGGATACTACGGATAAACTGTATACAACTCAACACGTATAGAAAAAATCGTTTGTTCAACCGGGATTAGACCCTGGGTTTCTGTCGTCCGAGGTGGGGTGCTTTATCCACTAAGCCCGGCGTTCCATGTCCTTTAGGTAAAACGGTGATTTATGTAGGTGTTATTTGAGCACCTAGTCGCAACAGGAAAGCTGGAGGGAAAGAGAACACCAGGTAGACCCAGGGAGAAAATATTGAACGGACTTGAAAGGATGGCTGAGGAAAGAGGACAGAGAGGGTGGGAGATGTACTTGGAGCGAAAAGGGATAGATTCGTAAGGAGGGCCGTGATCGCCAACGCCACGCGGCAGGGCACATGATGGTGATGATGTTCTGGGCAATGTGTCTTTATGTATGTATAATTATTATAGAAGGGCAAAGGCTTGATCTGTAGGACAGGTCCAGTGATGATTCCATGCCGTTAACTTTTAGTAGACTGTTATGCAATTTCTTTCAACTTTTTATCTCCCTGTGTATGTGTCAGTCTGTCTCTGTTTCTGTCTCATTAATTTACGCTCTCCCTTTCTGTCTCACTGTCACATACGGCGCACGCGCGCGCGCGCGCGCACACACACACACACACACACACACACACACACACACACACGCCACACGCATACACACACACACCACACACAAACTCATACATACACGTATGTATGTGTATGTGTTCATACTTTCTTTTTCTGTCCGTACACACACATACAGACACGCTCTCTCTCTCTCTCTCTTTCTCTCTCTCTCTCTCTCTCTCTCCTCCTCTCTCTCCTCTCTCTCTCTCTCTCTCATCGTTGTTCTGGTAATCCCCTCTCGGCCTCTCTGTCCTTCAACGCCAATGAACACACACACACAGACAACACACCAGAACACACAGACACAGACACAGACACACACATACAACACACAGAGACACACAGACACAGACACACCACACCAACACACACACACTCTCTCTCTCTCTCTCACACACACACACACACACACACACATACACACACAACACACACACACACACACAACCAACACACACACACACACACAAAACACACACACACACACACAAACACACACACACACACACACACACACACAGAGAAATGATGCTTCACCGTCGCGTGCGCGCTTGAAAAGCACACTCAGGTCTGATAGTCAAACGTGACAGCCACAGTGTTAAAAAAAAACGCGCCAAGAGCCCCCAGCTTGACACAAACTTTCAAAAGACGGGAAGAGAAGAAGAAGAAAAAGAAAAGAAAAAAAAAGGAAGGAAAGGAAGGTTTTCGAAGGCTCACGTGCCTCCCATTTTTTAGTATGTGTGTGTGTGTGGAGGTGGGGGGGGGAGGGGGAGGGGATGAATGGGCGGTAAGATAGGCCTACGCTCATTGGTTCTCAGGTTACGAAAGTGATCGTTGTCTTGTGAAGGACCGAACGCGTGGTACTTGTGTGTATCTGCTGTGTGTGTGTGTGTGTTGTGTGTGTGTGTGAAGTGTCATGAATTTGTTTGACCCAGTCACCATGAAAAATTTTGATTAGAAAGACATGTTGGTAGGTAGGAAAATTTGGAGAAGATTATCAACAGCAGTTGTCTTCTATCTGTGTCTCCAGTTGCGAAAAAAAAAATCCGATTGTTGATTGTTGTTTCATGGAGGTCGAACTCTTAAAACTGCAAGTTGTGTGCGCAAGCCATCAGGTTTAGTTCGCCCAATGTTTTGTGTATGATATTGTGTGCATAACCGGCAAAATTTGGGGGAGTTTAATATGTTTTTCTCCTCCCCCATCCCCCCCCAATCCCTTATACACTTAAAATGTTTGGGGGGAGGATTCAGAGTTTTAGGTATAATTGTTCATTTACTAAAACCGATTGATCTTTTGTGTCACGGGAGTCCAACCCGCGTGGTGTTCGTGATCATTACCGCGGATTTGAACGACCCAGTGATCTGGGTTATGTTCTGTGTCCACCTGAACGTCACCCCAAAACAAGTGCCTGCTGTTTGACCGGGCCCGACTGGCCCATAAGTCGCTGTTTGTCTTCTCTTTGATGTCGCTGCTTTCCCATGGCCGTAGCTTCCAAGTGATTTTTACGCATCTTACGATTTTGCCGTTACTTTTGCCTGTTTTCCTGTTGAATAAATGAAGTAAGGCACAGGCGATACAGAAATGATGAATCAGAATGTTTTTTTGTTCACGGTGCTTCTGATGTGAATAGGCGATAGAGAAGTAGATGAATCGGATGATGTTTTGTTCACACTGCATCTGATGTGAATAGGCGATACAGAAATAGGATGAATCGGAGGATGTTTTGTTCACATGCATCTGATGTGAATAGGCGATCAGAAATAGATGAATCGGAGGATGTTTGTTCACAATGCGTCTGAGTGAATAGGCGATAGAGAATAGATGAATCGGAGGATGTTTTGTTCACATGCATCTGATGTGAATAGGCGATATAGAATAGATGAATCGGAGGATGTTTTGTTCACAATGCATCTGATGTGAATAGGCGATATAGAAATAGATGAATCGGAGATGTCTTTGTTCACAATGCGATTGATGTGAATAGGCGATATAGAAATGTGAATCGGAGGATGTTTGTTCACAATGCTCTGAATGTGAACTAGGCGATACAGAAATGATGAATCGGAGATGTTTTGTCACATGCGTCTGATGTGAATAGGCGATATAGAAAGGATGAATCGGAGGATGTTTTGTTCACAGTGCATCTGATGTGAAAGGGGATGGATATTATGATGCGAGAGGATGTTGGGTCATCATGATCTGAGGTTAAATACGGCGGATTTCTGTAGAAATTAAATCGGATGAATGTTCAACAATCCATCTGATGTGATAGCATATAGGAAATATAATGCTGAAATCGTTTGATGTTGTATAGTTTACAATGCATCTGTGTTTTTAGTTGGTGTTTGATTTAGATGAATCGGATGATGTTTTGTTCACACTGCGTCTGATGTGAATAGGCGATAGAGAAGTAGATGAATCGGAGGATGTTTTGTTCACACTGCATCTGATGTGAATAGGCGATATAGAAATGGATGAATCGGAGGATGTTTTGTTCACACTGCATCTGATGTGAATAGGCGATATAGAAATGGATGAATTGGAAGATGTTTTGTTCACACTGCATCTGATGTGAATAGGCGATATAGAAATGGGTGAATGCAGGATATTTTGCTCACAATGCATCTGACGTGAATAGGCGATATAGAAATGGATGAATGGAGGATATTTTGTTCACAATGCGTCTGATATGTGAATAGGCGATATAGAAATGGATGAATCGAAGGATGTATTGTTCACAGTGCATCTGATGCGTGAAGAGAACTGGTATTCATTTTGCAGCGTATGACGGATTGGGGTCATCATGAGTGCTCGTCGGTTACTACGCGCGTGATTCGCCCTGTAGACAATTAAATCGGTGAAAACATGATTGCAAATTATATCCTTACTGATGTTGATAGTCATTACGTGAAATGCGAAATCACTAACTGCTGAAATCGTTTTAACTGTTGTATCAGTTTATCATTAGCCGATCTGTGTCTTGTAGTTTTTTGTGTGTTTGTTTGTTTGTTTGTTTTTATGGTAAATAGATATTTTTGTTAGTTCCGTTCTAACTTCTAGTAGGTTTGTTAGCTTTTTGTGTGTTTGTTTGTTTGTTTTTATGGTAAATAGATATTTTTCTAGTTCCGTTCTAACTTCTAGTAGGTTTGTTAGCTTTTTGTGTGTTTGTTTGTTTGTTTTTATGGTAAATAGATTTTTTTTTTTAGTTCCGTTCTAACGTCTAGTAGGTTTGCCAAGTAGCAAGTGTTATTGATAACGACGTGCTTGATTCTTCTATGTTGAGAGTATTCTGCTGTTCAGAGCGTAACGCAACAGTAGTCGACTGTTTATAGCGTAACTCCCCAGTGGTCTACTGTTCAGAGTGTGACTCCACAGTGGTCTACTGTTCAGAGTGTGACTCCACAGTGGTCTACTGTTCAGAGTATAACTCCACAGTGGTGTACTGTTCAGAGTGTAACTCCACAGTGGTCTACTGTTCAGAGTGTAACTCCACAGTGGTCTAGTGTTCAGAGTGTAACTCCACAGTGGTCTAGTGTTCAGAGTGTAACTCCACAGTGGTCTAGTGTTCAGAGTGTAACTCCACAGTGGTCTACTGTTCAGAGTGTAACTCCACAGTGGTCTAGTGTTCAGAGTGTAACTCCACAGTGGTCTACTGTTCAGAGCGTAACTAGACAGTGGTCTACTGTTCAGAGTGTAACTCCACAGTGGTCTACTGTTCACAGCGTAACTGGACAGTGATCTATTGTTCAGAGCGTAACGCATCAATGGTCTACTGTTCAGAGCGTAACTCTACAGTGGTCTACTGTTTAGAGCGTAACTGGACAGTGGTCTACTGTTCAGAGTGTAACTCCACAGTGGTCTACTGTTCACAGCGTAACTGGACAGTGATCTATTGTTCAGAGCGTAACGCATCAATGGTCTACTGTTCAGAGCGTAACTCCACAGTGGTCTTCTGTTCAGAGCTTAACTCGACATTGGTCTACTGTTCAGAGCGTAACCCGACGAGCGTCTAATAATCATTACATACATCAATCATCCACTGAGCAAATGAGTATCGATTTTCAGTGTACACTTATAGCCAGTAGTTGTTGTTCAGCGCTCAGCAAGGTTTGTTATGTTTTATTAGTGCCTGAATTGCCCAGACGCTGTTGTTTAAACAAAATTGAACTTTTTGTTGTCGCCCTCCCCTCCACCCCCCCACACACACTTTTAGATTATAACATGTTTCAGTGGATGAGGGAGGTTAGGTATATTCGCCAGTTCCTATAGCCCAATGATCTTTCTATCATAAGCAGTGGACGTTTTCACTTTAGTTTCAGTTTCAGTTTCTCAAGAGAACGTCTCCGCTCTCGGAATGAATTCCATATGTACTAACGTCACAGGTGCCGTGTGATGGTGATCATGGCACACGCCTTAAGCCTGCACATAAACCCATGAGCTGTCCATGTCCTCAGTAATGGTGCCCCTAGTGAGTACTATGACTGAACCACAGTACATGTAGTAATGCCAGGGATGGTTTGGTTCACCCGGCAGTTCATGATATATCTGGATAGACTGAAACCAGCTGTTTATGGTTTACCACACAGATGATCCATCTGTTTTCATCTGTAATCTATGTCTTCGCAGGCGTGTACACGTGTGTGTGTGTGTGTGTGTGTGTGTGTGTGTGTGTGTGTGTGTGTGTGTGTGTGTAGTGGTGTGTGTGTGTGTGTGTGTGTGTGTGTGTGTGTAGGGTAGTGTGTGTGTGTGTGTGTGTGTGTGTGTGTGTGTGTGTGTGTGTGTGTGTAGGGTAGTTGTGTGTGTGTGTGTGTGTGTGTGTAGTGTGTGTGTGTGTGTGTGTGTGTGTGTGTGTGTGTGTGTGTGTGTGTGTAGTGTATACGTGCGTCCGTGTGTAGTGTGTAGTGTGTGTGTGTGTGTGTAGGGTAGTGTGTGTGTGTGTGTGTGTGTGTAGGGTTAGTGTGTGTGGTGTGTTGTGTGTGTGTGTGTGTGTGTGTGTAGTGTTGTGTGTGTGTGTGTGTGTGTGTGTGTGTGTGTGTAGTGTAGTGTGTGTGTGTGTGTGTGGTGTGTGTGTAGTGTGTGTGTGTGTGTGTGTGTGTGTGTGTGTAGGGTAGTGTGTGTGTGTGTGTGTGTGTGTGTGTGGTAGGGTAGTGGTGGTGTGTGTGTGTGTGTGTGTGTGTGTGTGTGTGTGTAGGTAGTGGATGTGTGGTGGGTGTGTGTGTGTGTGTAGTGTGTGTGGTGTGTGTGTGTAGTGTGTGTCGTGCTGTGAGCTGTATGTGTGTGCGCGACACGTTGTGTGTTGTGTGTGTGGTGTGTGTGTGTGTGTGTGTGTGTGTGTGTGTAGGCTTGAGTGTGTGCGTGGAGCGTGCGTGAGTGTGTGTGTGTGTATGTGTGGTGTGTGTGTGTGTGCTTGTGTGTGTGGTGTGTTTGTGTGTGGTGTGTGATTGTGCACGTGCGTGCAGCGTGTGTGTGTACGGGGCACGTGTGTTGTGTGTGTGGTGTAGTGTGTGTGTGTGTGTGTGTGTGTGTGTGTGTGTGTGTGTGTGTGTGTGTGTGCTATGTGTGTGTGCGTGGGAGCGTAGTGGTGTGTGTGTATGTGTGCGTGTGTGTGTGTGCATGTATGTGTGTAGTGTGGTTAGTGTGTGTGTCGTGTGAACGTGCTTACGTGTGTGTGTGTGTGTGTGTGTGTGTGTGTGTTGTGTGTGTGTGTGTGTGTGTGTGTGTGTGTGTGTGTGTGTGTAGGCTATGTAGTGTGTGCGTGGGGGCGTGTGTGTGTGTGTGTGGTGTGTGTGTGTGTGTGTAGTGATGTGCGTGGGTGTGTGCTTAGTTGTATGTGTGGTGTGTGTGTGCTGTGTGTGTGTTGTGTGTGTGCTGTGTGTGTGTGTGTGTGTGTGTGTGTGTGTGGTGTGTGTGTGGTGTGTGTGTGT
>JAPXFY010000020.1:22591306-22606306 GCA_030674185.1 Monoplex corrugatus | reverse complement strand
AGGATTAGACAGAAAGAGGCAGTTACAGAGAAGAGAGAGACAGACAGAGAGAGAGAGTGACAGTGAGTTAGTGGAGGAGAGAGAGAGAGAGAGATGATCAGACAGAGGGAGGCATTTACACAGAGAGAGTGAGAGAGAGAGAGAGAGAGAGAGAGAGAGAGAGAGAAAGAGAGGCACAGAGAAAGAGATAGAGAGAGTGAGAGAGAAGAGAGAGAGACATAGACACAGAGAGAGAGAGAGCTCTTAGAAGATCATAGACGAGAATTCCTGAACAATCTGCAATGTCATTCTATATCTATCAGTTTTGAAGCACGTCATGTGGAACGTGCCATGCAAATGGCTGAGTTTAAAGTTCATGCAATTAAAAGGAAAGAATGTTATAATTAAACTGATTCTGTGACGTGAAATGTATCAAGGTATTTGTAGGGAAGACTTGGGCACTCTTTGATTCAAATATCTTTCTTTTTAGCAGTTTTGCAGCGAGACGTGTATGTTCGTATTTGTATGTGTATGTTTTAATGTATATCTACTTTGTCTGATACAGGCATATGGTATGACTATACAAACCCATCCTCTACACACGCACACACAGACACGCACAGACACACACACACACACACATACATTGGCCATCGGCCATGGGCCTAAATTCAACACAATTTGTGTGTGTGTGTGTGTTGAATTGTGTTCAATTTAGGCCCATGGCCGATGTTCAATAGAACAATTTCGTTCGTTCGTTCGTTCGTTAGTTCGTTTGTTGGACCGATCGATCGATCGTTCGTTCTGCCTCTCTCTCTCTCTCTCTCTCTCTCTGCCTCTGTTTCTGTCTCTGTCTCTGTCTCTCTCTCTCTCTCTCCTCTCTCTCTCTCTCTCTCTCTTTCTTTCTTCTCTCTTCTCTCTCTCTCTTCTTTCTTTCTTTCTTTCTCTTTCTCTCTCTCTCTCTCTCTCTCTCTCTCTCTCTCTCTCTCTCTCTCTCTCTCTCTCTCTCTCTCTCTCTCTCTCTCTCTCTCTCTCTCTCTCTCTCTCTCTCTCTCTGCATCTGTAAAATATCCATGGTAGTCGTTTCAAACTGTGGTATGCTATGGCAAGTCAGCTGACAGAGTAAACTTTATCATTCTGTGAAAGAGTTACCTGTGATTAGTCTGTAAGACAACTGTGTTATCTATAACTGAAACTGTTAAATGATTAACCTGTAAGACAGTTGTGTTATCTATATCTGAAACTGTTAAATGATTAACCTGTAAGACAGCTGTGTTATCTATATCTGAAACTGTTAAATGATTACCCTGTAAGACAACTGTGTTGTCTATATCTGAAACTGTTAAATGATTACCCTGTAAGACAGCTGTGTTATCTATAAGTGAAACTTAAGAAATAAGAGGGAAGCAGGGAGAATTTTTTTTATAATATCAACCAAATGACATAACTCTTGAGAGTCTCTTGAGGAGTTCTGAGCTTGCAGTTTTTGTGCTTTGTATCTGCTTCTATGCTAGCTGAATGGGTAGCGCAAACTATGTTAGATTTGAGAAGTTTCACAATATGGGAGATAATTCCTACGTGACTCTCAAGAGTTATGTCCTTAGGTTGATATTATATAAGTGAAACTGTTAAGTGAATAGCCTGTAAGACAGTTGTGTTATCAATAAATGAAAGTGTTATGTCTGCAGTCTCATACCATGATGTGCCCACAATCTACATGTACATGTATATCTTGTGCAGTTGGAGGACTGTGCCCTGCAGATCTACCGGTACCATAGCGGGGCCCAGGCCGAGTTCGGCACCTACCTGGACCTGGAATCTGCCTTAGACGAACAGGCAGAGGACCTGGACGATCAGTGAGTGTAGCTTGTTTCGTATAGGTGACATTGTCCGTCTCTGTCTTGGGATTCGAGCCGGCGATCCGCGGCAAAGCAAGATGGGAGGGAGGTCTTTGAAAAGTTGTGTCATGATGTGGGTGCAGAGTTTGTTCGTTTCGTTTGTTGTGGTGGTGACTTTTGTTTTTTGTTTGTTTGTTGGACTTGCTTATTTTTTGTTTGTTTGTTATGTTTTGTATCTTTGTTTGTTTGTTTGTGTTGTTGTTGTGGTGGTGGCTTTTGTTTTTTTTGTTTGTTTGTTGGCTTTGCTTATTTGTTTGTTTGTTTGTTTGTGTGTTTGTTTTTTTGTTTGTTTGTGTGTTGTGTTTCTTTGTTTGTGTGTTGTGTTTTTTTCTTTGTTTGTGTGTGTTGTGTTTTTGTTTCTTTGTTTGTGTGTGTTGTGTTTTTGTTTCTTTGTTTGTTTGTGTGTTGTGTTTTTGTTTCTTTGTTTGTGTGTTTGTGTTTTTGTTTCTTTGTTTGTGTGTTGTGTTTTTGTTTCTTTGTTTGTTTGTGTGTTGTGTTTTTGTTTGTTTGTTTGTTTGTTTGTTGTGTTTTTTTTGTTTGTGTGTGTTTTGTGTGTGTTTTGTTTTGTGTTTGTTGTGTGTTTTTGTTTGTGTGTGTTGTTTTTTGTTTGTTGTGGTGTTTGTTTGTTTTGTTTGTGTGTTGTGTTTTTGTGTTTTTGTTGTTTGTTTTTGTGTTTGTTTTTGTTTGTGTTTGTTGTGTTTGTTTGTTGTGTGTTGTTTGTGTTGTTTTGTTTGGTGTGTTTGTTTTTGTTTGTTTTGGTTGGTTTGTTTTGTTTTGTGTGTTGTTGTTTTTGTTTGTTTTGTTTGTTTGTGTGTTGTGTTTTTGTTGTTTTTGTTTGTTTTGTTTGTTGTTGTGTTTTTGTTTCTTTGTTTGTTTTGTGTGTGTTTTGTGTTTGTTTTTTGTTGTGTTTTGTTTGTTGTTGTTGTGTGTGTTGTTTTTTGTTTGTTTGTTTTGTGTGTTTTTGTTTTTGTTTGTTTTGTGTTGTGTTTTTGTTTTTGTTTGTTTGTGTGTTGTGTTTTTTGTTTGTTTGTTTGTGTTGTGTTTTTGTTTGTTTATGTGTTGTGTTTTTTGTTTGTTTGCTGTTTGTTTGTTTGTTGTTTGTTGTTGTGTTGTGTTTTGTTTGTTTTGTGTTGTGTTTTGTTTGTTGTTTGTGTTGTTTGATGTGTTGTTGTTTGTTTGTTTGTTTGTTTGTTGTTGTTGTTTGTTTGTTGTTGTGTTTTGGTTGGTTGGTTGTTGGTTGGTTGGTTGGTTTGGTGGTTGGTTGGTTGGTTGTTGTTGGTTTGTTGGTTGGTTTTTGGTTGGTTGGTTGGTTGGTTTGGTTGGTTGGTTGGTTGGTTGGTTGGTTAGTTGGCTGGTTGGTTGCTTGGTTGCTTGGTTGCTTGGTTGCTTGGTTGGATGGATAGTTTGTTGGATGGATGGTTGGTTAGTTGGCTGGTTGGTTGGTTGGTTGGTTGGATGGATAGTTGGCTGGTTGGTTGGATGGATGGATGGTTGGTTGGTGTCTTTGTTGTTTCTTTCTTTCTTTGTATTTTGTCTGTTTTTGAAAGACGTAAACTTTATACTATCGTTCATAGATCCATTTCAATATCTAAGACGAAGGTGCCAAAGGTTGTCACACTTCATTTCAGATGCTAGCGTGTAAACTGAAAAAGAAAATCCTAACAGAAGGGTGACGGAGTCGACAGTTTGGGGATGGGTAGGAGAACATGGGGAATGGGGGTGGGGGGTGGGGGCGAAGGAATAGTAATGAGTGTGACGGTAACTTTACATACGACACAGATTCACACTTTGCTGGGTCTGGAACACGAGAGAGAGTAAACGATTAAATTCGTACTATCAGACTGCAGGTGTGATCGTCCCAAAGCTCCATAGCTGGCCGGTTGACCGGTAATTCTTGTCAGGTGATCAAACCGTTTTATTATGTGTCGGTGCCCTTATGTACCGGTTGATAGATGTAACGTCATCCATCTGTCTGATGTCATCGTTTTTGATCCAGTCTTTTCTTTCAGTGTCAGTTCCAGTGTCAGTTTCAGTTTCGGCGTCAGTTTCAGCGTCAATATCAGCGTCAGTTTCAGTGTCAGTTTCAGTGCCTGTTTCAGTTTCAGTGTCAGTTTCAGCGTCAGTTTCAGTGTCAGTTTCAGTGTCAGTTTCAGTGTCAGTTTCAGTGTCTGTTTCAATGTCCGTTTCAGTGTCAGTTTCACTTTCTCAAGATAACGTCTCCGCGCTCGGCTTGAATTCCATATGCAATGCGGTCACAATGCCACGTGATGGAGGAAATCTAAAATGATCATGGCACAAGCCTTTCATCATCATCAGGTGCCCTGCCGCATGGCGTTGGCGATCATGGACTTCCATCTGCCTCTATCTCTCGTTGCCCCTAGCATCTCCCCCACCCTCCTCGTCCCCTGCCACTATTCAAGTCCGTCCCGTATTTTCTCCCTGGGTCTACAAGCCTTTAAGCCTACATAATTATAAATCCATGAGCTGGTCAGGTCCTGAGGTCCTACCTAGTGTACAGGTTATGTATCTTTCTAGTCCTTTCTGGTTTTGGTGACTGCTGGCCAAGAGGCATCTCATCTCACGAGTTGTGAATTTTCGTCCCAGGGATTCGTTCAGAGTCCAGATTAGACACTGATAGGTGAGGGTAGGAATGACAATACTGTTGATAAGTCTGATTTTGGTTTCTGTAGGTATACTTGTGTGCTTTAAAGCGGGGAGCTAGTTGATTGTTAACTGATTTTGCCTTTCGGACATTAACATTAGAACTAACTCACTCACAATAGTTTATTCACTACAATGTAACCGAAGTTGTTTTAGTCATAGATTAATGCACGGATAGACATAGAACCCCTACGATAAGTAGGATGTCAAGACCTTGCCAGCGCACGCGCGCGCGCGCGCGCACACACACACACACACACACACACACACACACACACACACACACACACACACACAGATGTATGTATGTATATATATATATATATATATATATATATATATATATATAAATCAGACATATGCACCAACATACGTACACAAACACACGCATACACATACACACACACACGCTCACACACACTCACACACTCACACGCGCACACACACAACGCTCACACACACTCACACACACACACACACGCACACACACACACACACACACACACACACACACACACACACACACACACACACACACACACACAATCTCGGAAACTATGCTAAGGTCAATTAAAGAACTTTTTGTTCAGCTGGTTGCTTGGTTAATTGGGTTTTCTTTCTTTCTTTCTTTCCTTCATTTTTTCTTTATTTTTCTTGATGAATCAAACTTAGAAATGACATACAAAAGAATACGTTGAGAGTTAAATTTAGAAAAGCGACAAAGTGTTTTTAGATCTCAGAGGTTATTTTAGGAATTTTGTGTCGGAAGACAACCTACGATGTCTGTGTCCTCTTGGGTTGTCGCCCGTCTTTATCTCTTGGTCAGCTGGTGAACAAGCACTTAATGTCTGCAAATATGATATACTTCACACCAGATAATACATCACTAATACCACTGGGCTAAAATGAAAGCATAGAATTCAGGCCAGGAAATGGTAGCGATGACAGAAATGTGGATCTTTAATATTCCTGTCTTGACAAGCCACTTCCTGGTTTTGTGTTTAACTCTTTCTTTTTCTTTATATACCGTGCATGTGACGTAATCAGGAAACGTTTATGTTGGCTCAGATTATTTCAGAATGTATGTGTGGCTTGACCAGTCACTCGCTGTGGTACAGTGGTTTTTCGCAACCGACTTGGAAGGTTGTGGGTTCGAAATTTATCAATCCTGTCAAAAATCATATCCTGGGTTTTCCAGGCTGTCTTCACCTACTTGACAGACAGCTGAGCATTTGGGTATTGACTGGGCGGGGGGGGGGGGGGGGAGAGGGGGGGGGAGTTAGGGGGATTTCTGCTGTCATGTGAGACGAGTTTATACAGAATAGCTAGCTGTGTTGTGATTCAGACCTTTAATTATTTATTTATTTATTTTATATGTATATATATATATATATATATATATGTTCATTTTTTGAAGATAAGATACACCTGTAATTTACATGTAACCAAGGTTATTCCAGTGGTAGGCTGATAAAATACCAGTGTAAAAATTAAAATATAGTTAGGTAAAACCTAGTCTAGGTAGGGCTTCAGGACCTGGCCAGCTCATGGGTTTATGTGCAGGCTTAAGGCTTGTGCCACGATCACCATACACATGGCACCAGTGACGTTAGTGCATATGGAATTCGTTCCGAGCACGGAGACGTCATCTCGAGAAACTGAAACTGAAACTGAAACTGAATCTCAGGCTGTGACCAGCTCCTGCAGAGATCTGAGTATGCTATAGGCTCAGTTGAAGACTGGGACCACACAGTCGAGTCTTATCTACTTCACGGATGCGACGTTGAGGGTGTTGCTCAAAATCTCCTGACCAGCATCGTAGGTGTCTGTATCTTTCGGGCCTGGTTATAGAGTACAGGCCTGTCTCGCAGTCTCAATCATAGAAGAAACTTCATAGCATCGGACTTAATATTTCCTTTTCATCATATCTATCATCATCATATTATCATGAGCAGCAACAATAGCAGCAGCAGCAGCTGTATCAGCTCATCATCATCATCATCATCATCATCATCATCATCATCTTCGTCGTCGTCGTCGTCGTCGTCGTCGTCATCATCATCATGTGCCCTGCCGCCTGGCGTTGGCGATCTGGCCCGCCTTACATTTCTGTCTTTTGTCGTTCTCACCTTTTCTTATTTATATTGTTCGTGTTGTTGTTATTATCATCGTCGTCGTTTGTCGTCATCGTCGTCATCATCATCGCATCATCATCATCGCACCCACCACCACCACCACCCATCATCATCATCATCATCATCATCATCATCATCATATCATCATCATCAACGATAACAACAACAACACCTTGCACATGTTAGACCTGCTCATTGATATCTTTTCTTTTTTTTTCCAGACGAAAGAACTCCCTAATTCTAAGAACTCAACTTACTGTCCGGGTTCATGCTATCATTGGTGAGTATGAGTTTTGATTGACGAGTTCATGTCATTACAGTATTTGTGTCAAGGGGAGTTGTGTATACAGCACGTTCCTATTTTCTCAGCCGCAATTGTTTGTTTGTTTGTTTGTTTGTTTGTTTGTTTGTTTGGTTGGTTGTTTGTTTGGTTGGTGGTTGTTTGTTTGTTTGTTTGTTTGTTTGTTTGTTTGGTTGGTTGTTTGTTTGTTTGTTTGTTTGGTTGTTGTTGTTGTCGGGGAATGGGTTTTTTTTTCTTTCTTTCTTACTTGCTTTCTTTCTCTCTTTCTTTCTTTCTTTTTTTCTTTTTTTTTTTCTTTTTTCTTTCTTTCTTTCTTGTTGGTTGTTGTTGTAGTCGGGGAATGGTTTTTTTTTTTATTCTTTCTTTCTTGCTTGCTTTCTTTCTCTCTTTCTTTCTTTATTTCTTTCTTTCTGGTTTCATTTGTTCGTTCGTTTGTTCGTTTGTATGTTTATTTTGTTGCTTGTCTGTTTGTTTGTTTCTTTCTTTGTTTCTTTCTTTCTCTCTTTCTTTCTTTGTTTGTTCGTTTCTTTGTTTCTTTCTTTGTTTGATAATTCTTGAGCTGGGTCGCGTTGTTTGACAATGTCCCAGGATTTGTGGTCCCCGGCCCCCCGTTTTGCCATCCGGCTTGTAAGTAAGGTAACTGATGACCAGATCCGAATGGTTCATGCAGCGCACTGACATCCCCCTTTGCTCACGGAATGGCTACCGTGTGACGTCAGGGTCTGAGAGATGATTGTCCGGTCACTGATGGGGTACAATTGTTCTGGATCCCTTCCAGGACCCTTTGGTGCTTCTTGTTAACTTGTGGTCTCTACCAACTCACACTCGTACGACCTCAGGGTTATTGGGGGCAACTTTTACCCTTGGTTTTCAACCAGAGACATGCATACACATGCTTTCAGGCCAGTGGTTAGGGAACCAGCGTGATGTTCTGTGGCAAAGAAAGGGGAGATTCGTCAGTGTCTAATAATGGTTATTTCTTCACGGTGGTTGAAAAACCTTTCTTCCTGTGGGTCACATTTCTGTTTCATTCTGTGTGTGTGTGTGTGTGTGTGTG
Organism: Monoplex corrugatus; assembly: GCA_030674185.1. NCBI lineage: Eukaryota > Metazoa > Mollusca > Gastropoda > Littorinimorpha > Ranellidae > Monoplex > Monoplex corrugatus. The sequence goes on along the minus strand of JAPXFY010000020.1, from coordinate 22,598,275 downwards.
TGTGTGTGTGTGTGTGTGTGTGTGTGTGTGTGTGTGTGTGTGTGTGTGTGTGTGTGTGTGTGTGTGTGTCTGTCTGTATGTCTGTCTGTCTCTGTCTCTCTCTCTCTGTGTCTCTGTCTGTCTCTCTTTCTCTCTCTCTCTCTCTCTCTCTCTCTCTCTCTCTCTCTCCCTCCCTCTCTCTGTGTCCGTCTCTGTCTCTTTCCTCTTTCTCTCTCTTTCTTTCTCTCCCTCCCCCACTTTTTTTCTCTCTCTCTCTGTGTCTCTGTCTCTCTCTCTGTCTGTCTCTGTCTGTCTGTCTCTCTCATTTTCTCTTTTTTTCCTTTCGCTTTGTTTCGTTTTCTTTCTCTATTTTTCTTTCTTTCTCCCGTCCTCCATTTTTCATGCCCGTCTCTGTCTTTGTTTCTCCCTTTGTCTTCTTTGTTTTTTTTCTTTTTCTCTGCTTGTGTGTCTATGTATCTATCTATACATCTATGCATATATCTATGGATGCATGCATCTATCTGTCTCCCTCCCTTCCTTATGCCTCCTCCCTCCCCTCCTCTCTCTCTCTCTCTCTCTCTCTCTCTCTCTTTTCTCTCTCTCTCTCTCTCTCTCTCTCTCAAATGAGAGAGAAATAGAGGGGGGGGGGCAATCATTTTTCTATTGGAATAACAAAAAAGAAGTCAAGAAACCAGACAAGCTGACAAACAGAATAAAAACACAAACTATTAAAACCAAACAAACAAAAAAAGAAATAAAGTGAAAACAAGATGAGAAAACGATCAAATTTATTTTTTGAAAAAAAAAATTACGGAAACCTAACCAGACACACAAACACAATTCTTTGGAAAAAAATAAAAATACAAAAAACAAAACAAAACAAAACCAACAAAAAAACATTCTGCCGTCAGCAACAGGCGGACGTCCCCACTGTCGTCTGGGATTATACTAATTATATGCCATGGCGCGATGTTGACGAAAGCATAATTATCTAGGATCAGATAACGAGGTCAGCTTGGGGTCTCACACATCCCTACAGTTAGTGAGTTAACAAAAAAGTCGGTGTACCGTTAACGAACATATAGAAATAGAGATGAGAGAGAGGGAGAGAGGTAGAAAGAGACAGACAGACAGACAGACAGACAGACAGAGAGAGAGAAAGAGAGGCAGACAGACACAAAGAGGGAGGGGGGAAGAGAGAGAGAGGGAAGAGAGACAGAGAGACGAGAGAGAAGAGAAGAAGAAGAAAAAGAAGAAGAAGAAGGAGAAGAAGAAGGAGAAGAAGAAGAAGAAGGAGAAGAAGAAGAAGAAGGAGAAGAAGAAGGAGAAGAAGAAGAAGGAGAAGAAGAAGGAGAAGAAGAAGAAGGAGAAGAAAAAGAATAAGAAGAAGAAGGAGAAGAAGAAGGAGAAGAAGAAGAAGGAGAAGAAGAAGGAGAAGAAGAAGAAGGAGAAGAAGAAGAAGGAGAAGAAGAAGGAGAAGAAGAAGAGAAGGAGACGAAGAAGGAGAAGAAGAAGAAGGAGAAGAAGAAGGAGAAGAAGAAGAAGGAGAAGGAGAAGAAGAAGAAACTGAAGGAGAAGAAGAAGGAGAAGAAGAAGAAAAAGAAGGAGAAGAAGAAGGAGAAGAAGAAGAAAAAGAAGGAAAAGAAGAAGGAGAAGAAAAAGAAGGAGAAGAAGAAGGAGAAGAAAAAGAAGGAGAAGAAGAGAAAAAGAAGGAGAAGAAGAAGAAAAAGAAGAAGAAGAAGAAGAAAAAGAAGGAGAAGAAGAGAAAAGAAGAAAAGAAGAAGAAGAAAGAAAAAGAAAAGAAGAAAAAGAAAAGAAGAAGAAGAAGAAGAAGAAGAAGAAGAAGAGAAGAAGAAGAAGAAGAAGAAAGAAGAAGAAGAGAGAGAAAGAAGAGAAAGAAGAAGAAGAAAGAAGAAGAAGAAGAAGAAAGAAAAGAAGAAGAAAGAAGAAGAAAGAAAAGAAGAAAAGAAGAAGAAAAGAAAAGAAAAAAGAAGAAGAAGAGAAGAAAAAAAGAAGAGAAGAAGAGAAGAAGAAAGAAGAAGAAGAAGAAAGAAAAAGAAGAAGGAGAAAAAGAAGAAGAAAAAGAAGAGAAGAAGAAGAAGAAGAGAAGAAAGAAGAAGAAGAAGAAGAAAAGAAAAGAAGAAGAAGAAGAAGAAGAAGAAGAGAAGAAGAGAAGAGAAAAAGAAGAAGAAGAAGAGAAGAAAAAGAAGAAGAAGAAAAAAGAAGAAGAGAAGAAGAAGAAAAGAAGAAGAAGAAGAAAAGAGAAGAAAAAGAAGAAGAAGAAAAAAGAAGAAGAAGAAGAAGAAGAGAAAGAAGAAGAAGAGAAGAGAAAGAAGAGAGAAAGGAAGAAGAAGAAGAGAGAAGAAGAAGGAAGAAGAAGAGAAGAAAGAAGAAGAAGGAAGAAGAAGAAGAAGAAGAAGAAGAAGAAGAAGAAGAAGAAAGAAGAAGAGAAGAAGAAGAAGAAAGAAGAAACAAAGAAAACAGACAGAACAGATACACCAAAAATGTTTTAAGATCATCGCACGTAGGATTTTTTTGTTCATTTTGTACATTAAAGGCCACAGAAGCTGGCACAGTTTCCACAATGCGACGATGATGATGATGATGATGATGACAATGAGGATGATAACGATAATGCTATGGAGCTCCATCTAAGATTGACACTGCGTGACAGGGCTGTGCTCTACGCTTACTTTCATAAATATCCTGGCGTCAAGTAGGCCCGAGAGATATAGACACCTGCGGTGTTGGTCAGAAAGTTTAAGTAACACCCTCAGCGATGCATCTGTGAATTAGGTAAGATTCGGTTGGTGTGGTCCCAATTTTCCCAATGAGCCCATAACACGCTCAACTCTGGGTAAGAGCCGGTTGGAGCCGCAAAAAAAAAAACCCACAATGATTTTTGAAGGGTCTGAAGGGGATTCGAAACCACAGCCTTCCTGTCGGTGGCCCGTTCTGGTGACCACTTTACCACGGCGATGTGTGATGAATTATAATGATGATGATGAATGATGAATGATAATGATAATAATAATATAATAATATAATAATAATAATGATAATAAATAATAAAATAACAATAATATACGAATGATGATGATGATGATGATGATAATGAGAAAAATGAATATAATATGATGATGAATAGCACAAAAAAATAAACAATAATAATAATAATAAAATAACAACAACTAACTAAAGACATCAATAATAATGATGATGATGATGATGATGATGATGACGATGGATGAGAGACGAAAGAACGACGAACGACACGATGATGCGTGATGTGATGATGATGATAATATTAAATAAATAAATAATTAGAAAATAAATAATAAATAATTAATCAATAAACAACAACAAATCCAGAAGGCAGTAAGGAACAAGAGGATAACTGGCTTCAGAGAGGGGCCATAGAAAGGTCAGTGTTGTTTACAGTTGTGTGTGGGGGGGGGGGAGCCAGAGGCAACGTGGCTTGATGTACTATGATCATCACGACAAGCACACACTTGTCCCATAATAGTGTGCTGCGTACATGTACACGATAAAGTTAACCCTTACCTGACCTTCGGGGTTCAGTCTGGGCTTCAAATGGCGTATTGACTTGGCTGGTTTGTTTGGTTTGGTTTGGTTTTGGGTTGGTTGTGGTTGGTTGGTGGTTGGTTGGTTGGTTGGTTGGGTTGGTTGGTTGGTTGGTGTGGTTGGTTGGTTGGTTGGTTGTGGTTGGTTGTTGTTGTGTTGGTTTGGTTGGTTGGTTGGTTGGTTGGTTGGTGGTTGGTTTGGTTGGTGGTTGGTGTGTGTTTGTTTGGTTGGTTGGTTGGTTGGGTTGGTGGTTGGCTGGTTGGTTGGTTGGTTGTTGGTTGGTTGGTTGTTGGTTGGTTGTGTGGTTGGCTGGTTGGTTGGTGGTTGGTTGGTTGGTTGGTTGGTTGGTGGTTGGTTGGTTGGCTGGTTGGTTGGTTGGTTGGTGGTTGTTGGTTGGCTGGTTGGTTGGTTGGTTGGTTGGGGGATTGGCTGGTGGTTGGTTGGTTGGTTGGTTGTTGGTTGGTTGGTTGGTTGGTTGGTTGGTTGGTTGGTTGGTTTGGTTGGTTGGTTGGTTGGTGGTTGGTTGGTTTGGTTGGTTGGTTGGTTGGTTGGTTGGTTGGTTGGTTGGTTGGTTGGTTGGTTGGTTGGTTGGTTGGTTGGTTGGTTGGTTGGTTGCATCGGCTGATTGATTGATTGTTTATGGGTGAATGGATGGATGGAGGGAGGGAGGATGGACGGATTGATTGATTGATTAATTGATTGAGCTTTGTTTTGAAAAAAAAATAGTGTTCAGTAGTGAGAATACGCTAACAACCTGCGTGAGATTGATAAAACAGGCACTTGCTTCGTCAGAAAATGAATTATAACAATGTGAGAATTTTGTAACAAAACCATTGTTCTATGATATCACTCAACTTAAAATGTGATTTTTACATGCACATCATTTTACTTAAAACCAATTGAAATCAAGCGTTTGTCACCTTCAGCTGTGTGTATGTGTGCTTGTGCCCTACTTTTGTTGACACAGACAGGAAAAGCACACACACACTCACACAAAACCCCGTAGGTCATGCAAAATTGTAGGAGATGTTGACAAGCACTGACAGCCAACGCGTGTGATGTTTTTATTATCTTGCCCTTGACATTTTGACATCGTTGTTCGGATCAAGGGAGGTAACATACTTCCGCAGCAGTTGTGCGTGTAAAGCTTTATTTGCATTTTGAAAGTCATTTCTAGGAGACAACGTATACATTTGAACACGAACAGATATTGCACGGATAAAGCACTTGCCTTGGATACAAAAGAGATGTGGATTCGATTTCTCGGTGAATAATAATTCCATCCACCTCTCTTACCTTACAAACAGAAAAAACAACAACAACAGTTTGAGTCTTTCAGATGCGAGAAGCCAGAAATTCTAGGGAAAGCTGGACAACAGAAGGTCCTCAGAGGTGAAGCCCCACCCCCACCCCTTCTCCTTCCAAACAAATATTTGGGCACTGAACTCCTTATACTCTAAGGGGCTGGGCAACAACGAGGGGAGTTGTTATTTTTATTGATATTGTTGTTTAAAGCCCAGCCGACTGCGTAGAGCCATATCAGGGCTATAACCGCTTCAAAATATACAAAACTACAACAGGAAAGAAAAAATGAAAAGAAAATTAAGTACACGATTCAGTGCATTCGCGCACATAATCTAAGAACATGCCCCTGGCGTTGAGCACTTCGTCCAGTTTATCGCACAGGGGATTTAAAAAACACACCGAATACAAATATAAGTATACCTAAGGACACCAAAACATATATAAAATGGGCATAATTTACCTAAAATTGCTTCCGCATATCTCACGTCCCTAGAGCCAAAAATGCAATTTAATACATGTACCCAATCACCAATCCCTAAGAAAAAGTACATAAGACTTTATCGGACAACGAGTGAGTTATGCATGGAGCGTGCCTCAATATTTTAGACGCGTCTAAACCCCGTAGGCAACGGTTCATTTCCGGCATGGCTGCTTGACTCCTTTCTAATGTCACAGATTGTTTTTGTTCCACCTAAATTTGAATATGTGACTCCAAAGTGGTTAGTGGCCCCAAGGTTAAGTAACCTTTTCTGAACGACAGCTTGAGCACTTAGATCGAACACCTGCTATATGAAAGAAAATTTCAAACTTAAGCCCTATAAAGTTCACTTTTGTTCTCCCTCTACCAGATTCAGTTCAAACTCTTTTCAATTGGTTTCTTCCAATGGCCTTTTAGGGCTCTGGTCTTCTCTTCAGAGAAACGGAGAACAAATTCATAAGGTCTTAAGGCAGATTGTTCCTACCAACCCTCTTGCTACCCTATAGTGAAGATTTCGCCTTGGAAGCCGAATTTCGTCAAGTTGCTGGCTAGACTTAGCATACTTTTCAGACAATAAGCTATTTCTGTTTTTGTTAATTTTGTTCTAACTCTTGTGAATTCGTTTTTGTTTTTGTTTTGTTTTGTTTTTTGTTTTTTGTTTTGTTTTTGCTATCTTTTGTGTATGCTTGACAAAAGCCAATTGGCTGAAACTTAGCGTCTGTTATGTTTTGTTGATCAAATACGCGTTCTCATTCTATTTTCTTGGGTTTCTGGTTTGTTTAGCTGAAGGCTGGCAGTACCTATGATCATTTCTTAACTGTTTTGCTATCTTCTTCTTTATGATATTACATTTTTGTTTGCCTTTGGCTATGAATTCTGGAATTCTGTTCGCGTATGCATACACATACATATACATACACATACACATACATACACACATATACAAACACATACACACACTTACACATACATACACACATACAGACATACACACATCCATCCATCCATCAGTCCATCCATCATCCATCCATCCATCCAGCCAGCCAGCACTGGCACACTCACACACACACTGACATCACACGCACGCACATTTTGTTGTCATGCTTTTATAATTTCTATATGCAGTGAATTTTTTTTTTTCTATAATTTTCCAGCATGGTCTGCATACTCTGTATTGGAGGGCCGTATATGCTTCATGTTTCCTTTAGCTAGCCACGGACGTGATTCACACAATCTTTAACATGCACATTTGATTATTGTACATGCGTATACTAAGGAAAGTGTGATTTAGGCATTAGCACAAATGTTGACCTGGAAAATCAGAAAAACATGCACATTTGATTATTTACTGCGTATACACACGAAAATGAATTCAAGTACTAGCACAAATGCTGACCTGGAAAATCAGGAAAAAATGCACATTGATTATTCTACAGGCGTATACATGCAAAAGTGGATTCAAGCACTACCACAAATGATGACTTGGAAAAATGAGGAAAAAAAACCCATGCACATTTGATTATTGTACATGCGTATACATGCAAAAGTGAATTTAGTTACCAGCACACATGTTGACCTAGAAAATCAGAAAAAAAATGCACATTGATTATTCTACATGCGTA
>JAPXFY010000020.1:22576306-22581306 GCA_030674185.1 Monoplex corrugatus | reverse complement strand
TGGTTGGTAGGTAGGTAGGTTGCTTGCTTGCGTGCTTGGTTCGTTGGTTGGTTGGCTAATTGTTTGGTTGGTTAATTGTTTGGTTGATCAATTGGATTCTTGCTTGCTTGCTTAGCTGGTTGGCTGGTTGAGTTGGCTAGGAGTTTGATTGGTTAATTGGTTACTTGGTTAGTAGATGGTTTGGTTTTAGTTGATTGAGACTGGCATGCGTTGGTTAGTTTATTGGCTAGGTTTTACCTTTGGTTTTGGTTTTGGTTAACAGTTAGCGGGCTAGCTGGACACTTGATGAGTTAATTCGAGGATGGTTTAGTTCATTAGTGAGACAGCTACTTTGGTAGTCAGTTCTTTAAGAATGTAGTCAGTAAGAGAGTGAGTCTTCAAGGGAAGGGACTTAGGAGATCAACCTTTCTCTCCAGTGTTTGTTACCAGAGCAATGCCTTGCTCTTCACGATTTTCAACTACCGTGGGATCTTTAGCGTGCGAAGATCAGAAGGCACAAGGGTCAGACTCCCTTTTCGTCCCCTTCCAAAAGACTAGACGTTCAGTTCAATGAAGAGCCTAACAACCATCATCATCATCATCATCATATGCCTTCCTGCATGGCGTTGGCGATCATGGCCCTCCATATGAATCTATCCCTTATCGCTGCAAAGTACATCTCCCACCCTCAGCCACCTTGCAAGTCCGTCCGATGTTTTCTCCCTGGGTCAACCTGATGCTCTCTTTCCCTCCAGCTTTCCTGGTGTGACTAGGTGCTCTAATTTCTCTTGCCTCATAAAATCTCCTATAAATGTCTTTTAACCTAATATTCTTCCCTTTGACGCTGCAAATACATCTCCCACACCCTCTCTGTCATCAGCCATCCTGCTGCAAGTCCGAACACAACCATACGAATGTTATTATCAATTTCATCTCAACAGGGTCGCCTGGTGGTCAAGACAGCCTTAAAGTTACTGCTGGTGTTTGTGGATTACGCGGAATCCAACGCCATGCAGCTGCTGAGAGCCATCAACACGGTGGATGCACGACGAGGGCTGAAGGCTTGGGCCAACATCATGGCCATTCTCATGGAGAAGGACGGTGCTGACTCGGAACTCCTTGTCTATGCCATGACCCTGGTTAATAAGGTAGGTGGTACATTGTGCACTTCGTTAGTACATGTATTATTAGACTTCAATCGTTTTTTTTTTGTTTCACATGCACAACACACAGACACAGACACAGACACACACAGACACAGACACACACACACCACACACACACACACACATTCACACACGCGCGCGCGCGCACACACACACACACACACACACACACACACACACACACACACAAGGACAATATAAAACGATTGAAAAAGTACATTTAATCATGCATCGTTACATGTATAAAGCAGTTCAAACATCTGTCTTACCCTCTCTCTTTCTCATACAGACATATACACGAACACACCCCCCACCCCCACACACACACCCAACAACACCAACACACACACACATAAACACACACACACAAACACACACTACACACACAACACACACACACATCACCATACACATACACAACACACATACACACACACACACGCACACACACACTGAAAGACAATATAAAACGATTGAAAAAATACATTAAATTATACATCGTTACATACAGGGGGGGGGGGGGGTGCAAAAGTAGGTATACAGTAAGTATCACATCATTATTATAATGCTTAATTCCGCTCTCGATTAGAGGTGTGTGTGAAAACCGACGGCAAGCAGTTTGAGTATCTGAGGATTAAGGATTATGAAATATTCATTTGTTTATGTAATAAATGCAATGAGTATTGTACGTGCATTCTTTTTTCATAACTGTATACCTATTTTTGCACCCCCCTGTATATAAAGCAATCGAAATATCTGTCTTACCCTGTCTCTTTCTCATACATACATTATACACGAACACCATCCTACCTCTAAACTCATCCCCACCCCACCCCCCACCCACCCACCCCCATCCCAATTGAATGCGCAGGTGTTGAACGCCACACCGGAACAAGACACGTTCTATGACGTCACGGACTGTCTAGAAGAACAGGGCATGGAACGTATCACGCGCCGTCACATGGACCGCCAGGGGGCTGACCTTGACCTTCTGACACAGTTCCAGATCTACGACGTAAGTTGATCATTGAGGCTCGTTAGCTCCGTAGCAAGAGTGTCGTACTCATAAGGCAAGGGTTGTGGTTTCAACGCTTGGACGGGGACGATTATTTGTTTTGGTTGGTGAGTTGGTTGGTGGTTGGTTGGTTGGTTGGTTGGTTGTGCGTTGGTTGGTTGGTTGATTGGTTGGTTTGTTGGTTTAGTTGGTTGGTTGGTTGGTTGGTGGTTGTTTGTGTTGTTTGGTTGGTTGTTTGGTTGGTTTTTGGTTGGTTGTTTGGTTGTTGTGTTGGTTGTTTTTGTTGGTGCTGGTTGGCTGTTAGTTGGATGGTTGGTTGTTGTTGTGATTTGTTGGTTGTTTGGTTGTGTTGTTTGGTTGGTTGTTTGGTTGGTTGTTTGGTTGGTTGTTTGGTTATTGGTTGGTTGTTTGGTTGGTTGTTTGGTTGGTTGTTTGGTTGGTTGGTGGTTGGTAGGCTGGTTGGTTGCTTGCTTGCTTATGATTGGTTGGTTGGTTGCTTGATTGATTGGTTGGTTGGTTTGTTTGCTTTTTGACGAACTTGGTTGTGGTTCTTTTTGATCAAACTGGACTCGGGATCTGACATCTCAGTTCAATCCCAGCTTGCAAAATTGAAAATGGCCTGTTGCATGCCCATCTTATTTTCCATCATTCTGGTAGGTGTCAGCTTAGTGTTTGTAGGTCCCCTCTTTCGTCCTCCCCCCCTCAACCCCCACCCCCGCCTCTTCATTTCAAGACCTAACTAGCGCATAAGGATTTGTTCAGGCTCACGTACATAATTGCTGGCATGTTTGAGTGGAGCGCATATGGAATTGCCCGGGTGCAATGACTCCCACTTGAACAGGCTCCTCTCTTATCTCTACTCTCTCCTCCTCATCATCATCATCATCATATATCATTATCATGTGCCCTGCCACTGTCGTGGCTATCATGGCCCTCCATACGAATCTATCCCTTGTCGCTGCAAGTACATCTCCCCACCGCCTCCTGTCTGTCCCCAGCCACCTGCAAACTCCAAACAGACACCTGTGGTGGTGGTGGTGGTGATGATGGTGATGTTGATAGGGCTGGAGGAGGAGGGGAGGATGAATGTTATCACATGGAAACCACCAGACTGCCATCTTCGCCTTCCTACACAGTTTTGGTATCATGTCTGGAGTCTGTTCGACGCTTGCACGAGAGGAGTCATAGCATAGGACAACCAATGCCAACTCAGACTGCAACTTTGTCTATTCACAGTTCGGTATCATGTTAAGTCATTTCAGAGCTTGCAAAAGAAGAATTCATCACATTGACATTCGTAATGGATATTCTTCGTCGAAACGTTAATATGAATGAACCAGCAAGACAGAAATGAGAAGAAAGTTCGACAGAAGCAAAGAACAAAGCAGAAACAGAAGAGATTGACACAAAAGAGGATATTTCTGCAATAATTTCGGAAGTAGAATACTATTTATAGAAAGAGTTCCGGGAATGTAGAAATACATTATACTGAAGAGTCCTAAATGGTAGGAATACATTATACGAAGATCCCTTAGCAGGATGGCGCGGTGATGATGATGATGTGATGATAAATTCCTCTTATTGTCACTCTTCGTTTTCTCCTTCGCTTTCTGTCACTTCTTTCTATGATCATTTTCTGCTTGTGGTCATTCAATATGTTTTGATAAGTTACATATTTTCTTAGGATTGCGATTGGGCACATGTATAAACGCATTTTTGGCTCTAGTGAAATGAAATATGGGAAGCATTTCAGTAATTTGAGGTTTATGTACGTTTTAGAGTCCTTAGTTTGTTAAATTGTGTTCATGATGTTTTACATCCTGTGTGATAATGGACGGATGTGGTCAATCGCTAGTAGGTTATCTTAGATTATGTGCACGAATGCATTGTATGTGTACTTAATTTTCTTTTTCTTTCTTTGTATGTGAAGTTTGTGTGTGTTTAAAAAGGTATAGCTGATATGGCTACGCAGTCGGCAGGGCTTTAACAAAAAGTAAATAAATGTACATTATTGCATTTTTTTTCTTAACAGAGTGTGCTGAAGATGAGGATGGGGAAGACTTGTCAGAAATACCTCAACTTGAAAACCTCAGGTAATGCACATTTTAGACGGGTTTGGTGAGTGGTGGTGGTGTGGTGGTGATGGTCGTGATGTTGATGGTATGGTAATGGCGGCGTGGCGGCGGTGGCGGTGGTGGTAGGGTGGTGGTGGTGATGGTGGTGGTGTGGTATGGTGCTGGTGTGGTGGTGCTGGCATTAGTGGTAGTTGTGGTAGCAGTGGTGATAGTAGTGGTAATGATGGCGGTAATGGTGGTGGCATTGGTGGTAGTTGTGGTGTAATGGTGATAGTAGTGGTGATGGTGGTGGTATTGGTGGTGGTGGTGGTAGTAGTGGTGTAGTAGTGGTGATGGCTGTGGTAATGGTGGTGGTGGTGGCTGCTGTTTCGTATGTCTGTCTCTTCTTCTTTCGTCTCTCTTCCTTTCATTTTACTTTCTTTTCTTTCCTTTCGTTATCTCTTCTCTTTCTTTATTTCCTAGAAAAGAGTAGCGAGTTCGTTGTGTGTGTGTGGTGTGTGTGTGTGTGTGTCGTTCGTTTAATTTACGTCTTTTCACTATAAGTGATATTGAGACGGTGTGTGTGTGTGTGTGTGGTGTGTGTGTGTGTGTGTGAGTGCGTGTGTGTGTTGTGCGTCTGTGCGCGTGTGTGCGCGTACTCGCGTTTGATGTATGATATATGTGTGTGTGCTGTGTATGTTTGTATGTATATTGCTGTGTGTGTACGTGCATGCTAGTGTGTGTGTGTGTGTGTGTGTGTGTGTGTGTGTGTGTGTGTGTGTGTGT
>JAPXFY010000020.1:22558806-22571306 GCA_030674185.1 Monoplex corrugatus | reverse complement strand
CACCATAGTATTCTGCAGTATCTGAGTGCTTTAGATTTCTGTGACATTTCAGCACCATAGTATTCTGCAAGTATATGAGTGCTTTTTTTGAGTGTGTTATTTTCTGAGTGCTGGAAACTTTTACTATTTTCTGAGTTGTTTTGAGTGCTGTTGCTTTTTGAGTGCTGGAAACTTTTTACCATTTTCTGAGTTGTTTTGAGTGCTGTTGTTTTTCTGAGTGCTGGAAACTTTTGCCATTTTCGGAGCTGTTATAAGAGTGCTATTGATTTCGTAGTGCTGTTGATACCCCCACCCCACATGGCTGAATGATGCAGTTGCTGTAGAGAATTTCACATCTACCTAAATTCTGTCCATAGCCACCAGGGGTTTGAGTGTGAAGTTTGTTCAAGAAAGATTCGTGGCACTGGGACAATGACATATACGCTCTACTCAAATCAGCCGGCAGTTATCTGGCAAATTCTTTCATTATGCATGTAAATATATGCATTTGCAAGGTCTTGAAACGGGGAGGTTCAGGGGAACTCAAGAAAGACTGACATCCCCAGAATGGTTGGAGCATTAAGATGAACAGCGAAAAAGCCAGCTTTTGGGGTTTCGGGTTTCGGTCAAGCTCGAGACGTGAGATTTTGTGTCCACGGCTTGACCAAGAGAGGTAGCCAGCCTTCCTTCTTAACCACCTGGGTGTGATATAGATTCCCACAAGTATCTTACTGCTATTGAACTCCCGGTGCTGTAGACTTTGACATTTCTGTATGAATGCTATCCTGTGAGTTTTATTGACCTATATAAGTGTTGTACGCGTTTACAAGTATCTCAATGGTGACATCTGAGTGTGCAACTGATTTCTTAGTTTCGTTGATCTGCACAAATTGTTTCATAATTACTTGAATGATCAACACACACAGTTCTGAGTGCTATGAGTTTTGAGTGTTGTAGTAGACTTCAACAGCTCTCTGAGAGTTCTGTGAATGCTTCAGCTTTGGAGTGCTGTGGATCACCACGAGTGTCAGAGTGCTTTAGTCTTTTTTTTTTATTTTCTGAGTGCTAGAGATTGCTACCTCCAACACATACACACACACACATACTACTACTACTACTACTACACACACACACACACACACACACGCACGCACGCATGCACACACACACATACACACACATACATACGTACACACACCAACACACACCAACACACACCAACACACACACACACACACACACACACACACACACACACACACACACACACACACACACACACACATTCTGGATGCCACTGGCTTCCATCAATATTTAGATCTTGTACGTTTCCACATCATCATGAATATTATCAAATTCTTCGATTTTTTTTTTTTCAGAGCATAAAATTCTATTAATGTATTAGTAGTTAAGGTGTTCAGTAATGTGAGTTTTATAAAAACAAATTCATCATTATTTGAGTGGTAGGTTTAGATTTGTGTTCTCTGCTTTGTGAATGCTGCTGAATTCATTTTACTTTCTGAGAATTGTAGTTCATCACTGTTTGGCTATCATAGGCTTCAACTGTAGTGGGTTTTTTGTTTGTTTGTATTTTTTTGTAATTGTGTTTTACAGTTCACATTTGTTCTGTTATTCGGATTAGTCTTCTGGCGTTACCTCTGCGTCTAGTTCTTAATTTTTTTCTGCATACTTACTTTGTTTCAATGTTATAAACGGTGGCCTTTTGCAAGTTTTTGCTTACACTCCATACTATCCCAGAGCTCATAATTTTTGGTAATGTTAATTATTATATTTCTGATAATACGTGGATCAGCCGTCTTAGTCTACAACTTTCTGTAACAAACACATCTGACTGAGAAGACTTAGTTGAGATGACATGTATATTGTACTGCCATCTCTTTTTCGGGGGGGGGGGGGAGCGAGAGAAGGTGGAACCACTGGCTGTGTGTGCAGGAGTTAGAGCAACGGACTGCCGACTGGGGGGTTGTAAGTTCGAATCCTATGAATCTTATCAAAATCATTTGTAGGATTGTGCGACTCGATCGGCTCCTACCCAGAATTGAGTGTCCTGTGGACTCATTGGGAAGACTGGGACCACCAGTGAAGTCTCATGTACTTTATAGATGCGTTATCGATGGTGTTGCTCAAACATCTTGACTAATACCGCTGGAGGCCTTATCTGTCTGGTCTGATAGACGCAGGCTGTTTCACGAAAGGGAATCTAGAGTACAAATATTTCACGCAATGTCAACCCAGAGTTGAACTGTACTGCTTTATGTTTGTCATCCCATCGTCATGCATCCTCATTCATCATCAATCATCAGGTGCCTTGCCTCATGGCGTTAGCGATTATGGACTTCCATCATTTGTCTATCTCTTGTTGCCCCAAGCATCTCTTCCACCCTCCCTGTCTTCAACCACTCTGCAAGTCCGTCTAGTATCTTCTCCCTGGGTCTACCTGGTGCTCTCCTTTCCTCCAGCTTTCCCGTTGTGACCAGGTGTTCCAATTCCCCTTTCCTCATAAAATGGCCTATGAATGTTGCCTGCCTTTTCCTAATCTTCTTTATGAATGATCTACTTGTGTCTGCCTCCATCAAGACTGTCTCGTTTGTTTTTTGCTGTCCATGGAACTCTCAACATCCTTTTAAGAAACCACATCTCGGCTGCCTGAATCTTGTTCTGGCTTTGCTTGTTGACTGTCCACGCCTGGCAATCCGTGCAACAGTATTGGTTCTATATAACATTCCAGAACTCTCTTCCTGATGTTAACTGATAGACATTCATTGCATTATGAAAAATTATCTCAGGCTCTGTGACCAATCAACTAGTGCAGAAAATGAACCCCCCCCCCCCCCCCAATAAAAGGAATGGGAAAAAGGTTTGGCCTTGTGCTTTTTGAATGGTCACTACGTGTGTGAAAGACCTGTTGTTTGCTTGTTTAAAAAAAACAGGAGTGGGAAAAGAGTTTGGCTTTGCGCATTTTGAATGGGCACTACGTGTGTGGCCGAGATGTGGTTTCTAAGAAGAATGTTGAGAGTTCCATGGACAGCAAAGAAAACAAACGAGACAGTCTTGATGGAGGCAGACACAAGTAGATCATTCATAAGGAAGATTAGGAAAAGGCAGGCAACATTTATAGGCCATTTTATGAGGAAAGGGGAATTGGAACACCTGGTCACAAAGGGAAAGCTGGAGGGAAAGAGAGCACCGGGTAGACCCAGGGAGAAGATACTAGACGGACTTGCAGAGTGGCTGAAGACAGGGAGGGTGGAAGAGATGCTTGAGGCAACAAGAGATAGAGACAGATGGAAGTCCATGATCGCCAACGCCACGCGGCAAGGCACCTGATGATGATTGATGATGACTACGTGTGTGGAAGATCTTTTGATTGTTTGTTTAAAATAAAAACAGGAGTGGGAAAAGGATTTGGCTTTGCGCATTTTGAATGGGCACTACGTGTGTGAGAGACTTTTTGTGTGTTTGTTTGTTAAAAAGAAAAGTGGGAAAAGGATTTGGCTTTGTATGTTAAGAATGGGCATTACATGTGTGTGAGTTTTGGTTTGGTTTGATTTTTTTTTAATATTTTATTTTGGTTGGCACTAACAATTCAGCATGGCTAATGCTTCTTTCTGTTCCTTTGGCTACCTGCTTTTCCCCTGCCTTCATCTGCCTTCTTCACCCACCCACCGCTTGACCCACCACTGACCACCACAAGGTCCCAGAACCCGCCGAGAGCGTCAGACGAGGCCAGACCGCCAACGCCCCTTCATCATGGATCCGGTATCGAACGGTGACTTGCGAAGTCCTTTTGGAGCTGATGGGTCGATGGATTCGGAATCTCGGGCAGAATTCTTGCCCTCCCCTGAGGAGACTCTCACTTGTTCTAGCACTGCGCCTTTGCTGGCGGCTGTGCCTCCTCGCAGCTTGCATAAGCATGATTACCTGCCCCCTTCCTCCTCCCCATCCTCATCCTCATCCTCATCCTCTCCCTCCTCCGCTCCTGATTCAACCGGTGACTTAGACCGTTCAGGTGAGGGTGAACTTAGAGGTTTAGCATGCAGTTTTTTTGTTATTGAGGGTGAACTTAAGAGGTTTACTTATTGACTTCTGTTGTTTTTTTTTTCGTTGTTGTTGTTGTTGGATACTCAAACGTAGTAAATATGATTCATACACACTGATAATATGCCATCGTTTGGTTCATCCAGTCACTTGGAAGATTCAAGTGAGGGTGAACGTAGAGGTTAGGCATGCAGTTTTCCGTTATTTATTTCTGTTGTTGGATACGCAAATGTACTTAATATGAATCGTATACACTGATGACACGCCGTTCTTTCGTTCATCCAGTCACTGGGAAGATTCAGATGAGCGTGAACTCACTGATGTAACATTCTTTTTTTGGATAATCTTTATATTTACACTTCTGTTTATGCTGGATACGAAATCATTGTAAATAGTGATTAGCTTACACTGGTAATTTTTTATTTAAAATACAATAAGAACGGTGAGGGTTTATAACACTGTTGCAGGAATGTGCCTAATAGTTGCAGTTTATGTTCTAGTCATCTTGTTTTGTTCATTTTTCCCCTTGCTTGATCTTTTTGAATTGGTGTTCGCCCTGATGTGGCTCTAGTAGTCGGCTGGGCTACAAGCAGTAGGAACTTGAACTTGAACCTTGCTTGATCTGTTGATTGCTTGACGACATAATTTTTGACATGTTATTATTTTCTGTATGTATTTGATTTTAATACGTCATAGTTGTGTGTTTGTTTGTCATCATTACTGTTTCTAAAGCTACTTTGTGAGAAAAGAGACAGTGGATATGATTATTTTTGAATTTTAAAGTAATCACAATTTTCCATACCACTTATGAACAAAATATAAACGTACATGGGTTTTAAGTCCAAGGTTGTTTTATTTCATGATATCATGTATTTCCGTAATGATTTGCCCTGTCTGTTACACTTGTATTGGTACTGTTGTACTACTTGTATATACCTACAATGTTGACAAGAAAAAATAGAACCTTGTTTGCAAACTGGTAAAATTCAGACCAGAAATTTGGAACTATGTGGAGAGCATCCAATACCTTTGTTTTGAAAACAAAGAGGATGAACAATACAAGTCACTGATTCCAAATTTGTATCAGAGGAATAGCAACTTCCTAAAAAATAGTTTATTTCATGTTTTGAAGTAAGTGAGTTAACAATAAAAAAAATATAAAAAACCAGTTATTTGACATTCAAGGCCTTTTAAGACTGAAACTAGGGATAATCAATAAACGAAAAGACTTTCTAAAATCGAAATGCACATGAATAATGAAGAGTCCCCATACCATGTTTGCATATTTATACATAAACATGTCCAATTACACCTCTTCTATTAACAAGACCCATGATGATTTTCTGCGCCTCTTCTTTGTTTTATTTCTTTTTTGTGAATTATATGAGGTTTGACTAAGGACAAAAAAAGATATTCAAAGAATTGTTAATAATGTAACAGTACAATTATTTTCTCTTCACAGAGGCACCGGCGCATGGCAAGGGCACGCCTTTCAACGAGTCAGGCTACCACAGTTTTGCCGAAGCCAGTCTGGATCCTAATTCTCTGGAAGCCAAACAGAACGGCCTCAGCAGTCCTCATCCCGGCTCCAGAAGATCAGGACCAGACGATGAAGGAAACGCCATGTCCAGCAACCAGCGATGGGCTCAGTTTAAGAAGCAACAACACCACAAAGATCCGCAAGACAGATGCGAACCCGAACCGAAAAAATCGCAGGTTGGTTGGAATTGTTGTGTGTGTTAATTTAACCCTTTGATCCCGCACCCTGTCCACCAGTATCCTGCATTGTTAATCGTGCTAGCAAAGCAAAAAATTTAATCCTTGATTCCTTTACCGTATCCATCAGCTTCCTTGCAGGAAGCTGGTAGATAGGGTGAGGGATGTAAAGAGTTAAGTTTGAGTCAGTGGATACGGTGCAGGTAGAAAGAAACTCTAGGGAGAGCTAGACAACAGAAGGTCTTCAGAGAAGTAACCCCCTTTAGACAAGTGTTTCGGCCCTGAATTCCTTACACTCTCGGGGGGCCGGGCCACATCCAGGTCATGACTCCTGGATGCCCTTCTGCTGTTGTCTATTTTTTTTTTCCCACGCCGGGGATCGAACCTGGGCGATTCTGCGCTTGGCCTGAACTGATTGATGCTGCTGGAGTTCTGCTCCTTCGGAATGTACACTCCTTCAGCTCTCATCCATTGGTCGCTGATCTTCTGGTTCCTCCATGCTGATCGAATCATCTTGTGGAGCCACTCGAGCACTTTTGGGCATTTCTTGTAGAGCAGGTATGGTATTCCGTTTGGTCCAGGTGCTGACTTGGCTCTGGCTTTCTTTACTACGTTCTTCACTTCATCCAGTGTTGGTGGTTTGTTATTGAATTTTCCTTCTGGCGCTGCAGGCCAAACCAGATTCTGGATTTCAAGTGGTGCCTCGCGCTGAGAATCGGAATATGTTTCCCTGAGATGCTGCTCTAGGGTTTCCTTGCCCACTGTGAGAGTCCCTGATTTGGGTTGTTCAAACAGCTTTCTTGAAAAGTCAAAGGGATCTTTGAAGAAACGATCTTGAGTCTTCTTCTTTTTGCTCTTTCTTCGCCTTGCTGATTCCACTTTGCTGAGAGCATTGTGTTTGGCCTTCAGATCTTTCCAGAGTTCCAGGAGCCCTTGCTTCTCGAATTCTGAGGCAGTTTTCATTCGCTTTTTAAGCTTCCTTTTCTCCCTCCGGATGCTCTCCATCTGTTACTGTCTTCTGGATTTCTGGGGAGGCGTTTTTGTCTTTGGCTGCTTCACTCCATAAGTGTCCCTGCAGATAGAGTATATGATGTCTCCGTATGTGTCAAGTTTGTGTTCCAGCGTACTATTCCCTATTAGCGCATTCAGCTTAAGGACAAGTTCCTCATCTAATTTCTCCCATTGTTCTTTTGCACCGGCAGGCGGCAAATTGAGTTTTCCACGTTTGGCGTTAAGAGCTTGTGCAAAATCCGCATCAGAACCGTCAGCGTGGATGTCCTTGGCACTATGGTTTAATTCCTGGCCTTGGTCATCCAACGTCTCACCTGCTATCGCAGTGCGCTGCTGCTGGTTCGTATGTGTCTTCAAACAGCCCATTTTTGTCCTGTGGATCTTCATGCCGCGTTTGGTGGTGAATCTCCTTCCACACGCACACGGAAATTCCAACTGGTCATTAATCATGGTCCGTTGTGCGTTTCCAGTCGTGATGGAGTCAGTGCCGATGGATTCATCATTCTCTCCCCCTTTCGGTGAATCCTGGGAGCATCTTTCATTTGAAAAACTCGTGGCATGTTATCAAAGGCAAGGTGGGAAGCCAACCCACAAAGCCCGCAGATCTAGTCTTTCCCAGTGTCCTTCGGTCTTTCCCGAATGTCCTCCGAACTATTCCCGGAAGTCAATGGACTGACCATGTGCAGGTAGAAAGAAACTCTAGGGAGAGCTAGACAACAGAAGGTCTTCAGAGAAGTAACCCCCTTTAGACAAGTGTTTCGGCCCTGAATTCCTTACACTCTCGGGGGGCCGGGCCACATCCAGGTCATGACTCCTGGATGCCCTTCTGCTGTTGTCTATTTTTTTTTTTTCCCACGCCGGGGATCGAACCTGGGCGATTCTGCGCTTCAGAACTGCGGTACGCGGTTTTACCAATGTGCTAACGGGGCACACATCATCTGTAGGGAATTTAATCCTTATGAAGTTCACTTTTTTCGTTCCTCCTTGCCCAGATCCAGCTTGAGCTCCTTTCTACTGCCTCTGCCATCGCTTTAAGGGCTCTAGTCCTCTTCTTCCCAGAAATGGCGAGTTGTTTCATGAGATCATAAGCGGAGGTGCCCACAAACCCTCTTGCCCCGACCTCTATGGCGAAGATTTTGACCCGCAGACCTGCTTTCTTCAGGGTGCTGGCAAGACCGGCGTATTTTTCGGTCTTGTAGATATGTGCTTCTTCCATTCTGCTTTCGTATGGCACAGTGAGTTCTATCAGAATCACTTGTTTCGAGGAGTCAGAGTGGAGAGCGATGTCTGGTCTCATGCCTGTCTTGCTGATGACATCTGGGTAATTTCTCCACTCTGGGAGGTCTGCTGTACACTCCCAGTCGACTGCTCCATCCAGAAGACCCTTTGGCAATGTGCTGGTTGTCATAGCACTTTCGGGCCAGACCTGTTTCCCTCCTGCTTTGTAGAACGTTGTCATAGCAATTGGTGCGTTTGGGGTCATGGTTTTTTCGCTAACCACATCTGTGATCACTTTCAGAACTTGGTTGTGCCTCCATGTATACCTTCCTTGGGCTAGCGCTACTTTGCAAGAGCTTGGGACATGTTCCACTGTTTGTTTCTTCTGACAGAGCGGACATGCTGGGTCGTCTGCTTTCCCCCATTTCACTAAGTTTGCATTCGAGGGGAGCAGGTCATATACAGATCTGAGGAGGAAGCTTATCCTTAGAGGAGCCATGTGCCACATATCGTTCCAGCTGAGACTTCTTTGGAGTGCACTGTCCCATGTTGTCCATTGCCCCTGTTGACCTTGCTGGACTGCCTTCTGCACTCTTTTGACATCTTCTTCTTCCTTCAACTCCTGTATGATCATGTCTCTTTTTTCCTTCCCTTTGGCTTTGGACCACCACTGCATTTTTGTTGCTCCCAGTCCCTGTCTGTTGGTTTGCGTGTGTCCAATTATTTCTTTGATGCTGAGGTTTCTCTTGGCATTGTTTACAGCCTCTTGGACTTTCCACTTTCTGCCAGTTCTCAGCTTTGGATGAACTGATCTCACGATATTGTCTTCCGATTCCTCCAGCATGCTCATGGTCCAAAGCCAAAGGGAAGGAAAATATAGGAAGATAAATCAGTTTAATTATGAAAACATTGTGGAAATATAGGAAGATAAATCAGTTTAATTATGAAAACACTGCAGAGTTATAGGAAGATAAATCAGTTTAATTATGAAAACACTGCAGAGTTATAGGAAGATAAATCAGTTTAATTATGAAAACATTGCAGAAATATAGGAAGATAAATCAGTTTAATTATGAAAACATTGTAGAAATATAGGAGGATAAATCAGTTTAATTATGAAAACATTGCAGAAATATAGGAGGATAAATCAGTTGAATTATGAAAACATTACAGAAATTATAGGAGGATAAATCAGTTGAATTATGAAAACATTGCAGAAATATAGGAGGATAAATCAGTTGAATTATGAAAACATTACAGAAATATAGAAGATAAATCAGTTTAATTGTGAAAACAGTACAAAAATATAGGAGGATAAATCAGTTTAATTATGAAAACATTGCAGAAATATAGGAGAATAAATCAGTTTAATTATGAAAACATTGCAGAAATATAGGAGGATAAATCATTTATTAATTATGAAAACATTGCAGAATATAGGAGGATAAATCAGTTTAATTCTGAAAACATTGCAAACAGATAGGAGGATAAATCAGTTTACTTATGAAAACATTGCAGAAACAGGAGGATAAATCAGTTTAATTCTGAAAACATTGCAGAATCATATTCACCAATTTTCTTTAAATCTTCGATAACCGTACTTACACAGTGTATGTGGATAAATCAGTTTTATTACAAAAAAAACAAATTGCAGAAATAATTATATTTAACCATTTTCTTTAAATCTTCTGTTTCTGTAACCTGTTTTACACAGTGTTCTCAATATTTCTCACCGTCACAGAAGGAAAAACTGAACATCGAGGGCTCGGTCATGGACGCTGTGAAGAACTTCGCGGGCTCGCAGAAGGACGGGAAAGGGGAACTACCCATCAAGCCCATGGGACCCTGTGGGGACAGCACTGGCCTCATCAGCGCCGCCAAAGACGGACTGACCCGCTCAGGCAAACCCGTGGAACGAGAATACGAACCCCCGCCGCCAGAGCCTGAGAAGAAGACGGAGAGCGACATGCAATGGGAGAGGATACAGAGACGTCTGAAACGCTCCCTGAAGATCAAGGACATGGACTTCACGGACCTGGAGAAGGACGAAGACGTCGACGTCTTCGCCCCTCCGTCCTTGAACTTTGACCCGCTCACCGGCATGCCCCCACCCCCTCCCCCTCCGGGCATGCCCCCTCTACCTCCTCCTCCTCCTCTTCCTCCCGGCATGGGGCCGCCACCTCCACCCCCACCCCCCATGATGGGGGGTCCCCCTGCTCCGCCCCCTCCTCCGGGAGCTCCGCCACCTCCGCCAGCGTTGGGTGGGTCGTCGCCTCACCCTCCGTCCAACTTGCCTCCTCCCTTGGGCGCTAATCTACCCAAGAAGAAGAAGACGGTGAAGCTTCACTGGCGGGCCATGCAGAACGTGGAGCCCGCTCATCCCAGTGTCAAGGGCGAGACGGTGTGGAAGGAACTGATGCCCATCACCTTGGACGTGGAAAAGATGGAACACCTGTTTGAGACGAGGACCACGGAAACTAAGCAGAAGGTCAGACTGATGTTGTTGTTTGTCTGCTTATGTGTACGTGTTCTGTGTTTGTGTGTGTGTGTGGGGGGGGGGGGGTGTATGTGTGTCGTTTGTGTGTGTGTGTTTGTGTGTGTTTGTGTGTGTGTGTGTGTGTGTGTGTGTGTGTGTGTGTGTGTGTGTGTGTGTGTGTGTGTGTGTGTGTGTGTGTGTGTGTTTTGTGTGTTTTGTGTGAATCTTACTGCGGGCGTTTACTGGCTTTCCACACTTTAGCTGGGTGATACTCGTTGCAGTTGAAAAACAAAATAAAAGAAATTACAATAGAAACAAAGTTATTGTAGTAATCTCCCTTTTAGAAACAAGTTATTGTAATAATAATCTCCCTTTTTACAAAAAAAAAAAAAAAGAAGAAAAGAAAAAAAAAAGAAAGAAAGAATAAAGAAAAAGAGAAAATCCAGATTTTGTATTTCTCAAGGTCACTGTGACCTCGCAGAAGATTCGACTGAAATAAAATTTGACTGTCATCGAAGACAATGGTAGATTGGGACAACAGCGAAAACAGATTTTAAATATTTTCAAAAGTTCTTGTCCTCCAAACATATGCATTCACGATTTCTCAACGGTCTACATCCTTTGGCCCGAATATAGCGAAAATTCGCTTGGGAATAACTGAGGAAAATGTTTCTAACATAGTGTCATCAGACGGCAGATGCACATCAGAAATAGCCGACAGAATCGGCCAAGCCAAAACAGCATTCAAAAGATGACAAGCACTCTTACCAAAAATGCCTATCAATTAACATCAGGAAGAGATTATGGAATGTTATATAGAACCAATACTGTTGTACGATGTGAGGCGAGGACAGTCAACAGCAAAGCCAGAACAAGATTGAGGCAGCCGAGATGTGTTTCTAAGAAAATGTTAGAGTTCCATGGACAGCAAAGAAAACAAACGAGACAGTCTTGATGGAGGCAGACACAAGTAGATCATTCATAAGGAAGATTTAGGAAAAGACAGGCAACATTTATAGGCCATTTTATGAGGAAAGGGGGATTGGAACACCTGGCCACAACGGGAAAGCTGGAGGGAAAGAGAGCACCAGGTAGACCCAGGGAGAAAATGTAAACGGACTTGCAGAGGGCTGAAGACGAGGAGGGTGGAGGAGATGCTTGGGCAACAAGAGATAGAGACAGATGGAAGTCCATGATCGCCAAACCATGCGGCAGGGCACCTGATGATGATGATTAGATAGTGTTGTCTCAAACAATCACACACAGAGAGATACACACGTTCACTCAGCTCTCTCCGGTCGATTTGAAACAACCTTTTTTTTTTGTTTTCTTTTGTTTAAAGGGGAATTAAGAACGATGAATCATAACTGGCATTTATGTGTGTTGGTCTTTTGAGTGTTGGGGTTGCTTCTGATTAAACCTAGCAATTGTCATGTTAGAATTTCTCTTTCTTTGTTGAAATATAACTGTTATTCGTTCACACTTTATAGATTTAATCTATAAGTAGTGATAATAATACATTCATCATTTTTATTGTAATGTTCTGTTTAAGTCTGAAATTAACGATAGAAATTGTTGAATGAGTCGGCATGTTTTGAATTTTATCACTTGGTTGCATTTTAGGTACAGGTGAATGTGTTTTTTTACCTGTATAATACGTTTTGAAACTGTTTTCGTCTTGACTGTAGAAACTTGCTGTAGAAACTAACCTAGATGCCAATAGTCTTTTTGGTTTTTAGATGTGAATGTCGATGCTAATAGTTGATTCTTGTTTGCAGGTCCTGTGTCTTAGAATGAATTGTGATTGTTGTTAAGACTGCACTATTAACTCTCTGTGCCTTTTTTTTTGCAGGATGTTTCTCTGTTCTGTTTCAAAGTCGTGTTTAATAAACAATTGCGATTTGCTATGTGAAAATAGGCAGGTGAAAAGGAAGTTTTTTTGACAAACTCTGTCTTCTAGGTAACATGTATTACCCATAATAAACTATTTCGCTTTTGTGAAAGAGGCATTGACAAAAATGACTGAATGATTTCATGAATA
>JAPXFY010000020.1:22541306-22543806 GCA_030674185.1 Monoplex corrugatus | reverse complement strand
TTCACGAATGATTTATGGGTTCATGTCACAGTCGTCTTTTCAGCTCACTGAAACATCAGGGACCCTGGCTGATCTGTCTGTCGTTGTTGTTGTTGTTGTTGTTGTTTTTGTTGTTGTTATTGTTGTTGTTTTGTTGTTGTTGTTTTGTTGTGTTTTTGTTGTCGTTGTTGTTGTTGTTTTTGTTGTTGTTGTTATTGTTGTTGTTTTGTTGTTGCTGCTGCTGTGTTCGTTGTTGTTGTTGTTGCTGCTGCTTATGTTGTTGTTGCTGTTGTTGTTATGTTGGTATCGTTGCTGCTGCTGTGCTCTTGTTGTTGTTGTTGTTGTTGCTTTTCTTCTTCTTCTTCTTCTTGCTGTTGGTGTTTTGTTGTTGGTGTTGCTGCTGTTGTTATTGTTGTTGTTGTTGTCATTGTTGTTGTTTTGTGTGGTGGTGGTGGTTGTGGTGCTGTTGTTATGGTTGCTGTTGTTGTTCTTGTTGCTGCTGTTGTTGTTACTGTTGCTGCTGTTGTTGTTCTTGTTGCTGCTGTTGTTGTTACTGTTGCTGCTGCTGCTGTTTTTGTTGTTGTTATTGTTGTTGTTGCTCTTGTTGTTGTTAATGGTGGTTTTGTTGTTGTTGTTGTTAGTCGTATTTTGTCATTAGTCTTTTTCTTCTGTTCATTCTTGTTCACATGTTTTGCTTTATTTTTTCTAATTCATGGGTGAGAGAGAGAGAGGAGACAGACAGACAGACAAAGAGAGAGAGGGGGGGGGGAGAGACAGGCAGAGAAACAGACAGACAGCAGACAGATAGACAGACAGACAGACAGAGACAGACAGAGACTGTTTGTATGTGGGCGTATTTGTACGGATAGAATTGTGTGATTGACCATGTGTGTCAAGTGTCTTTTAAATGTATTATCGAAATGCCTCACTTGTTTATCAAAGTATAGTCCTGTAAGATCGAAAAATATAATATTATAATAATAGATAGATAGATAGATAGATAATAGATAGATAGAAGATATATTATATATAGAAAGATAAGATATATGTATATATATATATATAATTATATACTATATATAATCATATAAATAATATATATATATATATATATATTATATATATATATAATACATATATATTAATTTCCCCTACACAGACGGACAGCTATAAGTCACCCAACAAGCAAGACCAGGAGTTACACAACTTGTTGAAGAACGGCTATACCAGTGCTGATGAGAGAGGCTTCCCTGGGCAGAAGAGCAGACGCAAATTTGGTCAGTAGTGATGAATCAAATTTAACCCTTTGACTCCCGCACCCTATCCACCACCTGCAAAAAAATTAACCCCTTGACTCCCGTACCCTATCCACCAACTGCAAAAAGTTTAACACTTTGACTCCTGCACCCTATCCACTAAATTCAAAAACTTCAACCTTTTGACTCCTGCACCCTATCCACCAACTGCAAAAAGTGTAACCCTTTGACTTCCGCACCCTATCCACCAACTGCAAAAACTTAACCCTTTGACTCCCGCACCCTATCAACTACCTGCAAAAAATTTAACCCTTTGACTCACGCACCCTATCCACCAACTGTAAAAAATTAAACCCTTTGATTCCCTCACCCTATCCACCAACTGCAAAAAAAATTAACCCTTTGATTCCCTCACCCTGTCCACCAGCTTCCTGCAGGAAGCTGGTGGATAGGGAGGGGGAATCAAAGGGTTTAAGTTTTTGCTTTGTTAGCATGGTTGGCAAAGCTGGATGCTGGTGAACAAGTTGCAGGAGTCAAAGGGTTAAATACAATACGTATACAATGACATGTGGAAAAGTTAGCTGAAAACACCACTGGAGGTTGTTTGTTTGTTTGTTGTTGTTTTGTTATCACAATTCGTTTTCATAACTTGTTTCACATTGTATGTGTTATTGACCATTTCGAGGGTTGACAACTAGGACCAAGTATCTCGGATTTTCTGATAGTTAACAGGTGACGATTTTTAACTGGGTTTTCAGGGAGAGGCTATATCTACATTTTGAGATATTGCTTTTTGGTTTTATCGATCAAAAATCAATATCACGGCAAAAACAAAGCCCACCAAGTGAAAGATCACATGAAAAGCAACAGTTTATTAAAAAAAAAGTGAAAATTGACCCCAAAAACTTGAGATACTGGGTTCTGGCTGTCAACCCTCGATTTGTTCTTGGTGTTATTTTTCTGTAGGCTTGTACTGTAGAGTACCAAATTATAACAGAGATCCAGTGGGGCCTTATGCTACTATCTTTGAGTAGTAGTGTGCTCAGAAGTCTGAAGTCTATTTTATTTACTGTCGTTCTTTCAACATTTTTGCTTTTCTGCTATTTAAATGTTTTTTGATTTAGTAAAGGACTGGGAGGTTGCTCTTGTTGTTGTTGTTGTTGTTTGTTTGTTTGTTTGTTCTAGATTTCTGTGTTCTTTCACATTTTTGTTTTTCTATTAATGTTTTTGTATTGTGCTGGAGTTGCTCTTTTGTTGTTGTTGTT
>JAPXFY010000020.1:22526306-22528806 GCA_030674185.1 Monoplex corrugatus | reverse complement strand
GATCTTATTGATAGTTCCTGTCATTTACCCAGGATAACTCAAACTCTTCCGCTCGTGAGCCGTGAAAATATTTTGGTGCCTTTGTTTACCGAACGTGCTTTCCAGCTTAGGGATGCATTGGGGGTTTGTTTTCGCTGGGTCAACAACCCACCTCGACTGGATTATTTGATTGTCTGATAATGTTTCCGAAATGTGAAGAGCAATGTATTCAGGGGAAACTCAATCAGTGCTGGGCTGGCCTCATCAGCGCTTCGCTATTGTATTTAATAATAATAATAATAATGATAAAACGTGACATGATAATGTGGTCCTGCGATGGAAAAACCTAGGCTTAATCGGAAAATTTTCATTCCTGAGTTTGTTTGTTTTTTTTGTTTTTTTAACTCGTCTTAAAATTGTAGTAAAAATTTGTAAAATGAACATGCAAAACGTAGAATTGATTTTGTTTATTCATTACACTTTTCGGGTTATATGTATTTGAACGTTGTTGTGGTTTTCTCAAGGGAAGTAATACACTCGTAAAATTTTGAGAGAAAATTTTTTTTCTTTTTTTCTTTTTTTTTTGGGGGTGGTGGTGTGGGGGTGGGGGGTGGGGGCGCATTCAGTAACGAAATGTGACAAAATTTTGCGATATTAGAGATTACATGGTAAAGACTCGAAATATGGAAAGATCTCAGTTGATCCAATTTTGACCCAACTTAGCTATGTTTGACCCAATTTTGACCCAACTAAAGTTATTTTTTAGCCATAACTATGGATGATTGGCTGCGTCTTTAGCTGTGGTTTCCCCCATACTATATCAATCATAATATTTTTGATACCCATGCTAACTTCCGTCCGTGCCTCACTCCTCGTATATCTATCGCAAATATTGTATTGGATTTCTGACGACGTTACTGTGCCTCTGTGCCTTAAAGTTTATATCAAAGGCGTTGTGATTTCTGAAGGCAAACGAGATTTTTTGTACCGATGCCTTCTTAATTTTTATGCTCTCTGTCTCTGTCTCTGTCTCTGTCTCTCTCTCTTTCTCTCTCTGCCTCTCTCTCTCCCTCTCTAACTCTCTCTCTCTCTCTCTCCCTTTCTCTCTTTGTCTGTCTGTCTCTGTCTCTTTCTCTCTATCACTCCCTTTTCTCTCTTTTTTCTCTCCTCTGTCTCTCTCTCTCTCTCTCTCTCTCTCTGTCTCCCCCCCCCTCTCTCTCTCTCTCTCTCTCTCTCTCTCTCTCTGTCTCTTCCCTAAAATGTTTCAGGGACAGTTTATCAAATGGAAACTTTTTTTTTTTACGACCATTACACTGAGGCAACTTTCTTTGTGTTCGCTTTTTCCTCCTCTCTGTTTTGACGGTTTCCATGTTCGAAATATGAACTGTTAATGGATGTCTGATGATGTGCATGATTACTGCTATTTGACAGGCATGCGAATCTCACTGTGTATGACAGCCTTTCTGTTGCAAATCAGATTTATGGTAGACAGTAGGTCGATTAAATGTGACAAATGGGAATACAGACTGTATATTTTGTTTCAGTTTGCCTTTCTGTTGCAAATCAGACCTATGGTAGACAGTAGGTCGATTAAATGTGACAAATGGGAATACAGACTGTATATTTTGTTTCAGTTTGCCTTTCTGTTGCAAATCAGACTTATGGTAGACAGTAGGTCGATTAAATGTGACAAATGGGAATACAGACTGTATGTTTTGTTTCAGTTTGCCTTTCTGTTGCAAATCAGACTTATGGTAGACAGTAGGTCGATTAAATGTGACAAATGGGAATACAGACTGTATATTTTGTTTCAGTTTTGCCTTTCTGTTATAAATCAGACTTATGGTAGACAGTAGGTCGATTAAATGTGACAAATGGGAATACAGACTGTATATTTTGTTTCAGTTTTGCCTTTCTGTTGCAATCAGACCTATGGTAGACAGTAGGTCGATTAAATGTGACAAATGGGAATACAGACTGTATATTTTGTTTCAGTTTCTTTGAGCGAGAGAAACGTGTGTCTCGTGTACGGACAGTCAAAAATTGCCTTCGATGTTCATGTCTTTGTACAGTCTGGAATCATGTTCTCTTAAAGAAATAGCGGCAAAACATTAACGCAAATATTTCAACAGATTTCAAAGATTGTGGCGTGATCTCAGATTGAATTATTTATTCTATTCATCTATTCTGTGTAATTACTCATTGTTGTATTTTTCGAGTGCGAATCTTTAGTAATTTTTTTTATTATCATTATTATTTTTCTGTGCTTTTTTTTTTTTTTAGTTCTGATATATTCTTGTTGTAAAATGTGTACTTTGATTAATTAAGAACGTTATTTGTCTCTCACAAAAATCACATTTACGCATAAACCGATGTTATCACTGGAAAGCAGTTTTGCCACTGATAAAGAGGAAATGTTAAAAAAAATAAAAAGCATTGCGTTTGGATTGTTTTAATGGATTGTTGAATTTATTGGAAAAGTTTCCCAGATCCTACTAATGTTTGTTGCTTTATAACGAAG
>JAPXFY010000020.1:22516306-22523806 GCA_030674185.1 Monoplex corrugatus | reverse complement strand
ATATGATGAATCCCCTGTTTTGTCTTAACGGAGTAGATTAAACAATCAAATATGATTAATCCCCTTTTTTGTCTTACTGGAGTAGATTCAACAATTAAATATGATTAATCCCCTTTTTTGTCTTACTGGAGTAGATTAAACAATCAAATATGATTAATCCCCTTTTTTGTCTTACTGGAGTAGATTCAACAATTAAATATGATTAATCCCCTTTTTTGTCTTACTGGAGTAGATTAAACAATCAAATATGATTAATCCCCTTTTTTGTCTTACTGGAGTAGATTCAACAATTAAATATGATTAATCCCCCTTTTTTGTCTTACTGGAGTAGATTCAACAATTAAATATGATTAATCCCCTTTTTTGTCTTACTGTAGTAGATTCAACAATTAAATATGATTAATCCTTCTTTTTTGTCTTACTGGAGTAGATTCAACAATTAAATATGATTAATCCCCTCTTCCTTTTTTGTTTGTTTGTTTTGCTTTGTTTGATTCCATTTCTTACCCACTGGACGAGGCGGCAGGGAAGTTTTTAGTCCCGTTTTTATTATCCATTGTTTGGTGTCTGTGATCTGTTTGTGACCGTGCGTTCGCGCTTGACAAAGGCTAGTTGGCCGAAAATTTGCGCTTGTTTTGTTTTGTCTTGTTGGATACGCGCTTATATTGGTTTTCTTGTTCTTATGGTTCCTGTTTGCTTGGGCGCGGGCAGTCACACTTGTTTTGGATCTTGTTTTGTTTTGTTTTGTTAACGGAGTAGATTTTAAACAACATAATATGATTAATGGATCACGGATATACTGAATATCCAAAAGTCAACCCAAAGATACCCAATTTTGAATTGTCATGTTCACAATTTCACTCAAGGATAACCTGTAGATCTACACCCACTACAAATCATTCAGTTCAAAGCGTTTATGATTTTATATGATAAAGAAACAAAATCTAGTGATGTGGAAACAAACTCCACTGGATTTAGGGAAAAGAAACAAACCCACTAGCTTTAAGGGGAAAGAAACAAAATCCACTGGATTTAGGGAAAAGAAACAAACCCCACTAGCTCTAGGGGAAAGAAACAAAAGTCACTAATTTAGGGAAAAGAAACAAAATTCACTGGATTTAGGGGGAAAGGAAACAAATCCACTAGATTTAGGGGGGGGGGAAATCCACTAGATGTAGGGGAGGGGAAAGAAACAAAATCCACTAGATTTAGGGGAGGGGAAGAAACAAAATCCACTAGATTTAGGGGTGGGGAAAGAAACAAAATCCACTAGTTTTAGGGGAGGGGTAAGAAACAAAATCCACTAGTTTTAGGGGAGGGGTAAGAAACAAAATCCACTAGATTTAGGGGTGGGGAAAGAAACAAAATCCACTAGATTTAGGGGTGGGGAAAGAAACAAAATCCACTAGATGTAGGGGTGGGGAAAGAAACAAAATCCACTAGTTTTAGGGGAGGGGAAAGAAACAAAATCCACTAGTTTTAGGGGAGGGGAAAGAAACAAAATCCACTAGTTTTAGGGGAGGGGAAAGAAACAAAATCCACTAGATTTAGGGGAGGGGTAAGAAACAAAATCCACTAGATATAGGGGAGGGGTAAGAAACAAAATCCACTAGATATAGGGGAGGGGTAAGAAACAAAATCCACTAGATATAGGGGAGGGGTAAGAAACAAAATCCACTAGATATAGGGGAGAGGTAAGAAACAAAATCCACTAGATATAGGGGAAGAAACAAAATCCACTAGATTTAGGGGAGGGGTAAGAAACAAAATCCACTACAATTAAGTGGGGAAGAAACAAAATCCACTAGATATAGGGGAAGAAACAAAATCCACTAGATATAGGGGTAAGAAACAAAATCCACTAGATATAGGGGAAGAAACAAAATCCACTAGATATAGGGGTAAGAAACAAAATCCACTAGATATAGGGGAAGAAACAAAATCCACTAGATTTAGGGGAAGAAACAAAATCCACTAGATATAGGGGTAAGAAACAAAATCCACTAGATATAGGGGGAAGAAACAAAATCCACTAGATTTAGGGGAAGAAACAAAATCCACTAGATATAGGGGTAAGAAACAAAATCCACTAGATATAGGGGGAAGAAACAAAATCCACTAGATATAGGGGAAGAAACAAAATCCACTAGATATAGGGGAAGAAACAAAATCCACTAGATTTAGGGGGGGTAGGAAACAAAATCCACTAGATATAGGGGTAAGAAACAAAATCCACTAGATATAGGGGAAGAAACAAAATCCACTAGATATAGGGGAAGAAACAAAATCCACTAGATATAGGGGAAGAAACAAAATCCACTAGATTTATGGGAGGGGTAGGAAACAAAATCCACTAGATTTATGGGAGGGGTAGGAAACAAAATCCACTAGATATAGGGGGTACGAAACAAAATTCACTAGATTTGGGGGAAGAAACAAAATCCACTAGATTTAGGGTAAGAAACAAAATCCACTAGATATGGGGGAAGAAACAAAATCCACTAGATTTAAGGGGTACGAAACAAAATTCACTAGATTTAGGGAGGGGGAGGAACAAGATCCACTAGATTTAGGGGTGGGTAAAGAAACAAAATCCACTAGATTTAGGGGGAAAGAAACAAAATTCACTAGAATTAGGGCGGTGGAAACGAAACAAAATCCACTAGGTTTAGGGGGAAAGAAACAAAATCCACTAGATTTAGGGGTAAGAAACAAAATTCACTAGAATTAGGGGAGGAGGAAGAAACAAGATCCAGATGTAGGGTGCAAAACAAAATCCACCATATTTAGGGGGAAGAAACAAAATCCACTAGATTTAGGGGGAAAGAAACAAAATCCACTAGATTTAGGGGGAAAAACAAAATTCACTAGATTTAGGGGGAAAGAAACCAAATCCATTAGATTTAAGGAGGAAGAAACAAAATCCACCAGATTTAGGTGGAAAAAGAGAACAAAGTTCACTAGATTTAGGGGTGGAAAGAAACAAATTCCATTAGATTTCGGGGTGGGGAAAGAAAAAAATTCACTAAATTTAGGGGGGTAAAGAAACAAAACCCACTAGATTTAGAGGTGGGGAAAGAAACAAAATCCACTAAATTTAGGGGGAGAAGAAACAAAATCCACTAGATTTAGGGAAAAAGAAACAAAGTCCACTAGATTTGGGGGTGGGGAAAGAAACAAAATCCACTAGATTTAAGGGGTAAGAAATAGATTCACTAGATTTAGGGGAAAATCAAAATCCACTAGACTTAGGGGAAAGAAACAAAGTTCACTAGATTTAGGGGAAAAACAAAATCCACTGGACTTAGGGGAAAAGAAACAAAATCCACTACAATTAAGTGGGGAAGAAACAAAATTCCCTAGATTTAGGGGAAGAAACAAAATCCACTAGATTTAGGGGGAAGAAACAAAATCCACTGGATTTAGAGGAAAGAAACAAAATCCACTAGATTTAGGGGGAAAGAAACAAAATCCAATAGATTTAGGGGGTAAGAAACAAAATCCACTAGATTTAGGGGGAAGAAACAAAATCCACTAGATTTAGGGGGAAGAAACAAAATCCACTAGATTTAGGGGGAAAGAAACAAAATCCACTAGATTTAAATGGAAGAAACAAAATCCACTAGATTTAAATGGAAGAAACAAAATCCACTAAATTTAGGGGGGAAGAAACAAAATCCACTAGATTTAGGGGGTAAGAAACAAAATCCACTAGATTTAGGGGGAAGAAACAAAATCCACTAAATTTAGGGGTAAGAAACAAAATCCACTAGATTTAGGGGGAAGAAACAAAATCCACTAGATTTAGGGGGAAGAAACAAAATCCACTAAATTTAGGGGGTAAGAAACAAAATCCACTAGATTTAGGGGGAAGAAACAAAATCCACTAAATTTAGGGGGAAGAAACAAAATCCACTAAATTTAGGGGGTAAGAAACAAAATCCACTAGATTTAGGGGAAAAGAAACAAAATCCACTAGATTTAGGGGAAAAGAAACAAAATCCACTAGATATAGGGGTAAGAAACAAAATCCAATAGATTTAGGGGGAAGAAACAAAATCCACTAGATTTAGGGGAAAAGAAACAAAATCCACTAGATTTAGGGGAAAAGAAACAAAATCCACTATATTTAGGGGTAAGAAACAAAATCCACTAGATTTAGGGGGTAAGAAACAAAATCCATTAGATTTAGGGGGAAGAAACAAAATCCACTAGATATAGGGGTAAGAAACAAAATCCACTAGATTTAGGGGGAAGAAACAAAATCCACTAGACTTAGGGGAAAAGAAACAAAATCCACTAAATTTAGGGTGGAAGAAACAAAATCCACTAGATATTGGGGGAAAGAAACAAAATCCACTAGATTTAAATGGAAGAAATAAAATTTACTACATTTAGGAAGGAGGGCAGAAACAAAATCCACCCCATTTAGGGAGAAAAAAGAAACAAAGTTCACTAGATTTAGGGGAAAGAAACAAAATCCACTAGATGGTGGGGGGGGGGGGGTGCGAAGAAACAAAACCCAATAGATTTAGGGTGGAAAAGAAAATCCACTAGATTTAGCGGAAAAGAAAAAATCCACTGGAATTAGGGAGAAACAAGAACCAACATCCACTAGATTTAGGGGGAAAAAAACAAAATCCAGTAGATTTAAGGGAGAAAAGATCCACTAGATTTGGGGGAAAAGAAACAAAATCCACTAGCTCTAGGGGGAAAGAAACATAATCCACTAGATTAAGGGGAAGAAACAAAATCTAGTACATCTAGGAGGGGAAAAAAACTAGATTTAGGGGAAAAGAAAACAATCCACTAGCTTTAGGAAGAAAGCACCAAAATCCACTAGATTTAGATGGGAAAGAAACAAAATCCACTAGATTTAGGAGGGAAATAAATAAAATCCACTAGATTTGGGGGGAGAAAAATCCACTAGATTCAGGGGAGAAAAAACAAAATCCACTAGATTTCTCACCTGTCTCACCTGTCGGCGTCACCGGGAACAGTGTTGGCCGCTGCACATGATGTCCTCACAAGTTGCCTCCAGCACTCTCGATCTTGGCTAAGTCTGACCACCTCCTGGAGTTTCTTGCCACTGATGTTTGTGATGTTTCTAGCAAGTGATGCAGGTGGCCGTCCTCTGTTTCTCTTTCCTTCCACTTTACCTTGGAGGACAGTGGACATCAAGTCTGTTCTCTCATTACGGATTGCGTGTCCAACATATTTCAGTTTCCTCCGTTGTATGAGTACTAGAAGCTTGCGTGTAGTACCCAACTCATTCAGTATGCTTTCATTTGAGCGCCTATCCGTCCATTTGACCCTCAGCAGTCTTCGGTAAAACCACAGCTCTGCTGCTTCCACTCGTCTTTCATCCTCTTTCTTCATTGTCCATGCCTCGCAGCCGTATAACATCACTGGCCAGACAAGACATTTTAAGAGTTTTATCTTAAGGTCTGCTGTTATGCTGTGGTCTTTCCAAATATTGTTCAATTGAACCATACTGTTCTTGGCCATTCCAATTCTCATCTTTATGTCTTTTGAGCATGTTCCATTAGATTTAGGGGGGAGAAAACAAAATCCACACGATTTTGGTGGGAAAAGAAACAAAATCCACTAGATTTATGGGGGAAAAACAAAATCCACTACAGTTAGGGGGAATCCACAAGATTTAGGGGGAAAGAAACAAAATCCATTAGATTAGGGGGAAAGGAACAAATTCCACCAGATCAGGTGGAAAGAAACACAATCCACTAGATTTTAGGGGGAAAGAAACATAATCCACTAGATTTAAAGGGAAGAAACAAAATATACTTCTTTTAGGAGGGGAAAATCCACTAGATTTGTGGTGAAAAGAAACAAAATCCAGTAGCTTTAGGGGAAAAGAAACAAAATCCACTAGCTTTAGGGAAAAGAAACAAAATCCACTAGCTTTAGGTTGGGTTGGGTAGGGTAGGGTAGGGTAGGGTAGAGTAAGGTGGGGTAGGATAGGATTGGGTAGGGTAGAGTAGAGTAGGATAGGTAGGGTAGGGTAATGTATGATTGGGTAGGATAGGGTAGGGTCGGGTAGGTAGGGTAATGTAGGGTAGGGTAGGGTAGGGTAATGTAGGGTAGGGTAGGGTAGGGTAGGATTGGGTAGGGTAGGGGAGGTAGGGTAGGGTAATGTATGGTTGGGTAGGGTAGGGTAGGGTCGGGTAGGGTAGGGTAATGTAGGGTAGGGTAGGGTAGGATGGGTAGGGTAGGGTAGGATAGGGTAATGTAGGGTAGGGTAGGGTAGGATTGTGTAGGGAAGGTAGGGTAGTGTAGGGTAACATAGGGTTGGGTAGGGTAGGATAGGGTAATGTAGGGTAGTGTAGGGTAGGGTAGGACTGGGCAGGGTAGGGTAAGTAGGGTAGGGTAATGTAGGGTTGGGTAGGGTAGGGTAGGGTCGGGTCAGGTAGGATAGGGTAATGTAGGGTAGGGAAGTTTAGGGTAGGATTGGGTAGGGTAGGGTAGGTAGGGTAGGGTAATGTAGGGTTGGGTAGGGTAGGATTGGGTAGGGTAGGGCTGGTAAGGTAGGGTAATGTAGGGTAGGGTTAGGGTACGATAGGGTAATGTAGGGTAATGTAGGGTTGGGTAGGGTAGGGTAATGTAGGGTAATGTAGGGTTGGGTAGGGTAGGGTAATGTAGGGTTGGGTAGGGTAGGTAGGGTAATGTAGGTTTGGGTAGGGTGGATAGGGTAGGGTCGGGTAGGGTAGGGTAGGGTAGGGTAATGTAAGGTTGGGTAATGTAGGGTTCGGTAGGGTTGGGTAGGGTAGGATAGGGTAGGGTAGGATAGGGTAGAGTAGGATAGGGTAGGGTGAGTAGAGTAGGTATGGTAGTAGGATAGGGGTAGGGTAGGATAGGATAGGGTAGGTAGGGTAGGTAGGGTAGTGGTTGGGTAGGGTAGGGTTAGGGTAGGGTAGGTAGGGTAGGGTAGGGTAGGTAGGGTAGGGTTAGGTGTAGGGTAGGGTTAGGGTAGGTGGTTGGGGTAGGGTTGGTTGGGTAGGGTTGGGTAGGTTGGGTTGGGTAGGGTAGGGTTGGGTAGGGTTGGGTGGTAGGGTTGGGTAGGGTAGGGTTGGGTAGGGTTGGGTAGGTTGGGTAGGGTAGGGTT
Source organism: Monoplex corrugatus (assembly GCA_030674185.1). Lineage (NCBI taxonomy): Eukaryota > Metazoa > Mollusca > Gastropoda > Littorinimorpha > Ranellidae > Monoplex > Monoplex corrugatus. The sequence continues at coordinate 22,516,683 of JAPXFY010000020.1, read as the reverse complement.
GGGTAGGGTAGGGTATGGGTAGGGTTGGGTAGGGTAGGGTGTTGGGTTAGGGTAGGGTAGTGGTAGGGTTGGGTAGGGTTGGGTAGGGTTGGGTGGGTGGGTAATGTTGGGTTGGGTAGGTATGTGGGTTCGGGTAGGGTTGGGTTGGGTTGGGTTGAGTTGGATTGGATTGGATTGGGTTGGGTTGGGTTGGGTGAGTTGGGTTGGATTGGATTGGATTGGTTGGGTTGGATTGGTTTGGATTGGATTGGATTGGATTGGATTGGGTTGGATTGGATTGGATTGGTTTGGTTTGGGTTGGGTGGGTTGGGTTGGGTTGGGTTGGGGAGGGGTTAGGTTGGGTGGGATGAGGTGGGGTGGGGTTAGGTTGGATTGGA
>JAPXFY010000020.1:22508806-22511306 GCA_030674185.1 Monoplex corrugatus | reverse complement strand
GGTTGTGGAGAGGGGGAAGCTTTTGTGATGAGACAAGTATATACTTAGTGGCTGGTAATATTTCGTTCAGCCTTTTTTTTTTTTTTTTTTTTTTTTCGTTTTTAAACTATCAGACATAGCCAGCAGAATCCGCCAAGCCAAAACAGCAGTCAAGAAGACGAAAACCATTCTTACCAACAAATGCCTATCAGTTAACGTCAGGAAGAGAGTTCTTGAATGTTATATAGAACCGATAATGTTATACGGTTGTGAGGTGTGGACACAGTCAACAAGCAAAGCCAGAACAAGATTGAGACAGCCGAGATGTGGTTTCTAAGAAGAATGTAGAGAGTTCCATGGACGGCAAAGAAAACAAACGAGACAGTCTTGATGGAGGCAGGCACAAGAAGATCGTTCATAAGTAAGATTAGGAAAAGACAGACAACATTTATAGGCCATTTTATGAGGAAATGGGAATTAGAGCACCTGGTCACAACAGGAAAGCTGGAGGGAAAGAGAGCACCAGGCAGACCCAGGGAAAACATATTAAACGGACTTGCAGAGTGGCTGAGGACAGAGAGGGTGGAAGATGTGCTTGCGGCAACAAGGGACAGATGCATATGGAGGGCGTGATCGCCAACGCCATATGGCAAGGCACTTGATGATGATGATGATGATGTGATGATGATGATGATGATGATGATGATGATGATGATGATGATGGAAAGCATCAGCTACGCACGTCACTACAATATAGCCTATATTGTTCCAATGACAGACTTATACAAATATTAATACAAGATTCAAAATCCGTATGATAGGTAGGACCTTAGGATCAGGCCAGCTCATATAAGCTTAATCCTTTGACTCCCACACTCTATCCACAACTGCAAAATTTCATCCTTTGACTCCCTCACCCTATCCACCAGCATTCACCAGATTTTTTCTTGAAGGAACAGAGACCTATAATAGAAAGCAAAGGTAAGGGGCTGGAACTAAACAGCAGGAAGACTGAAGTCATGGTGATCAGTAAAAAACATGAAATCCCCTCCTGCAAAACAACAGCAAATGGCACAACCTTGACACAGGTTGATAAATTCAAATACCTGGGAACGATCATTTCATCAGACGCAGATGCACATCAGAAATAGCTGGCAGAATCGGCCAAGCCAAAACAGCATTCAAGAAGATGACAAGCATTCTTACCAACAAATGCCTGTCAATCAACATCAGGAAGAGAGTTCTTCAATGCTATATAGAACCAATACTGTTGTACGGATGCGAGGCGTGGACAGTCAACAAACAAAGCCAGAACAAGATTGAGGCAGCCGAGATGTGGTTTGTTAGAAGAATGTTGAGAGTTCCATGGACAGCAAAGAAAGCAAACGAGACAGTCTTGATGGAGGCAGACACATGTAGATCACTCATAAGGAAGATTAGGAAAAGACAGGCAACATTTATAGGCCATTTTATGAGGAAAGGGGATTTGGAGCACCTGGTCTCAACGGGAAAGCTGGAGGAAAAGAGAGCACCGGGTAGACCCAGGGAGAAAATGCCGGACGGACTTGCAGATTGGCTAGGGACGAGGAGGGTGGGGGAGATGCTAGGGGCAACGAGAGATAGAGACAGATGGAAGTCCATGATCGCCAACGCCATGCGGCAGGGCACCTGATGATGATGATGATGATGACAGGGACCTATGGAACACTAAATTGATGTTGGCGGACAATGTATTCCAGAGATAACATACCAGACATACCAATATTCTTTCCTGGGTCTACCTGGTGTTCTCTTTCCCTCCAGCTATCCTGTTGTGACCAGGTGCTCTAATTCCCCTTTCCTCATAAAATGCCCAAAAAATGTTGCCTGTCTTTTCCTAATCTTCCTTATGAATGATCTTGTGTCTGCCTCCATCAAGACTGTCTCATTTGTTTTCTTTGCTGTCCTTGGGACTCTCAACAAAGTTATGTTTACTTTAAATGTCTAGTCATGGTCTTGAAAAAGAAAGTTGTTTCTTGAATTTGTGTAGTATGTCTGGCAAGGGTAAAGAGTTCTGTTAAATATTTTGGGACGAATCTGTGTACGGTTTTGTTGTACACTTGCATGCATTTGTTGTACCCACAGTGATTGGTTTTTCAGTGACAATATTGCCGCTGTTTTTGTTTTGTTTTGTTTTGGTTTGGTTTGGTTAGGTTTGGTTTGGTTTGGTTTGATTTGATTTTTGGTTTTGGTTTGGTTTGGTTTGGTTTGGTTTGGTTTGGTTTGGTTTGATTTTGTTTTGTTTTTGTTTTTTTTTTGTTTTTTCATTTTTGGCCTATGGTTAGATGAACCAAAACGTAGCTGCAAAGAAGCCAACTTTTGGCTGAACCTTAGGGACTGACATTCAGGCATTATCTTTAGTCCACGGCTATAACAACTGAGTATTCCAGACTGTCATCCAAAGAGAGTCCCCCGTGGGGATGCCGGGGTCTCTTGCAGTATAAATAGTATCCTACCTTCTGGAAATTCTGTGCTAGAAATC
>JAPXFY010000020.1:22493806-22503806 GCA_030674185.1 Monoplex corrugatus | reverse complement strand
GTGTGTGTGTGTTGTGTGTGTGTGTGTGTGTGTGCACGTATACGCACGCGCACGCAACGAGCGTGTCCCGTGCTGGGTTATGACAAACCATCTGTGATTATCTGGTGGGGTAGAGGGGTAGAAGAGGATAATCTTACCGAATAAAAACATTGTAACAGTCAAGGAGTAATGATAACATTAACAAGCAAACAAACAGAGGTAGGTGGGAATTACAGGTATAAAAACAATCGGTCTTAATCAAAGAAAACGACCTACGGGACTGTGCAGTAAATGCCTAGCAAAGTGTAAATACAAAGTGAAATCAGTGTGTTTATGTTTCAATTTTGAAAATGATACAGGGAAATAAGGTCGCATTCGCTGACAACACAAAATGTGTTTAACTGTTATAGACTCATTACAGACACATTTGATGGTATTATTGAACTTAGTCCGAAGTGAGTCCAGATATAATCTGTAAGCTAAAGTTATTTCTAGTCTTGTAAAACCCTGGTAATTTACGATGAAGGGGCGATAGTGACATTGCGCTTTTACTTTCTTTTCTAATATATCATTCATTTCATGTTCAGAGAGTCGTAAATCAAGTTTAGTACTGCCTGCCCTATTCATTGCTGGACTTTTAGCGATTCTATCGACTCGATCATTATTTATGATACCACAGTGTGATGGAATCCAACAAAAAGTAACGTGATCAGTGTGTGTGTGTGTGTGTGTGTGTGACAGAGAGAGAGGAAAAGTTCTCTGTGAGAAACTCTCTCTCTCTCTCTCTCTCTCTCTCTCTCTCTCTCTCTCTCTCTCTCTCTCTCTCTCTCTCTGCCTCTGTCTCTCTCTCTCTCTGTCTGTCTGTCTGTCTCTCTCTCTTTCTCTCTCTCTCTCTCTCTCTCTCTCTCTCTCTCTCTCTCTCTCTCTTTCTCTCTCTCTGTGCGCGCGTACGTGCGTGTGTGTATGTGTATTTGTGTATGTGGGTGTGTGCGTGTGTACGTGCGTGTTTGTGTATGTGTGTGCGTGTGTACGTGCGTGCGTGTTTGTATATGTGTATTTGTTTATGTGTGTGCGCGTGCGTGCGTGTGTGTATGCGTACGCGCATGCACTCACATGTGTGTATCATTTTTGTGTCTTCGAGCCGATGTCGCGACAACCGGACAACTGCTGATCTGGAACAAGCGAAACTTGGGAGTAAAAACATGTTTAGTGTGTATCATATGATCCATAATTAACATCAGAAAGAGAGTCCTTGATTGTTATATAGAACCAATGCTGTTGTACGGATGCGTGGCGTGGACAGTCAGCAAGCAAAGCCAGAGCAAGATTGAGGCAGCCGAGATGTGGTTTCTCAGAAGAATGTTGAGACTTCCATGAACCGCAAAGAAAGCAAACGAGACAGTCTTGATGGAGGCAGACACAAGTAGATCACTCATAAGGAAGATTAGGAAAAGACAGGCAACATTATTATAGGCCATTTTATGAGGAAGGGGGATTTGGAGCACCTGGTCATAACGGGAAAGCTGGAGGGAAAGAGAGCACCGGGTAGACCCAGGGAGAGAATGCTGGACGGACTTGCAGAGTGGCTGGGGATGAGGAGGGTGGGGGAGATGCTAGGGGCAACGAGAGATAGAGATGGTTGGAAGTCCATGGTCGCCAACGCCATGCGGCAGGGCACCTGATGATGATGATGATGATGATGATGATGATGATGATGATATGATCCTGTCATCTCGTGTGTTCATCATTATATGCTGCCAGCCTACAGAGAGACAAGAACATGTCCGTGCACGCTGGATGCGAGAAGAAACGGTACTAAAAATGTCACTAGAAAAAGAAGACGAAGAAGAAGAGAAAACGTGTGCGTGATTGTGTCTGTACGCGCGAGCTAGCGCGCGCGCACACAATCATACATACACGGGCGTTTTATCAAGTGTGCTCGTTCCTTATTTCTTTTAACGTCTGTTCACATATGTGCTTTTAGACGAAAAAAAAAATCATAGACAGTTTAACATATCAATTAACATTTAAAAAATTATAGCACAATAGAAAAGCAATCATAACATTAGAACGATCAGGCTTTAACAGATTGCTCAGGGCAAGTGTGTGTGTGTGTGTGTGTGTGTGTGTGTGTGTGTGTGTGTGTGTGTGTGTGTGTGTGTGTGTGTGTGTTTGTGTGTGTGTGTGTGTGTGTTTTGTGTGTGTGCACGTATATGCACGCGCATGCAACGAGCGTGTCCCGTGCTGGGTTATGACAAACCATCTGTGATTATCTGGTGGGGTAGAGGGGTAGAAGAGGATAATCTTACCGAATAAAAACATTGTAACAGTCAAGGAGTAATGATAACATTAACAAGCAAACAAATAGAGGTAGGTGGGAGTTACAGGTATAAAAACAATCGGTCTTAATCAAAGAAAACGACCTACGGGACTGTGCAGTAAATGCCTAGCAAAGTGCAAATACAAAGTGAAATCAGTGTGTTTCTGTTTCAATTTTGAAAATGATACAGGGAAATAAGGTCGCATTCGCTGACAACACAAAATGTGTTTAACTGTTATAGACTCATTACAGACACATTTGATGGTATTATTGAACTTAGTCCGAAGTGAGTCCAGATATAATCTGTAAGCTAAAGTTATTTCTAGTCTTGTAAAACCCTGGTAATTTACGATGAAGGGGCGATAGTGACATTGCGCTTTTACTTTCTTTTCTAATATTGCATTCATTTCATGTTCAGAGAGTCGTAAATCAAGTTTAGTACTGCCTGCCCTATTCATTGCTGGACTTCTAGCGATTCTATCGACTCGATCATTATTTATGATACCACAGTGTGATGGAATCCAACAAAAAGTAACGTGATCAGTGTGTGTGTGTGTGTGTGTGTGTGTGTGTGTGTGTGTGACAGAGAGAGAGGAAAAGTTCTCTGTGAGAAACTCTCTCTCTCTCTCTCTCTCTCTCTCTCTCTCTCTCTCTCTCTCTCTCTCTCTCTCTCTCTCCCTCTCTCTCTCTGCCTCTGTCTCTCTCTCTCTCTGTCTGTCTGTCTGTCTCTCTCTCTTTCTCTCTCTCTCTCTCTCTCTCTCTCTCTCTCTTTCTCTCTCTCTCTCTCTGTGCGCGCGTACGTGCGTGTGTGTATGTGTATTTGTGTATGTGGGTGTGTGCGTGGTGTACGTGCGTGTTTGTGTATGTGTGTGCGTGTGTACGTGCGTGCGTGTTTGTATATGTGTATTTGTTTATGTGTGTGCGCGTGCGTGCGTGCGTGTGTGTATGCGTACGCGCATGCACTCACATGTGTGTATCATTTTTGTGTCTTCGAGCCGATGTCGCGACAACCGGACAACTGCTGATCTGGAACAAGCGAAACTTGGGAGTAAAAACATGTTTAGTGTGTATCATATGATCCATAATTAACATCAGAAAGAGAGTCCTTGATTGTTATATAGAACCAATGCTGTTGTACGGATGCGAGGCGTGGACAGTCAGCAAGCAAAGCCAGAACAAGATTGAGGCAGCCGAGATGTGGTTTCTCAGAAGAATGTTGAGACTTCCATGAACCGCAAAGAAAGCAAACGAGACAGTCTTGATGGAGGTAGACACAAGTAGATCACTCATAAGGAAGATTAGGAAAAGACAGGCAACATTATTATAGGCCATTTTATGAGGAAGGGGGATTTGGAGCACCTGGTCACAACGGGAAAACTGGAGGGAAATAGAGCACCAGGTAGACCCAGGGAGAGAATGCTGGACGGACTTGCAGAGTGGCTGGGGATGAGGTGGGTGGGGGAGATGCTAGGGGCAACGAGAGATAGAGATGGTTGGAAGTCCATGGTCGCCAACGCCATGCGGCAGGGCACCTGATGATGATGATGATGATGATGATGATGATGATGATGATGATGATGATGATGATGATGATGATGATGATATGATCCTGTCATCTCGTGTGTTCATCATTATATGTTGCCAGCCTACAGAGAGACAAGAACATGTCCGTGCACGCTGGATGCGAGAAGAAACGGTACTAAAAATGTCACTAGAAAAAGAAGACGAAGAAGAAGAGAAAACGTGTGCGTGATTGTGTCTGTACGCGCGAGCTAGCGCGCGCGCACACAATCATACATACACGGGCGTTTTATCGAGTGTGTTCGTTCCTTATTTCTTTTAACGTCTGTTCACATATGTGCTTTTAGACGAAAAAAAAAAACCATAAAGACAGTTTAACATATCAATTAACATTAAAAAAAAATTATAGCACAATAGAAAAGCAATCATAACATTAGAACGATCAGGCTTTAACAGATTGCTCAGGGCATGTGGTGGTGTGTGTGTGTGTGTGTGTGTGTGTGTGTGTGTGTGTGTGTGTGTGTGTGTGTGTGTGTGTGTGTGTGTGTGTGTTGTGTGTGTGTGTGTGTGTGTGTGTGGGTGTGTGCACGTATACGCACGCGCATGCAACGAGCGTGTCCCGTGCTGGGTTATGACAAACCATCTGTGATTATCGTTTGGGGTAGAGGGGTAGAAGAGGATAATCTTACCGAATAAAAACATTGTAACAGTCAAGGAGTAATGATAACATTAACAAGCAAACAAACAGAGGTAGGTGGGAGTTACAGGTATAAAAACAATCGGTCTTAATCAAAGAAAACGACCTACGGGACTGTGCAGTAAATGCCTAGCAAAGTGCAAATACAAAGTGAAATCAGTGTGTTTGTGTTTCAATTTTGAAAATGATACAGGGAAATAAGGTCGCATTCGCTGACAACACAAAAGGTGTTTAACTGTTATAGACTCATTACAGACACATTTGATGGTATTATTGAACTTAGTCCGAAGTGAGTTCAGATATAACCTGTAAGCTAAAGTTATTTCTAGTCTTGTAAAACCCTGGTAATTTACGATGAAGGGGCGATAGTGACATTGCGCTTTTACTTTCTTTTCTAATATAGCATTCATTTCATGTTCAGAGAGTCGTAAATCAAGTTTAGTACTGCCTGCCCTATTCATTGCTGGACTTTTAGCGATTCTATCGACTCGATCATTATTTATGATACCACGTGTGATGGAATCCAACAAAAAGTAACGTGATCAGTGTGTGTGTGTGTGTGTGTGTGTTTTGTGAGAGAGAGAGAGAGAGAGAGAGAGAGTGTGTGTGTGTGTGTTTGTGTGTGTGTGTGTGTGTGTGTGTGAGAGAGAGAGAGAGTGTGTGTGTGTTTGTGTGTGTGTGTGTGTGTGTGTGTGTGTGTTGTGTGTGTGTGTGTGTGTGTGTGTGTTGTGTGTGGTGTGTGTGTGTGTGTGTTGTTGTGTGTGTTTGTGTGTGTGGTGTGTGTGTGTGTGTGTTGTGTTGTGTGTGTGTGTGTGTTGTGTGTGTGTGTGTGTGTGTGCATGTGTGTGTGTTGTGTGTGTGTGTGTGTGTGCTGTGTGTGTGTTGTGTGTGTTGTGTGTGTGTGTGTGTGTGTGATGTGTGTGTTTGTGTGTGTGTGTTTGTGTTGTGTGTGGTGTGTGTGTGTGTGTGTGTGTGTGTGTTGTGTGTGTGGTGTGGTGTGTGTGTGTGTGTGCACGCTGCACCCTGAGTTTACTCCATACATAACCTATTCCTCATCCTGATCTTTTATTTATTATAACTTTTTAATTATTTTTGTTTTATTTTGTTTTGCTTTATTTTATTTTTTTTATTTTATTTCTTTGTGTTTGTTTGTTTGTTTGTTTGCTTGCTTGCTTGCACAATAAACAGATATCAGCAAACTATTTGGTAACAGATCATGACCGAAGTTTCTACACTTAGGAAAAAATCACTGTTGACTCACAACAAGACATAACACTGATGACAGAATGCATACATATAACACTACTGTATACATTCACCTCCACAATTGTCCCCCATGCTCACATGCTAATGGCCAGAATATGCATGGTTCACTTTGGTACAGGTAACAGTCTTGTGGCTTGGTATGCATTTGTGTTCATCTTTCTCTTCTTTCTTTCTTTCTTTCTTTAGTGGTTCGTTAGTTAATAGTTAGTCAGTGAGTTAGTTTGGTAGTTAGTTCTTAGTTAGTTCATTAGTTAGTTTGTTTGTTTGTTTTTTTATTTTTTGTTCTATTTTAATCTATTTTAGTTCATTTTATTTTATTTCATTTTATTTATTCTATTTTATTTTTATTTTATTTTATTTTTATTTCATTTTAGTTTTATTTTATTTTATTTTATTTCATTTTGTTTTATTTTAGTTTTATTTTATTTCATTTTGTTTTATTTTATTTATTTTGTTTATTATTTTTTGTTTTATTTTATTTTATTATTTTTCTATTTATTTAGTTTTATTTTATTTCATTTTGTTTTTTATTTTTTATGTTTATTTTATTTCATTTTGTTTTATTTTATTTCATTTTATTTCATTTTGTTTTTATTTTGTTTCATTTTGTTTTATTTTATTTCATTTTGTTTTATTTTATTTTATTTTATTTCATTTTGTTTTATTTTATTTATTTTTATTTGTTTTATTTTTTTCATTTTGTTTTATTTATTTTGTTTTATTTTTTATTTATTTCATTTTGTTTTATTTATTTTATTTTATTTCATTTTGTTTTATTTTATTTCATTTTGTTTTATTTTATTTCATTTTGTTTTATTTTTATTTTTTTATTTCATTTTGTTTTATTTTATTTCATTTTGTTTTATTTATTTTATTTATTTCATTTTGTTTTATTTTATTTTATTTCATTTTATTTTGTTTTATTTTATTTTAATTTTATTTTAATCTATTTTATTTTATTTTATTTTATTTCATTTTATTTTATTCTATTTTATTTCATTTTGTTTTATATTTAATTTTTTATTGTCATTTTATTTTAAATTTTGTTTTATTTTATTTTGTTTTATTTTTTTTATTTTTTTTTATTTTTTTTTATTTTATTCTGTTTCATTTTATTCATTTTATTGTCAGTATGGCTTTAAGTTCATACCATACAGATTTCTCCTGTCTCTTTGGAATACAGTTAATTGTCGCAATATTGCATCCTTTTTTCATGTAGATTAGGTATGTATGTCTGTTTTATCTATGTGAGTTCTTTTTTCTTTTTTTTTTTTTCTTTTTTCATTTCTTTTCTTTCCTTTTTTTTTATTGAAAAAGAGTTTTTACTCGAAACGACCCTCTGTTACCGTGGGATCTTTAACGAGCGCTGCATGAGTGCATGGTTCATATGGGATTTTCGGTTTACCATCTCATCCGAAAAACTAGCACCCTGACCATCACTTACAAAAACTAAGTGAAAATGGAAACCGAAAAATGAATGACTCGAACTCAGTTTTTTTTTACGTCCTAAGCTTTTTTCTTAACCACAAGGCCACACAGTTGATGATATATATGTAGTGTACAGAAAAATGTTGTAGTGATATAGACGGAGCGAACGAGAGGTCGGATTTCAGAGACAAAGGCGTCATGATTGTATTGTTATTCACTGAGCTGTGCTATCTATTCAGGATGTCGTAATACAATCTGCTGTGATATAAAAGACCTGGGAAATGATGGGAGTGATTATTATCGATCTAGAAAGTAGGGAATGATAATGTTTGTATGTGTGTGTGGGGGGGGGGGGAGGGAGGGGAGTTGTGTGTGTGTTGTGTGTGTGTTGTGTGTGTGTTGTGTGTGTGTGTGTGTGTGTGTGTGTGTGTGTGGTGTGTGTGTTTTGTGTGTACGTGTGTGTTGTATATATATAAAGGAGAGACAGAATGAGAGAGCACACACTCTCTCTCTCTCTCTCTGTCTGTCTGTCTCTCTGTCTTGTCTCTGTCTGTGTCTCTGTCTTTCTGTCTCTCTGTCTTTCTGTCTCTCTGTCTCTCTGTCTCTCTGTCTCTGTCTCTCTGTCTCTCTGTTTCTCTGTCTCTGTCTCTGTCTCTCTCACTCTCTCTCTCTCTCTCTCTGTCTGCTCTACCTGTCTCTCTCTGTCTGTCTCTCTCTTTCTCTCTCTGTGTCTCTCTTTCTCTCTCTCTCTCTCTCTCTCTCTCTCTCTCTCTCTCTCTCTCTCTCTCTCTCTCTCTCTCCTGTAAACTATGGACGCAGCTCGATTCGTTCAGACATGCCCGGCAAAATAAATACTTTATCATGTGGGAGCATGTTGTGCAAGAGAAGGGTGTACCTGCATGTTGGTGTGTGTGCGTGTGTGTGCGTGTATATGCATGTGTATGTGTATGAGCGCGTGGTGTACGTGTTTTGTGTGTGTGCCCGTGCGCGCACGTTTATGTGTGCGTGTGTGTGTTTTTGTGTTTGTATGTGTACATGCGTGTGTGTATATATGTGTGTGCGTGTATGTATATGTATGTATATATGTATGTAAGTATGTATGTTTGTGTGTATGTATGAATGTATATATGTATGTATGCATGTATGTATGTATGAATGAATGTATGAATTGTATGTATGTATGTATATATATGTATGTATGCATGTATGTATGTATGTACGTATGTATGTATGTATGTATTTATGTATGTATCTACGTGTGGATGTGTATGTATGTACGTGTGGATGTGTGTGTGTGTGTGTGTGTGTGTGTGTGTGCAGGCGCGCGCGCGTGCGTACGTGTGTGTGTGTGTGCGCGCGCCTTCGTCGTACGTGTGTGTGCATACATATGTGTGTGTGTGTGTATGTGTTAGTGTTAGTGTGTTAGTGTGTGTGTGTGTGTGTGTGTGTGTGTGTGTGTGTGTGTGTGTGTGTGCGTACGTGTGTGTGTATGTGTGTGCGCGCGCGCGCGTGTGTGCGTACGTGTATGCGTGTGTCTGTGTTTGTGTCTGTGTCTGTGTCTGTGTCTGTATGCATGTGATTGCTGTGAACAGAGAGGTGTCAGTCAAAGAAACGTACCTATACAATTACATGGATCCTCTGGAATTTCGACATGCATGTAACTGCACAGAATGTGACAATCACAGGACTTCTGTTTTGACTTGTATTACAGTACGTACGCTGTCATTTCGACTTAAAGTCTGTAATAGAAAGGTACAGTATCAAGGTTAAGAAAAAGAACAGATATGCACATCAGGTATTGAAAGGCTAGAAAGAAAAAGAAAGAAAGAAATAAGAAAGAAGAAAGAAAGAAAGAATAAAGAAAGAAGAATAGAAAGAAAGAAAAAAGAAAGAATGAATGAAGAAAGAAAGAAGAAAGAAAGAAGAAAGAAAGAAAGAAGAAAGAAAGAAAGAAAAGAAAGAAAGAGAAACAGACAGAAAGAAAGAATGAATAAGAATGAAAGTAAGAAAGAGACAGAAAGAAAGTAAGAAAGAAAAAAGAGAAGAAAGTAAGAAGAGAAGAATGAAGAAAAAAGAAGAAAGTAATAAGTAAGAAAAGAAAGAAAGAAAGAAAGAAGAATGAATGAAGAAGAAAGAAAGAAAAGAAAGAAAGAGAAGAGAAAGAGAGAAGAACAGAAGAAAGAATGAAAATGAGAAAGAAGAAAGAGACAGAAGAAAGAAAGTAAGAAGAAAGAAGAAAGACAGAAAAGAGAAAGAAAGAAGAAGAAGAATGAAAGAAGAAAGAATGAGAATGAAAGTAAGAAAGAAGAAAGAAGAAAGAAAGAAGTAAGAAAGAAAGAAAGAAAGAAAGAAAGAAAGAAGAGAAGGAAAGAAAGAGAGAGAGACAGAGACAAGAAAGAATGAATCAATGAATGAAAGTAAGAAAGAGAAGAAAGAAAGTAAGAAAGAAAGAAAGAAAGAAAGAAAAAGAGAAAAAGAAAGAGAGAAAGAAAGAAGGAAAGAATGAATGAATGAATGAAAGTAAGAAGAAAGAAAGAAGAAGAGAAGAAGAAGAAGAAGTAAGAAAGAAAGAAAGAAAGAAAGAAGAAAAAAGAGAGAAAGAAAGAGAGAGAGAAGAAAGAAAGAATGAATCAATAAATGAAAGTAAGAAAGAGACAGAAAGAAAGAATGAATGAATGAAAGTAAATAAAGAAAGAAAGTAAGTAAGAAGAAAAAAGAAAGAAAAAGAAAGAAAGAGCGAAAGAAAGAGAGACAGACAGACAGAAAGAATGAATCAATGAATGAAAGTA
>JAPXFY010000020.1:22481306-22483806 GCA_030674185.1 Monoplex corrugatus | reverse complement strand
GGTAAGAATGCTTTTCATCTTCTTGAATGCTGTTTTGGCTTGGTCGATTCTGCTGGCTATTTCTGATGTGCATTTGCCATCTGGTGAAATGATCGTTCCCAGGTATTTAAACTTATCAACCTGTCTCAAGGTTGTGCCGTTTGCTGTTATTTTGCATGAGGGGATTTCATGTTTTTTACTGATCACCATGACTTCAGCCTTCCTGCTGTTTAGTTCCAATCCCTTACCTTTGCTTTCTATTTCTAGTGTATTCACAAGGTTTTTGTAGGTCCCTTTCACTTTCAGCAATTAGCATGGTGTCATCTGCGTATCGAAAAGAAAGTTTCGTTTCATCTCCCATCAATTCCCCCACCCCCCTCCTCTCCAAAAAACACACTCACTATGGGGAGTCTTCATGATCAAGTGCCATGCCACAAGGCGTTGGCGATCATGGCCCTCCATATGCATCTGTCACTTGTCGCCGCAAGCAAGATGTGCTTGCGGCAACAAGGGGCTACAGGGAGTAAATGATGAATTCTTATTCCGAATTATGCAAATTAGACAGATTTGTGGTCACCATGCTTCCGGCTTCGTTTCTGCGCTTACTGATGAAAAAGTAATACAGTCTCAGCTTAAGTTTCAGATGCTTGTAAGAAACGCTACAACAAAGGAGTAATTGATTACATTAATATCAACAACAAAAATGCTAATACTCACCTGTTTCACCTGTCGGCGTCACCGGGTTCGGTGTTGGCCGCTGTACATCTGGATGCCACCATCTTCCTCCAGGCCGCTCTGTCTTGACTTTTGTGGAGAATTTCTTGAATATTTAGGCCACTGATGTTGGTTATGTTCTCGATGTATGATATTGGAGGTCTGCCTATCTTCCTTTTTGCCACTGTTTTTCCTTGAAAGGTGGTTCCCATGAGGTCCGTGTTCTTGTTGCGTGACACATGACCAATGTATTTTTGTCTTCTTTTGTTTCAAATACTGTGTAACTGATGTAGTCCAAGGTCTTAAAGGCAGTCGTCATAAGTATACAATCAAAGCTTAGTTACAGTCCTCAAATACAGTGGCAGCCTCACCAATAATCGGAAATAAATTGCATTGATAAAGCAGGTTTCAGTACAAGCAGTAGAGAAAAATAACGGAGTTACAATTTTCAATTTTTGAATCTAGTAGTTTTCCGTATAAATCTTTTCCCTTCTTGTGTGTGGTAGAAATCCCGAAGTGGTAGAAATCCCGAAGTCTCTCACTGCGAAAAGGAAAAGTGGCAGATTCAGTCAAATTCATGGTAGCCAACCAAGCCATCCCCACTGTCACAGAAGAGCCAGTAAAAAGTCTCGGAAGATGGTATGATGACTCCCTGAAAGACACACAAAGGGGATGTGAAACCAAGCAAACAGCAGAAGAAGGCCTGAAGAAAATAGATAACTGCGGACTGCCAGGCAAATACAAAGTCTGGTGTCTACAGTTCATGCTGATACCAAAACTGCTGTGGCCACTGCTAATCTATGACATTTGCACCAGCACAGTCGAAGCAATGGAAGCCAAAATCAACAAATACACAAGAAAATGGCTCGGTGTCCCACCTGGTCTCACTGATGTTGCATTCTACTGTCGTCAAGCAATGCTGAAGCTACCTCTCAAATCCATAGTGGAGGAATACAAAGTTGGAAAAGCAAGACTGTTGAGCATGCTGGAGGAATCGGAAGACAATATCGTGAGATCAGTTCATCCAAAGCTGAGAACTGGCAGAAAGTGGAAAGTCCAAGAGGCTGTAAACAATGCCAAGAGAAACCTCAGCGTCAAAGAAATAATTGGACACACGCAAACCAACAGACAGGGACTGGGAGCAACAAAAATGCAGTGGTGGTCCAAAGCCAAAGGGAAGGAAAAAAGAGACATGATCATACAGGAGTTGAAGGAAGAAGAAGATGTCAAAAGAGTGCAGAAGGCAGTCCAGCAAGGTCAACAGGGGCAATGGACAACATGGGACAGTGCACTCCAAAGAAGTCTCAGCTGGAACGATATGTGGCACATGGCTCCTCTAAGGATAAGCTTCCTCCTCAGATCTATATATGACCTGCTCCCCTCGAATGCAAACTTAGTGAAATGGGGGAAAGCAGACGACCCAGCATGTCCGCTCTGTCAGAAGAAACAAACAGTGGAACATGTCCTAAGCTCTTGCAAAGTAGCGCTAGCCCAAGGAAGGTATACATGGAGGCACAACCAAGTTCTGAAAGTGATTACAGATGTGGTTAGCGAAAAAAACCATGACCCCAAACGCACCAATTGCTATGACAACGTTCTACAAAGCAGGAGGGAAACAGGTCTGGCCCGAAAGTGCTATGACAACCAGCACATTGCCAAAGGGTCTTCTGGATGGAGCAGTCGACTGGGAGTGTACAGCAGACCTCCCAGAGTGGAGAAATTACCCAGATGTCATCAGCAAGACAGGCATGAGACCAGACATCGCTCTCCACTCTGACTCCTCGAAACAAGTGATTCTGATAGAACT
>JAPXFY010000020.1:22426306-22458806 GCA_030674185.1 Monoplex corrugatus | reverse complement strand
GTTTGGGTTTTTTTTGGGTTTTTTTTTTTTCCTTTTGAAGTTTTGTATATTTTGAAGCGGTTATAGCCCTAATGTGGCTCTACGCAGTCGGTTGGGGTTTAAACAGCAATAACAGTACATAATATCAACAGTGCACATACTGGTTCTCTTTTGTAGCCTTGTTCATTGTGGCGTTCGTGTCTTAATATTCCACACTTCGGTAGGTAAATAGGCCAGCCATCCCAATGTAGGTTTGGCTGCGTACACAATGTGCATCTAATCTTGATTGTGTGTCGCCCACACAAAGTATCTGTACTGTCTACTGTCTACCTGTAGCTGCAAGGGGACGTGTTTGTGTGTGTGTGTGTGTGTGTGGTGTATGTGTCTGTGTCAGTGTGTGTGTCAGAGTGTGTGTGTGTATAAAATACAAATAAATAAATACATGAATAAATCAATCAATCAGTCAATAAATAAATAAGTCAATAAATAAAAAAACAAGCAAACAAAATGAATAAATAAATAAAATAAGTAAATAAATAAACGGGGAAATACAGCTATCCTACCCTAGAAGTCTAAAAAGGAACCAAAATATAGAAGAAGAAATCTTTGTTGTCGGCATTGACCAAGAAAATGCATACAGTAAATTAAAACCCTTTGACTCCCGCACCCTATCTATCGACTGCAAACAAAAACTTAACCCTTTAACTCCCTCGCCATATCCACCAGCCTCCTACAGGAAGCTTGTGGATAGGATGAGGGATTGAAATGGTTGTTTTTGCTTTGCCATGCTACCATGATTGGCAATGCAAGATGCTGGTGGACAGGGGTGCGGGAGCCAAAGGGTTAAATTAAGTGCGATTCACGTTACTGGTGGAACTGTTTCAACGACACAATGTCAGCATGGCAGTCACAAGATGGATTCCAAGAAAGAGCGGTAGTGTGGTCGTTCTTCGACCACAGACTCCCACAAACTTTCCGTGGGACTTCCAAGAGGATCGCCAACCTTTTTTGCCCGTTACAACATTTACGCAACAGTATTTTCTGATTTAAATAATAATGGACCCGCAGCTACCAACTTGCCCCTCTCCTGAAACACCCCAGCATTCCCACCAGCACTAAGGCGAAACTCATCAACGCCATTTTTCTACCAACGCTGACATACCAGTGCCAGACATGGTCCCTAACTAAAGTCCTCGAGAGAAAACTGGTCACCTGTGAAATGAAATGCCCGAGGAAAGCAGTAAACAAGACAAGGCGGGACAAGATCAGAAATGAGGTGATACGAGACATGGTAGGAGCAACACCAATCCTACAACACATAGAACATATGAGGATCAAGTGGTTCGGACACCTCACACGTATGCCCCTAAACCATCCAGCTCTTCGGGCATACAACACCAGATACTCTGGCTGGATTTGATTTTATCAAGATTTTGCGCTATATAGATATTGTAATTATTATTATTATAAGACCAAGACGACGATGGAGCGACTCCGTGGCAGACACCCTCAGAGCTCACGAGATGTCCCTTCTCCAGGCCACCCGCCTTGCTGCTGACAGACGACTGTATCTCCCCGCGACGCCCACCGGTACAAGCGGAAGGAAAAAGTAAAGTAAAGTAAAGTAAGGACCCGCCCGTATACTCACATTTGCTATCGACGGGGTTCTCTACAAGATAGATAAATATGCATAGGAAAAAGCAAAGCAATCTGAGAACTTTAGAACAGCATAGATAAAACCTTCAAATCTTGAAACTTCTAAACACTTTTTTTTTACTCAAGGATAGCAGCATTACGTCACACTGGACCTGTTTACACCTTATCCTTGCCACTACTCATACAGTGTGAGCATGAAGACATAAAGCGAAATGCGTGAGATTACCTTTGACTCCGCACCTGTTCACCAGCATCCTGCATTGACAACCACGCTAGCACAGCGAAATTAACCCTTTGACTCGCTCACCCTGTTCCACCAGTTTCCTGCATTGTAACCATGCTAACACAGCGAAAACTTAACCCTTTGACTCCCTCACCCTGTCCTCCAGTTTCCTGCATTGTCAACCATGCCAGCACAGCGAAAACTTAACCCTTTGACTCCCTCACCCTGTCCACCAGTTTTCTGCAGGAAGTTGGTGGATAGGATGAGGGAGTCAAAAGATTAAACTTAACAAGTAAACTTAAAAACATATTGTATAAACATAACTTACAAACATACAGACAAAAGAAAGGAAAACAAGAAAAAGTAAGCATTAAAAACAAACGAGGATGGGAAGGGGGGGGGAGGGGTGATAGACGTTAACGTTCAGGACCTGACCAGCTCATGGAGTTATGTGTAGGCTTAAGGTTTGTGCCTGTATCACCATCACATGTCACCTGTGACTTAGTGCATATGGAATTCATTCCGAGCACGGAGACGGCATCTTGAGAAACTGAAACTGAAACAGAAGTGAAACTCACGAACGAAACTGAAACGAAACTGAGAAACAGAAACTGAAACTGAAACAGAAACGAAACAGAAACTGAAACAGAAACTGAAACAGAAACTGAAACTGAAACTGAAACAGAAACAGAAACTGAAACAGAAACAGAAACTGAAACAGGAAACTGAAACTGAGAACTGAAACTAGAAACTGAAACAGAAACAGAAACTGAAACAGAAAACTGAACTGAAACAGAAACTGAAACAGAAACAGAAACTGAAACTGAAACAAAACAGAAACAGAAACTGAAACAGAAACAGAAACTGAAAACAGAAACTGAAACAGAAACAGAAACTGAAACAGAAACTGAAGCTGAAACAGAAACTGAAACAGAAACAGAAAGAGAAACTGAAACAGAAACTGAAAACAGAAACTGAAACTGAAACTAAAGTTCATGACGAAATTTTTGCCAGATACAAATGTAAGCACGTGCTAATAAATTGCGTGTAAATAAAATACATATGTAAGGATTTAACTGCGTGCGAGTGAATGAAAAATGTGAAGACAATGATTTATGAAGTGGGAGTGGTTACACGAGTAGAGACACCGACAGAGACACGTCATTTTCCAACGGTATTGTTTTTCAATTGAAAGCCATTTTTTTTTTTTTTTGCCAACTTAACCGTTGATATTTGAAGTATCTGCTATTGTTACTGTTGTTTAAAGCCCAGCCGACTGCGTAGAGCCATATCAGGGCTACGACCGTTTCAAAACATACACTAAACTTCAACAGGAAAAAGAAAAAAGAAAAGAAAATTAAGTACACATATCAATTCATTCGCGCACATAATCTAAGGACATGCCCCTGGCCTTGACCACTCCGTCCAATTTATCGCACGGGGGATTTAAAAAACACACCTGAATACAAATATAAGCATACTTAAGGACACTAAAACATAAAAACAGAAAATACCTAAAATTGCTTCCACATATCTCACCTCCCTAGAGCCAAAAATGCACTTAATACATGTACCCAATTGTCAGTCCTAAGAAAAAGTACTTAAGACTTTATTGAACACATACAGGTGAATGGACCAGCAAGGCAGAAAATGATAGGAAGAAATGACAGAAAGCAAAGAAATAAGGCAGAAACAAAGAGAGCGACAGAAAAGAGGAAATTTCTAGCACAGAATTTCCTGAAGGAGGGGATACTAGTTACACTGAAAGAGCCCCCGGCATCCCCACAGGGGGAAATAGAATCTTCCAAGAACTGAAAATAATGAAAAAGAGTTACATCAGTATATGAACAACACGAGATATAAATCGGCAAAATCACGGATAAAAACATATTTTGTCGTCTGAGAGAGAGAGAGAGAGAGAAGAGAGAGAGACAGAGAGAGAGAGAAGAAACAGACAGACAGACAGACAGAAGACAGACAGACAGAGACAGAGACAGAGAGAGACACAGAGAGACAGACAGACAGAGACAGAAATAGAGACAGACAGACAGACAGAAACAGACAGACAGACAGAGACATAAACAGTCAGACAAACAGACAGACAGAGAGAGACAGAGACAGACAGAGAGTCAGAAACAGAGACAGACAGACAGAGAGACAGAAACAGAGACAGACAGACAGAGACAGAGAGACAGAGACTGAGAGAAGAAATTAGCAATTATAGGTGTGTGGGCGAAGGGGGAGGGAGAGAGGGGGAGTAACCGTTTGCAAAGATAATTCATAGTGAGAGAAAGAGGAGAGGGGGGGGGGGGGAAGAAGGAGAGAAAGGGAACACAGGAAACACGTAGTTATGAAAATAATAATTATTATAGTAGGAGGGGGATGAGGGAGTGAGAGATGGGGGAGCAAACATGTGCACAGATTTATGATAGTGAGAGAGAGGAAAGAGAGAGAGAGGGAGAGAGAGGAGGGAGAGAGAGGAGGAGCGAGAGAACAGGAAAGTTTTCTCATTACTGCCACACGAACTTGTTGAACGACACGATAAGTGGGTACGTCATAAACTCATAAATACAATCGAGTCAGATTACTAGGAAAGGGAGAGAGAATATGAGAGCTTTTTTTTTTCTTTATTACTGTCATAAACTGTTGGTACAAAAAGGTAAACAAATAAGTAAACCGTGTAAGGACAAATACTATCTGAAAGTAGATCAGTAGGAAGGGAATAAATTGAGACGAAATGGGAAACGTATGAAAAGAAACGAAAGAAAATACGCGTATGAACATTAACCCTTTGACTCCCGCACTTTATCCACCAACCGCAAAAAAAAAACTTAACGCTTTGAATCCCTCAACCCTGTCCACCAGCTCCCTGCAGGAAGCTGGTGGATAGGGCGAGGGAGTCAAAAGGTTCAGTTTTTGCTTTGCTAGCATAGTTGACTTCTTCTTCTTCTTGGCGTACGCTGCTACACAATCAGCTGAGTCCGGGTGATGAATGCAACCGTCTTTTCCAGCTCCTGTCTGCAGCCATGGAGTTTGGTTGTCAGCGGAGTGTCTGTCGGCCACACGTCCTGTCTTGCCACCTGGTGAAGGGGACATCTTTGGAGTATATGTTCCGTGGTTTGGTCTTCTTGACCGCAGGGACAGGTTGGGGAGGGCGCCAGCTTCAGTTTGCGGTACGTGTGGCTGTTCAGCCTATTGTGACCAGTGCGCAACCTCACCAGGACAACTTGCTGCTCTCTAGACAACAGGTGGTAGTCATCCCTGTGTCGTCTCGGCATAGAAAGCGCCCTGATGATGCCCCTCTTTTCACTGTAGCTGACGCTGTTGTTAGGTTGTTCTTCTCTGGCTCCCTCCTTAGCAAGGATATCAGCTCGCTCATTCCCGGAGACTCCGCAGTGGGCTGGAATCCACTGCAGAACTGCTCTTCTGGTTGTGGCAACCTGGTGCAGAGCTCTAGACAGGAGGGGGAGCGTGTTGTTCTGGCATGCCTGCAGCACGGAGAGGGCGTCAAACAAGAAGACAACTTGTCTGCAGTCACAGTCTGTAGCCTGAATCATGGAGGCCGCCTGCATGAGTGCTTCTGTCAGCATGGTTGACAATGCAGGATGCTGGTGGACAGGGTACGGGAGTCAAAGGGTTAAATAATTCAAAAGCTGGACATAGAAGTAAACCAAGCAAACGAGAAACACCGGAGAGCGCGGTTGGGACCCAGAGCACCAATGCCTCACCACTCTGGACAATCATTTCCTAAGCTCCCGACGCCTCTCGATAGCCATTTCATCAAGCAAAAAAAAAAAAAAAAAAGGGGGGGGGCGTGGGGGATATGTTGGGGGGGGGGGGAATGCTGTCCATGCATTGCATGACCCATTCGAATAAACAAAATAAAGCTGGAAGACAACGACTGTTGTCACTACTGGATCAGCTAAAGTATTTATCATTTAATGAATCGTTGCAGTAATGGTGGTGCTGACAAGAATGATAATATTTCCAGTAATAACAGCGTGTATGCACCTGTACATGTAGATTCATACATTCCGAGAGACATAAATTGGATGATATGTAATAGAATATCATCATCATTGTCATCATCATCATCCTATTCATTCTATTGGCTGTCTGGCACAAAGAAGTCCAAATCAATGCGTAGAAGTGTTGTGTGGTGTGTGGTGTGTGTGTGTGTATGTGTGTGTGAATGTGTGTGTGTGTGTGAATGTGTGTGTGTGTGTGAATGTGTGTGTGTTAATGTGTATGTGTGTGACTCCGTGTTTGTGTGTGTGCGTGTGTGTGTGTGTGTGTGTGTGTGTGTGTGTGTGTGTGTGTGTGTGTGTGTGTGTGTGTGTGTGTTGTGTGTTATGTGTGTGTGAATGTGTGTGTGTTAATGTGTATGTGTGTGACTCCGTGTGTGTGTGTGTGTGTGTGTGTGTGTGTGTGTGTGTGTGGTGTGTGTGTGTGTGTGTGTGTGTGTGTGGTGTGTGTGTGTGTGTGTGTGTGTGTGTGTGTGGTGTCATTCTGTGTGTGTGACACTGTGTGTGTGCGTGGTGTGAGCGTGAGTGTCTCTGTGTGTGTATGGTGTGATGTGTGTGTGTATGCTGTGTGTGTGTGTGTGTGTGTGTGGTGTGTGTGTGTGTGTGCGCGCGCGCGCGCGGCGTGTGTGTGTGCCAGCCAAGACAGAGATAGAGAGAGAGACACAGAGAGAGAGAGAGAGAGAAAGAGAGAGAGAGAGAGAGAGAGAGAGAGAGAGAGAGACTGAAAGATAGACAGACAGAGACAGAGAGAACAACTTGGAACAGAGATAAGAAAGACTGATGTGTAGAAATGAGGCTGAGCAAGAGATTTTATTCGCTCGGTGTATGTGGACCGAGATAGGTTCCAATCAGAATAAATATTTACATCATATCAAAGAAACGTATGTGAAGTTTTCGTTGACTTGGCCAACGAAGTATATGACTTAATGCTAGTGGGAAATGTGTTCCAGAGATAATTACAAAAACAAACAAAGAAACAGATAAGGGCATCATCATCATCATCATCATCATCATCACCATCATCATCATGTGCCCTGTCGCATGGCGTTGGCAATCATGGCCCTCCACACGAATCTATCCCCTGTCGCGCTGCAAATACATCTTCCACCCTCTCTGTCCTCAGCCACCCTGCAAGTCCGTCCAATGTTGTCTCCCTGGGTCTACCATGTGTTCTCTTTCCCTCCAGCTTTCCTGTTGTGACCGGGTACTCTAATTCCCATTTCCTCATAAAACGTCCTATAAATGTTGCTTGTCTTTTCCTAATCTTTTTTTTTTATTTTTTATTAATGATCTTTTTGTGTCTGCCTCCTTCAAGACTGTCTCGTTTGTTTTCTTTGCTGTCCACGGATCATGGACAGACAAGGGAGTGCTTGCTTCAAATATGTCTGTTCTTGGTCTTTGGAAAATAAGGCTTGCTTCTCCTGTTTGTGTGGTGTGCTTCATCATCATCATCAGGTGCCCTGCCGCATGGCGTTGGCGACCATGGACTTCCAATCATCTCTATCTCTCGTTGCTCCTAGCATCTCCCCCACCCTCCTCATCCCAAACCACTCTGCAAGTCCGTCCAGCATTCTCTCCCTGGGTCTACCTGGTGCTCTCTTTCCCTCCAGCTTTCCCGTTGTGACCAGGTGCTCCAAATCCCCCTTCCTCATAAAATGGCCTATTAAATGTTGCCTGTCTTTTCCTAATCTTCCTTATGAGTGATCTACTTGTGTCTGCCTCCATCAAGACCGTCTCGTTTGTTTTCTTTGCTGTCCATGGAACTCTCAACATTCTTCTGAGAAACCACATCTCGGCTGCCTCAATCTTGCTCTGGCTTTGCTTGCTGACTGCCCACGCCTAGCATTCGTACAACAGTATTGGTTCTATATAACATTCAAGGACTCTATTTCTGATGTTAATTGATAGGCATTTGTTGGTAAGAATGCTTTTCATCTTCTTGAATGCTGTTTTGGCTTGGTGTGCTTGCCATGGGGTAAATGTCAGTGTTAAGATATAACGGGCGCAAGTGTGTCCATGAACAGAATTCATAGCCCTTTGACTCCTGCACCCTATCCACCAACTGCAAAAACTTAACCCTTTGACTCCTGCACCCTATCCACCAACTGCAAAAACTTAACCCTTTGACTCCTGCACCCTATCCACCAACTGCAAAAACTTAACCCTTTGACTCCTGCACCCTATCCACAAACTGCAAAAACTTAACCCTTTGACTCCTGCACCCTATCCACCAACTGCAAAAACTTAACCCTTTGACTCCTGCACCCTATCCACCAACTGCAAAAACTTAACCCTTTGACTCCTGCACCCTATCCACCAACTGCAAAAACTTAACCCTTTGACTCCTGCACCCTATCCACAAACTGCAAAAACTTAACCCTTTGACTCCTGCACCCTATCCACCAACTGCAAAAACTTAACCCTTTGACTCCTGCACCCTATCCACAAACTGCAAAAACTTAACCCTTTGACTCCTGCACCCTATCCACCAACTGCAAAAACTTAACCCTTTGACTCCTGCACCCTATCCACCAACTGCAAAAACTTAACCCTTTGACTCCTGCACCCTATCCACCAACTGCAAAAACTTAACCCTTTGACTCCTGCACCCTATCCACCAACTGCAAAAACTTAACCCTTTGACTCCTGCACCCTATCCACCAACTGCAAAAACTTAACCCTTTGACTCCTGCACCCTATCCACCAACTGCAAAAACTTAACCCTTTGACTCCTGCACCCTATCCACCAACTGCAAAAACTTAACCCTTTGACTCCTGCACCCTATCCACCAACTGCAAAAACTTAACCCTTTGACTCCTGCACCCTATCCACCAACTGCAAAAACTTAACCCTTTGACTCCTGCACACTATCCACAAACTGCAAAAACTTAACCCTTTGACTCCTGCACCCTATCCACAAACTGCAAAAACTTAACCCTTTGACTCCTGCACCCTATCCACCAACTGCAAAAACTTAACCCTTTGACTCCTGCACCCTATCCACCAACTGCAAAAACTTAACCCTTTGACTCCTGCACCCTATCCACCAACTGCAAAAACTTAACCCTTTGACTCCTGCACCCTATCCACCAACTGCAAAAACTTAACCTTTGACTCCTGCACACTATCCACAAACTGCAAAAACTTAACCCTTTGACTCCTGCACCCTATCCACCAACTGCAAAAACTTAACCCTTTGACTCCTGCACACTATCCACAAACTCCAAAAACTTAACCCTTTAACTCCTGCACCCAATCCACCAACTGCAAAAACTTAACCCTTTGACTCCTGCACCCTATCCACCAACTGCAAAAACTTAACCCTTTGACTCCCTCACCTTTTCCACCAGATTGCTGTAGGAAGCTGGTGGATAGGGTAAGAGAGTCAAAAGATTAAGTTTTTGCTTTGCGAACATGGTGTGTGTGTATATGTATGGTGTCACTCTGTGTGTGTGACTATGTGTGTGTGTGTGTGTGTGTGTGTGTGTGTGTGTGTGTGTGTGTGTGTGTGTGTGTGTGTGTGTGTGTGTGTGTGTGTGTGTGGACTCTCTCTCTCTCTCTCTCTCTCTCTCTTTCTTTCTCTCTTTGTGATGATTGATGATGATGATGATGATGATGATGATGATGATGATGATGATGATGATGGTAGACAAACCAGGATGCTGATGGATAGGGTGAGGGAGCCAAAAGGTTAACCCTTTGACTTCCTCACCCTATCCACCATATTCCTGCAGGAAACTGGTGGATAGGGTGAAAGAATCAAACACTTCAGTTTTTGCCGTGCTAGCATGGCTGACAATGCAGGATGCTGGTGGACAGGGTGCGGGAGTCAAAGAGTTTTGTTTTTTTTTCAATAGGATCATCGCACTCAGGGAGGTTACCGTTGTGCTCATCTTTTTTCCCTTCCCGTCCCATTTTCTCCGACACCTTAATTAATGGCCGCAGAACCTGGCACAGTTTTCATAATGTGATGATGATGATGGTGATGTCGATGAGGATGATAATTATGACGCTATGGAGTTCCATCTAGGATTGAGACTGCGTGACAGGGCTGTACTCTACGCTTACTATCATAATATATCCTGGCGTCAACTTAGGACTGATAGATACAAACACCTGCTGTGTTGGTCAAAAGATTTGAGCAACACCCTCAATGACGACGCATCTATGGAGTGGATGAGACTCGATTGTGTGTGGATCCGGTCTTCCCAATGAACCCAGAGCACACGCCCAATTCTGGGTAGGAGCTGGTTTGAGGCGAAAAATGCTACAATGATTTTTGAAGAGAACTGGTGGGGATTGGAACCCACAAGCTTCCAGTCGGTAGTCCGTTGCGCTAACCACTATACCACAGCGACTGGCCGGAGTCAAAAGCAGTGAAATTACTCGTAAAACGTGTGAGGTCTCTACACCGCGTCAGTCTCTCCCCTATTGACCTTGGGGACTAATGGACAAGCGGGTACTTTTTATCTTAGGCGTCGTGTTTCGTAGTGTGTAGTGTGTGTGTGTGTGGACCTGTCCAGCAAGCTTTTGTGGCCGAGCAAGCCTCGTCGTGTCGACGGGTCAACCACGCCTGCCCACACACACACGCACGCACGCACACGCACGCACGCACACACACACTCTCACACGCACACTCACACCACACACACACACACACACACAACGCACTCACGCACGCACTCACGCACACCCTCTCTCTTTTCTCTCTCTCTCACTCTCTCTTTATCTCTCTCACACACACACTCTTACTCTCTCTCTCTTCTCTCTCTCTCTCTCTCTCAACGCTCTCTCTCTCTCTCACTCACACACTCTCTCTTTCACACACACACACTCTCTCTCTCTCTCTCTCTCTCACACACACACTCTCTGTCTCTCTTTCTTTCTCTCTTTTCTCTCTCTTTCTCTCTCTTTTTTTCTCTCTCTCTCTCTCACACACACACACACTCTCTCTCTCACACACACACTCTCTCACACACACAAACACACTACACATACACACACGCACGCACGCACGCACGCACGCACGCACGCACACACACACACACACACACACACACAAACACACACACACACGCAAACACACACTTTATCGGGCAATGTGCTGACGGTCGCAAACAAGCTAGTGAAATTTGTTCCTCGTTAAATTGTGGAACACTCTCTCTTAATCTTAACCCTTTTGACTCTGGTACCCTGTCCACCAGCAATCCGACATAATCAACCATGCTAACAAAATGCAAAGACTTAACCCTTTAACTCCCTAACCCTATCCACCAGCTTTGTAGGAGAAAGAGAGTTAAAGGGTTCATTTTTTTGCAGTTAGTCGATTGGTTGCTGAAGTCGAAGTGTTAAGTGGTAGATCGATCCCTTGTAGTGTAAAATTGACCTCAGAGACAGTAGTGAGTTCACACACACACACAAAACACACACACAACACACACACACACACCACACACACACACACACAATGTTCGTCTAATATCACATTATGTGGATAAACATTAAATGAAATTGAACAATTAAGTAGTGTACAAAGAGCTGCCTAGTGACATCAGTTAAAAGAAAATATTGATGAAAAGTAATATCATCGTAATACCAAAGGAAATAAGAGGGAAGCAGGGAGAATTTTAAATATCAACTAAGTAACATAACTCTTGAGAGTCACGGAGTTATCTCCCATGTAGAATTTCTCAAACCCAACACAGTTCGCGCTACCCATTCAGCTAGCATAGACGCAGCCACAAAGCATAAAGTTCTGAGCTTACCACTTTATGCTTTGTGGCTGCGTCTATGCTAGCTGAATGGGTAGCGCGAACTGTGTTGGGTTTGAGAAATTCTACATGGGAGATAACTCCGTGACTCTCAAGAGTTATGTTACTTAGTTAATATCATCGTAGTTTGAAAGGGATTGCTGTAAAGGAACGATGAGCATATTATGGATTCTTTGCGCCTGTTGTCAATGTTTGTGGACTAGTATAACTCTATTCCACACGTTTGCATGTAATGATCTTGTTTGTAGAGCTAAAGATGCATCGCTGTGTGTTATAAAGAAACTGTTAATGCTAAATAATGACTCTCTTACACTCTTTGTTTAAGTTTTTTTCTTTCTCAAGTTCAACCCATTATGGTGCAACATAGGACAGCTTTTATGCAAATTTGAAGAATATCATTTATTTGCTTTGAAGAAATTTCTGCGAACATCTCTACGAACTCCTAAATATTCAGTGCATAGTCATCATCGTCATGTGCCCTGCCGCACGGCGTTGGTGATCATGGCCCTCCGTACGAATCTACCCCTTGTCGCTGCAAGTACATTTCCCACCCTCTCTGTCCTCAACCACTCTGCAAGCCCGTCCAATATTTTCTCCCTGGGTCTTTACCTGGTACTCTCTTTCCTTCCAGCTTGCCTGTTGTGACTAGGTGCTCGAATTTCTCTCGCCTCATGAAATGTCCTATAAACGTCGCTTGTCTTTTCCTAAGTTTATGGTCATGTGAGATAAGTACATATCCGATAAGCTTGCTTAGTGTTGGTAGACGCATGGAAGCTGGTTAATTTAAATCCGACAACAGTGGAATCCCATCGGTAGCCTTGCAAAACTTGGGGCATGTTGTTCGAGTTAGATGATAGATGAAAGGAAAAAAGAAAAAAAGAAACTGGGAGACCAAGTTAAATGAAAATGATATGATACGAGTGTGGGTTTGGTAATGACTGTATGGTCAGACCAGGCTGTTGGGAATGTGAATGAATGGTTTTGTTTGAGCCTTACGTGAAGGAGTGACTGACTGTGAATGGCAGATTAATTTTAGAACCTCTACGTACCGGATGGTTACAGATTTGAGGATCGTAGATCATTTAACCTCTTGCGCTGTATTCTTACTGATTTGTGAACAAATGTTGATAGGACATTTAAGGGGCCAGTATCACCTAGCGCGGGGGTCATTTTTATTTATTTTTGTTGTTGTTGTTGTTGGTTTTTTTGTTGTTGTTGTTGTTGTTTCTCAGCAATCAGACATCTGATTTTGTTGAAATTTTGTCAAAGTGTGCAGAAATGATGTGGCTTTCCTACAAAAGTACTGTTTTGATCATATTTACCAGTGATTTGGTCTCAAAAATTTTGTTGTCAGTATTTTAGTTCTGCGCCGTTTCACTGGTTTTTCCACCATATCTTTTTTGTTTGTTTTTTAAGATAGAGCTATGAAACTTGGCATGGATATTCTCTCTTATTAGTGCTGGAATCTTATTTGTTTTAAATGCAGTTGTCACTGTAGAAGACAGGTTATGATTTTTTTCATTTTTGTTAATTTTTTTCTACTATTTGTAGGGGCCGGATACTAAAAGACTATTTCATTTACACACTTATAGATGGAACAGGATCCAGTTCAGCCTCTCCAAAACAGTCCTGAAATAATCAAATATGTAGCATAAAAAGGGAGAGACTGAGAGAGAGGCAGACAGACAGACAGAGACAGAGAGGGAACAACTTGGAACAAAGGGAGAGAGAGAGAGAGATAGGGTAACAAAACCATTTTGGGCCTATGATGTTATCAATGAATGAATGAGGACAAGGAATAGAATCACAAGAGAAATAGCAGATGAACAGTATAGATTTGTGGAAGGGAAAGAAACTATTAATCCCATACATATCCTAAGAACTATCATAGAGAGGTCAATCGAGATGAATAAGGATTCATATTCATGCTTTGTTGATTATACCAAGGCTTTCGATCGGGTAAGACATGAAGAATTGATCAACCAACTAGGAAGACTCAATATTGATGGAAAAGATCTACGAATAATCAGAAATATGTACTGGGAACAAACAGCTGCAATGAGAATAGAAAACGATATAAGCTCTTTCCAAAACATCAAAAGAGAAGTCAGACAGGGTTGTGTTTTGTCACCAGATCTGTTTTCACTTTACAGCGAAAACATAAGAAACCTAGTGGAATACCCTGGATTAAAGGTTGGAGGCAAAATGATAAACAACATTCGATACGCAGATGACACCGTGCTAATTGCAGAAAATGAAAGGGACCTACAAAACCTTGTGAATATACTAGAAAGAGAAAGCAAAGGTAAGGGGTTGGAACTAAACAGCAGGAAGACTGAAGTCATGGAGATCAGTAAAAAACATGAAATCCCCTCATGCAAAATAACAACAATCGGCACAACCTTGAGACAGGTTGATAAGTTTAAATACCTGGGAACGATCATTTCACCAGACGGCAGATGCACATCAGAAATAGCCAGCAGAATCGGCCAAGCCAAAACAGCATTCAGGAAGATGAAAAGCATTCTTACCAACAAATGCCTATCAATTAACATCAGGAAGAGAGTTCTTGAATGTTATATAGAACCAATACTGTTGTACGGTTGTGAGGCGTGGACAGTCAACAAGTAAAGCCAGAACAGGATTGAGGCAGCCGAGATGTGGCTTCTAAGAGGAATGTTGAGAGTTCTATGGGCAGCAAAGAAAACAAACGAGACAGTCTTGATGGAGGCAGACACAAGTAGATCATTCATAAGGAAGATTAGGAAAAGACAGGCAACATTTATAGGCCATTTTATGAGGAAAGGGGAATTGGAGCACCTGGTCACAACGGGAAAGCTGGAGGGAAAGAGAGCACCGGGTAGACCCAGGGAGAAGATACTAGACGGACTTGCAGAGTGGCTGAAGACAAGGAGGGTGGAAGAGATGCTTGAAGCAACAAGAGATAGAGACAGATTGAAGTCCATGATCGCCAACTTCATGCTGCAAGGCACCTGATGATAATGAATGTTATCAAACAGTACCAGATAATGGAAGAAATGATACTGTTTACAATAGAAGTATGCTTCACGTTTTTCAGTTTTTTTCCTTACCCTCACAGGTTTCTCTCTGCACTTGGAATCGAAGTAACGACACCCAGGCGAGCGTTGTCAGTTGCTATGCCAACGATTACACTGAGACTGACAGTTTTAAGTTTCAACTGCCACATTTTATCTCGACTCTTCTTAATGTCTCAGTACACGCACAAGGAAACATTCCAAGCCTTGCTTTGCTTTGGTGTCAGGTCAACGCACTGTAGTGTACGGCGGAGCTTACTTAATTCAACACCAACTCTCCACCAGGTTAACTCAACCTAGTCTCGACAATGGTATGAACCAAGGAAGAAAAACGTCTGCGCTTGATAAATTTAAAGTTTGCAATGGACGCAGGCTGTGCGTGTGTGTGTGTGTGAGCGTGTAGCAAGACACGGTTCTGTTTCTGACTTGATCAGGTCGTAATTAAGATCTCTTGTAAACAGATAATAACAGCAACATGTTCAGTGCAAGCGTCATTCCGCTGTTGGTGACATGTGTATACGAGGACAATAACACACACACATAGCGTGTATGCGTGTGTGTGTGTTGGTGTATTAGTGGACACGAATCGCCCGTCGTCGCAGACACAGTAACCTGCTCGTACCCGGGTTATAAATAAGAATAATGTGGGTGACAAGCACACCTGAATGCCGAACCTACCGTCACAGTCGAGCAAGCACGTGTATATTTTCACCAAGCGGTACCTGTTTCTCATTCTACAACTGTGGTGGTGGTGGTGTGTAGTGTTAAGTCGATGAGCATTTTCGGACACGTTGGAATGCACTATTATTTCAGAGATTCGGAAAGGATATTGTTTAAAGCCAAGAACGTAAACCTTTAATGTGAACGAACGAATACGTTTCACAACAGAACCGTATCCGAGCAACTCTAAACTGAGATATGTACCCATCAGTAGGTGCGTGAGTACGAGAAGTTTCAGGACGATTTTTTTTTTAAATTTCGTTAAAGGTGTAGTAGTAGCCTCGGAGTAAATCGGCACTTTAGTAGAAATGAGTATGATGCATTCCTCCTGGTTCTCTTCTTCACAAACAGGAATTCCGACGAAGTCCAACGATCATTTATCTCGCTCTGTTTTTATCCTGTGCTTCATTCGACAGCGCTAGTAATTATGACCAGGAAGGCTTCCAACACTCTCACACAGCACAAAGATATTACGTTCTGGCGAAGTTGTCAACTGTGGTAGTAAAAGGCAAAAGAGTAAATCTTGGCGCCATGTGATTTTAGGGGTTCATGTTATGGTTTGGCATTGGACACTCGACTGTGGAGACAGAACTCCTGTTCTTGAAAAGCCATAAACGTTATTTATAGTTTTAAACTGGTGGGTGTGAAAACTGCGCGGAGTCACAAAATACGAGATATATTATAAAGTGCCCGTGAAACGTACGCGTGTTGAGTTATCAAGTGTGCATTGAACGTACGTTTTGAGTGATAAAGTGTGCATTAAACGTACGTTTTGAGTGATAAAGTGTGCATTAAACGTACGTTTTGAGGTGTAAAGTGTGCGTTGTGAGTGATAAAGTGTATATCAAACGTACGTTCTGAGTTATAAAGTGTGCATTAAACGTACGTTTGAGTGATAACTATACATCAGACGTACATTTTGAGTGATGAAGTGTGCATAAAACGTATGTTTTGAGTTATAAATTGTATATCAAACGTACATTTTGAGTTACTAAACTGTATACATGAAACGTATAAGTTTTTAAAAAAATGTCCGTCAGACGTAACCTATGTTTTGAAGTTCGAAAGCGTCCGTGAAACCTACTCTATAATTATGAAGTGTTTGTTCCGCATGTGCTAAATTACACAGTGTAAGAGATATAGTAGGGATGTGTAAACGACTCGTTACAAGTACGCCGCTTTTAGGCACAAAGCATCAGTGATGTGTCTGCTTTTAATCAGTGACTGTCTTGTGTCTGTTGAACATGGGTTTTAAGCTTGAGTCTGTGCAAGCCACGCCATGGTTCGAAAGTGTTTTCATGTCGACTGTATTGTAGGAGTTTAAAATTGTCTGTGAAGCATACTTTGTGAGCTGGACAGTGTAAAGTATGTCACGGCTCTGAAGTGTCTTCGTACATGTATGTATACGCTAGGAACTGAGAGTATCTCTGAAACAGAAATTCAAACTGTGTGCGATGCGTTCACTGTGAGTTGAGGAGCTGAAAGTGTTTGTGAAACAGATGCCATGAGATGAACAATGCACAAAATATGCCATTTTCCTCAAAGTTTTTTCATAGTACGCTAGAAGTTCAAATGCGCCACGGTTCTCGAAACGCCTATGGTCATATACTACGCTAGAAATTCAAAGGATATGTGATGCATTCACTGTGAGTTTAGGAGCTGAACGTGTTTGTGAAACAGATGCCGTGAGATGAACAATGCACAAAATACGCCATGGTTCTCAAAGCGTCTTCATAGTACGCTAGAAGTTCAAAGTGTATGTGAACATAGTCTGTGAGTTGATCAATGAGGGTTCTGAAGTGTCTTCGTCTGTACGCTAGGAGTTTGAAGCGTCTGTGAAATGTACGTTGTGAGATAACAGAACAATAGAGGTCATAGTTCTAACGTGTCTTCATGAGGTTTAATAAAGTGTTGCGAAACATACGCCGTGAGACGAACAGTGCAAACTACGCAACTACGCTAAGGTTTTAAAGTGTCTTCATACGGTACGCTAGCCGTGAGTTGAACCTCATCTGTACAATACACGTCAAGGTTCTAAAGTGTTTTCATCCATACTCTAGGAGTTTGAAGAGCGTATGAAACATACGCCCCGAGTTCAGTGAAAAAAACTATCCCTGAAAGATTACGCTGTATTTGTGAGACGTCTGTGAAACGTATCCCGTGAAGTTGTGCACTGTTCTTGCAGCATTATGACAATAGTATTATAGTGTGGGCTTAAAGCCGTGAAGTTGTACTCTGTTCTTGCAGCATTGTGACAATAATATTGTAGTGTGGGCCTAAAGCCGTGAAGTTGTGCACTGTTCTTGCAGCATTGTGACAATAATATTGTAGTGTGGGCCTAAAGCCGTGAAGTTGTACACTGTTCTTGCAGCATTTGACAATAATATTATAGTGTGGGCCTAAAGCCGTGAAGTTGTACCTGTTCTTGCAGCATTGTGACAATAATATTGTAGTGTGGGCCTAAAGCCGTGAAGTTGTACACTGTTCTTGCAGCATTGTGACAATAATATTATAGTGTGGGCCTAAAGCCGTGAAGTTGTACACTGTTCTTGCAGCATTGTGACAATAATATTGTAGTGTGGGCCTAAAGCCGTGAAGTTGTACACTGTTCTTGCAGCATTGTGACAATAGTATTATAGTGTGGGCCTAAAGCCGTGAAGTTGTACTCGTTCTTGCAGCATTGTGACAATAGTATTATAGTGTGGGCCTAAAGCCGTGAAGTTGTACTCTGTTCTTGCAGCATTATGACAATATATTAGTAGTGTGGGCCTAAAGCCGTGAAGTTGTACACTGTTCTTGCAGCATTATGACAATAATATTGTAGTGTGGGCCTAAAGCCGTGAAGTTGTACACTGTTCTTGCAGCATTGTGACAATAATATTGTAGTGTGGGCCTAAAGCCGTGAAGTTGTACTCTGTTCTTGCAGCATTGTGACAATAGTATTGTAGTGTGGGCCTATAGCTTCCCTGAAACGCGGGTGTCAGCTCTGCATTCAAACGAACATACATGGGAGATGTGTCCCTTCTCCCTTCCCTTCTCTCCTCCATTCACCCCTCACCCCCACCCCCCATGGAGAATGGTTACGGTATGAGTGATCATCCCTGTAATCTGAATAAAGTGTGTGGAGGTGTCACGATTTATTGTCAACTTCAAGGTGTAGAGAACATATTATAATAAACGCGAGATCGACTGGAACTGCCAGTCTGGGAGAGAAACTTGACTGTGTTTATAAATACATGTAGTATAAGCCTTCCTAGCTCTGAATGAAACGCGCGCCTGTTAACGGCTGGTTAACTTGTACATAAACTCTTCACGATTGTGGTTTGGGAACTTCCGTGATGATCTGATTTTGTGTGTGTAGGCCTACGTGTGTACGTGTATCTATAGATCTAAGTTTTCCTGTCTTCGTTTGTTTATTTTTTTATTTTTTTTATTTTTATTTTTTTTAATTCAGGAAGCTCAGTATGCGATTAAAAACTCGCGTTATATGAAAGCTATATCTCTGGTGAAACACGTGCTGTGAAGTGATCACTTTTATTATATATATGTAGATCTATATGTATGTAGCAGATAAAGAAAGACGCTCGCCAGAACTACAGATTAAGAGTGGCACTGCTCTGAGGCGACATGCGCTTATTATTTCCTGGACAGACAGTCAGTCGTTGGCTTTTCTCACGCCATGTCCTAAAAGAAAATTAAGTACCGGTTTATACGATCGCCAAAACCGTTTGTGTGTCCTTGAAAGACAAATAAACACCTTGTGTATACGATCTCAAAAACCGTTTTAAAAGTGGCAGTGGAATGGATTCAACGGAGTTGGATAACGGAACAACTGAGTGTGCCCAGACGACGAAACATGAGACGTACATAGTTTCTATTCAACGCGAAGAAGCACATTTATAACAAATTTGATGAAAAAGGCGGCTCAGACCTCGAGCCAGCCAGCAAACGCTCTGTCGCCGTCGCTGGAAGTTGGCCAGTGAGCGAACGAACGAACGCCAGCCGCATGTACATGTAGTTGGCAGATGACTTCAGCCACAGTCTAGTCAGTCTGTCAGTCAGTTAGTTGGCCTCCAACTGTTACCAACAACACGCACGCTTGACGGACGTTGATATTCGTTTTTTTTTTTTCCCTTCCGTAGCACACAGCAACGGTAAGTCAATGATTGGATCAACTGTGTGGTCAGTTCTGTGGTTGGTGGTAGTGGTGGTGTGTGTTTGTGAGTGTGTGTTTGTGTGTGTGTGTGTGTGTGTGTGTGTGTGTGTGTGTGTGTGTGTGTGTGTGTGTGTGTGTTTGTGTGCGTGTGTGTGAGTGAGTGAGAGAGAGAGAGAGAAAGTGTGTGTGTGTGTGTGTGTGTGTGGTTGGGGTGTGTTGTGTTTGTATGGGTGTGTGTGTGTATGTGTGTGCGTGCATGTGTGTGTATGGGTGTGTGTGTGTGAATGTGTGTGCGTGCGTGCGTGTGTGTGTGTGTGTGTGTGTGTGTGTGTGTGTGTGCGTATGCGTTGTCGTCTGTCTGCCTGCCTGCCTGCCTGCCTGCCTGTCTGCATGTCTGTCTGTCAGTCTCGCCCCCATCTATCTTTCTCCTGCTGTCTCCCCCACCCCACCCCACCCCATCTCTGTCTGTCTGTCCGTCTGTCTGTCTGTCTCTCTCTCTCTGTCTCTGTGTCTGTCCGTCTGTCTCTGTCTCTCTCAGTCTCTCTCTGTCTCTCTGTCTCTCTCTGTTCGTCTGTCTCTGTCTCTCTCTCTCTCTCTCTCTGTCTCTCATGCCATCTCCTCCACTCCTTATCTCTCTTTAGCAGATAAGATATCATTATAAAAACTAGTAACATTGTATTGTTTTGCTTTAAATTAATTCTTATATAGCAAATCTTTTAGATGCCGGGATTCTTATGTCAGATCAAGCAAGAGCTATGTCTATTGTGTTTACGATAAGGACGATATTGATGTTGTCTTGAATCCTTCCTTCCTTTCCTTTGGTGCCCACGATCTTGAGGATGATCATTCCGGCACTTTAGTCCATTCGTAAGCTCCGATCATTTCACTATTCTCATTGTCCGTAATCAACTCAATGCGTATAATTTATAGCTCTTTTCGGGCTTTGTTTGTTTGTTTGTTTTGTTTTGTTTTGTTGTTTTAGGTCTTTTTTTGTTTTGTTTTGTTTTGTTGTTGTTGTTTTGTTGTTTATGTTTTTCGTGTGTTTTTTTTTTTTTTTTTTTTTGGGGGGGGGGGTTTGTTTTTTTTTTTTCTTTTTTTTTTTTTTTTTTCCCAATTTCAACCGACCGAACATCTTTGTGTTATGTATCACAGTATTTCCCCTCAGCCAGCCAGCCATCTATCCAACCGTCCATCTGTGCATTCATTCTGAATTCTTTAACTCGTGTATTCATTCATCCATCCTCTCAAGTCTCCTGTCTGTCTGTCTGCCTGTCTGTCTCTGTCTGTCTGTCTGTCCGCCGCCGTCCGTCCGTCCGTCCGTCCGTCGTCTGTCTGTCCGTCCGTCTGTCTGTCCGTGCGTCCGTCTGTCTGTCTTCTGTCTGTATGTATGACTGCATCGTCACTTCTTCCTGGTTGCCTATTAGTACGAGATGTTTTGTTTGTCCATGGATATGTATACTGTACGTTTGTGTAAAGATATATAATATTTTTATATACATGTTGTATGTATACATGTGAAACCTGACTAGAACAGCGATTAATGACAAATGCCGTGGCCAAGTAGGTAAGACATCAGATGTCCCCAATCGTAAGTCTGGGTTCAAATCTTGCCTTTGTACCTTATTCATCACCACCACCACATCATCATCATCATATCATCACCATCGTCATCATCATCGTCGTGCGTCGTCGTCATCATCATCATCATCATCATCACCACCACCATCATCATCATCATCACCACCACCATCATCATCACCATCATCATCATCGCCACCATCATTATCATCACCATCACGTCACCACCATCATCACCACCATCATCACCATCATCATCCCATCACCATCATCACCACCACCATCATCATCATCATCACCACCACCACCACCACCACCACCACCACCATCATCATAATCATCAAGTGCCCTGTCGCATGGCATTGGCGATCATGGCCCTCCATATGTATCTATCCCTTGCTGCCGCAAGCACATCTTCCATCCTCTCTGTCCTCAGCCACCCTGCAAGTCCGTCCAATATTTTCTCCCTGGGTCCACCTGGTGCCCTCTTTCCCTCCAACTTTCCTGTTGTGACCAGGTGCTCTATTTCCCCTTTTCCTCATAAAATGGCCTGTAAACGTTGCTTGTCTTTTCCTAATCTTCCTTATGAGTGATCTTCTTGGATCTGCCTCCATCAAGACTGTCTCGTTTGTTTTCTTTGCTGTTCATGGAACTCTCAACATTCTTCTTAGAAACTACATTTCGGCTGCTTCAATCTTTTTTTTTCTGGCTTTGCATGTTGACTGTCAACGCCTCACAACCGTATAACATTATCGGTTCTATATAACATTCAAGAACTCTTTTCTTGACGTTAATTAATAGACACGTGTTGGTAAGAATGCTTGTCATCTTCTTGAATTCATATTCTTATTGTTGGTTAAAGCCCAGCCGACTGCATAGAGCCGTATCAGGGCTATAACCGTTCCAATACAAACACAGTACTTCAACAGAAAAAAAAAGGAACAGAAAATTAAATACACATATCAATGCATTCGCGCATATAACTTAAGGAGATGCCCCTGGCGTTTGACCACTCTGCCCAATTTATCGCACAGGGCATTTAACCCTCCCGCATCCTATTCAGCAACTGCAAAAACTTAACCCTTTGACTCCATCACCCTATTCACCAGCTTCCTGCAGGAAGCTGTGGGATAGAGTGAGGCAGTCAAATGGTAAAAGGTTTTGCTTTGCTAAAACGGTTGGCAATGCGGGATGCTTGGGAACAGGGTGTGGGAATCAAAGGGTTAAAAAAAAAAACATACGTAAATTATACAAATTTAAACATTACTAAGGAGGCATTAAAACATATTTAACACAACAACAACAACAAAAAAACAAAAAAAAGAAACGGGCTGAAATTACCTAAAATTGCTTCTGCAAATCTCATTTCCCTAGAACCGAAAAATGCACTTAATACACGTACGTAAATATCAATCCTGAGAGAAGGCACGTAAGACTTTATCGAACGCATACAGGTGAATGGACCAGCAAGGCAGAAAATGATAGGACGAAATGACAGAAAGCAAAAGAGGCAGAAAGTAACAAAGAGAATGAGAGAAAAGAAGAGATTTCTAGCACAGAAATTCCAGAAGGGTGGGTGGGGGGGGGGGGGGAGGGGGGCTGGGGGGAGGAGCTGGGTACCTCTTGCCTGGTAGGTAAAGGGAGATTTTGCCGATCACCAAGGTCAGTATGTGTGCCTGTGCGCAACACCCCTTTCTTGTGTATAAAAAGACATGTAGAATACCAGTCGCCGTGGTGTAGTGGTTAACGCAACGGACTACCGACTGGAAGGTTGTGGGTTCGAATCCCCACCAGTCCCTTAAAAAATCATTGAGATTTTTCGGCTCTAACTGGCTCCTACCCAGAGTGGGCGTGCTGTGGGCTCACTGGGAAGACTGGAACCACACAATCGAGTCTCATCTACTTCACGGATGCGTCATTGAGGGTGTTGCTCAAATCTTCCGACCATCACTGCAGGATATGTTATGATAGTAAACGTAGAGTAAAGCCCTGTCACGCAGTCTCAATCCTAGATGGAACTCCCATGGAATCATGATTATCATCCTCATCGACATCATCATCATTCATCATCATCATCATCAGGTGCCCTGCCGCATGGCGTTGGCGACCATGGACTTCCATCCATCTCTATCTCTCGTTGCCCCTAGCATCTCCCCCATCCTCCTCATCCCCAGCCACTCTGCAAGTCCGTCCAGCATTCTCTCCCTGGGTCTACCTGGTGCTCTCTTCCCTCCAGCTTTCCCATTGTGACCAGGTGCTCCAAATCCCCCTTCCTCATAAAATGGCCTATAAATGTTGCTTGTCTTTTCCTAATCTTCCTTATGAGTGATCTACTTGTGTCTGCCTCCATCAAGACTGTCTCGTTTGTTTGTTTGTTTTTTTGTTTTTTTGCTGTCCATGGAACTCTCAACATCCTTCTTAGAAACCACATCTCGGCTGCCTCAATCTTGCTTTGGCTTTGCTTGCTGACTGTCCACGCCTCGCATCAGTACAGCAGTATTGGTTCTATATAATATTCAAGGACTCTCTTTCTGATGTTAATTGATAGGCATTTGTTGGTAAGAATGCTTGTCATCTTCTTGAATGCTGTTTTGGCTTGGCCGATTCTGCCGGCTATTTCCGATGTGCATCTGCCGTCTGATGAAATGACCGATCCCAGGTATTTGAACTTATTAACTTGTGTCAAGGTTGTGCCATTTCCTGTCATTTTGCGTGAGGGGATTTCATGTTTTTTACTGATCACCATGACTTCAGTCTTCCTGCTGTTTAGTTCCAACCACTTACCTTTGCTTTCCATTTCTAGTATATTCACAAGGTTTTGTAGGTCCCTTTCATTTTCTGCAATTAGCACGGTGTCATCTGCGTACCGAATGTTGTTTATCATTTTCCCTCCAACCTTTAATACAGGGTCTTCTTCTAGGTTTCTCATGATGTTTTCGCTGTAAAGTGAAAACAGATCTGGTGACAAAACACAACCCTGTCTGACTTCTCTTTTGATGTTTTGGAAAGAGCTTATATTGTTTTCTATTCTCATTGCAGCTGTTTGTTCCCAGTACATATTCCTGATTATTCGTAGATCTTTTCCATCAACATTGAGTCTCTCCAGTTGGTTGATCAATTCTTCATGTCGTACCCGATCGAAAGCCTTATTATAGTCAACAAAGCATAAATACAAATCCTTATTCATCTCAATTGACCTCTCTATGATAGTTCTTAGGCTGTATATGGCATTAAAACGACTCATTCCTACACTATCTACGAATACAGTTTCTAACATATTTGCTTCATCATCATTAATATATACATTTTTTGTTAGCCTGTCAAAAAGTCCTATAGCGAATTACCTTTGAAATGTTGTTTCACTTGTTCACTGTTATGGTTAGTCAGTTCTTAGTTTTATCTTTATTCATTTATTTTAGGTATTTATCAATTTTGTCTGTTAGTTTGTTTGTTTAAATCGTTAATTATGGTAGCATTATTTGTGAGTTTTACCTTCCCCTCCTCGAAACGGTTGTTTTCTGGATCATCTTTTCTCAAAATTGACAATTTTCAAATATCCTCTTCACTCCTCCTCTATCCCCCCTCCCCCCCCCCCCCCCCCCCCCTCCTTTTTTTTTTTTTCTCCTAAAATCGCTTGAGAGTTCCATGGACAGCAAAGAAAACAAACGAAACAGTCTTGATGGAGGCGGCAGACACAAGTAGATTACTCATAAGGAAGATTAGGAAAAGACAAGCAACATTTATAGGCCATTTTATGAGGAAGGGGGATTTGGAGCACCTGGTCACAACGGGAAAACTGGAGGGAAAGAGAGCACCGGGTAGACCCAGGGAGAAATGCTGGACGGACTTGCAGAGTGGCTGGGGATGGGAGGGTGGGGGAGATGCTAGGGGCAACGAGAGATAGAGATGGTTGGAAGTCCATGGTCGCCAACGCCATGCGGCAGGGCACCTGATGGTGATGATGATGATGATGATGAATAGACATTAAATCAAGGACCACCACTTTAAGGGTGATGATCCTTAAAAAAAAAAAAGGCATATAGAATATGAAGTGTGTGCGTTAAAACATCCTGTTTCGGTTATGTAAGCGCCGGGTGGCTGGTGGGAGGTTTAATAAGAACACTCAGTGTGCACATCCCACCAAAACAGGTAATAGTTACATTGTGCGGTAACATATCGCCTACACAATGTGTGCATGACAATGTGCATGTATACACACATCCGACAACAGGTCAGACTACATGAGGAAACACACACACACACACAACACACACACACACACACACACACACACACACCACACACACACACACATACACACACACACACACACACACACACATCACCACACACACGCACACACACACATACACATACACATACACACCACCATACACACACACACACCCACGCACACACACATACACACACACATACACATAACATACACATACACACATAACACATACACACACACACACACATACACACATACACATACACAACCACATACACACACACACATACACACCCACACAACACATACACACACATACACACACACAACACATACACACACATACACATACAACACACACACACATACACCACACACACACTACATCACTACACATACACAACACACACACATACACCATACCACACTCATACACACACCACATACACTACACTACATCACAACACACACACATACAGGATGTTACTTTGCTGGCTCTTCTCATATGAACTGGACTCTCTCTCTCTCTCTCTCTCTCTCTCTCTCGTTCTCTCTCTCTTTTCTCCTCTCTGCTCTTTCTCCCCTCTCTCTCCCTCCTTCCTGTGTGTTGTGTGTGTGTGTGTGTGTCTGTCTGTCTGTCTGTATGCCTGTCTCTGTCTGTCTATCTGTCTGTCAGTCTGTCTATCTGTGTGTCTGTGTCTGTATGCCTGTCTCTGTCTATCTGTCTGTCAGTCTGTCTATCTGTCTGTCTGTCCGTCTCTCTCTCTCTCTCTCTTATTCTCCCTCTCTCCCCATCTCTCTAGCTCTGTTTCTCTGTCTGTATCTGTCTTTCTCTGTCTCTCTCTCCCCCCGTCGCTCTCTCTCTCTCTCTCTTTCTCTCTCTTGAGTATGTTTATGTGTGTGTGTGCGGGCGTGTGTACATATGGCTTTGTGTGTGTGTGTGTGATTGTGTGTGTGTGTGTGTGTGTGTATGTGTGTGTGTGTGTGTGTGTGTGTGTGTGTCTGTTTGTGTGTGTGTTGTGTGTGTGTCTGTGTTGTGTGTGTGTATGTGTTTGTGTGTGTGTGTGTGTGTGTGTTGTGTTGTGTCTGTCTGTCACCCTCACCCCCCTTTCTCTCTCACGCACAGAAACACAAGCAATCAACAGAAATCGCAAACACACAACACTCACACCCTCTGAATCACACATCACACATAAACACACGACATCACACACACACACACACCCGCACAATCACACACACACATACACACACACACGCACACACATAGACACGCACACACATACACACACACCACACACACAATCACACACACACACACATAAGCCAATAATGTAAAACAACGCCCGCACACACACACCATAAACATACTCAAGAGCAGAAAAGAGAAGAGAGAGAGAGAGCGACGGGGAGAAGAACAGAGACAGACAATACAGACAGAGAAACAGAGAGATGGGGAGAGAGGAGAGTAAGAGAGAGAGAAGAGAGAAGAGAGAGACGGAAGACAGGACAGATAGACAGACTGACAGACAGATAGACAGACAGAGACAGGCATACAGACACAGACAGATAGACAGACTGACAGACAGATAGACAGACAGAGACAGGCATACAGACAGACAGACAGACACACACACACACACACACAACACACACACACACACACACACACACACACAGGGAAGGGAGAGAAGAGGAAGAAGAGAGAGAGAGAGAGAAAGAGAGGAGAGAGAAGAGAGAAGAGAAGAAGAGAGGAGGATGAGAGAGGAGTATTGTGTGAGAGACTGTGAGTATTGGTTGTTGTGTGTGTATGGTGATGTGTAGTAGATGTGTGTGTGTGTGTGTTGTGTGTGTGTGTGTGTGTGTGTGTGTAGTGTTGTGGTGTGTGTATGTGTGTATTGTGTGTGTGTATGTGTATGTTGTGTGTGTTGTGTGTGTATGTGTGTGTTGTGTGTGTGTGTGTATGTGTTGTGTTGTGTATGTGTGTGTATGGTTGTGTATGTGTGTTGTGTATGTATGTGTATGTGTGTTTGTTGGGGTGTGTGTATGTGTTGTGTGTGTCGTGTGTGTTGTATGTGTTGTGTGTGTATGTGTGTGTGGTGTTGTGTGTGTGTTGTGTGTGTGGTGTGTGTGTGTATGTGTGTAGTGTATGTGTAGTGTATGTGTGTGTGTGTGTGTGTGTGTGTGTGTGTGTGTGTGTGTGTGTGTGTGTTGTGTGTGTTTCCTCATGTAGTCTGACCTGTTGTCGGATGTGTGTATACATGCACATTGTCATGCACACATGTGTGTGTGTGGGTGAGGGTGACAGACAGACACAACACAACACACACGCACACACACACACAAACACATACACACACACAACACAGACACACACACACACAAACAGACACACACACACACACACACACACACACACATATAAAATATATACACACACACACACACACACACACACACGGAGTCCAAAACAGGATATTAACTGTGCATATATTGAGCATTGGGACTGAACTATGGGATGTCTCTACCATGTCGATTCGTGACTGACTGCAGCTGCTGGACGAACGCATTTTATCACAGATGCAGCGAGAGAGAGAGACAGGGGGGGGGGGGGAGGGAACCAAGAAGTGGGAGGGAGGGAGGGAGGGAGGCAGTGTGAGGATTGGGGGTGGTGGGTGGAGGAAGACGGAAGAGCGAGGAACTCCAGATGTGCGATTCAGAAGAACTTAGTCTAGATTCAACTAACAGTAGAAATGTATGAATGTTAGCTTACAGGTCCTTTTCTGCAGTTTGATTGAAAAACAGTTTTATCGTCACTGTTGTTCTCTCTGTCTCCTGTCTCTGTCTCTGTCTCTGTCTCTGTCTCTGTCTCTCTCTCTCTCTCTCTCTCTCTCTCTCTCTCTCTCCCCTGTCTCTCTCTCTCTCTCCCCGTCGCTCTCTCTTCTTCTCTCTCTTGTGTATGTTTATGTGTGTGTGTGTGGGCGTGTGTACATATGGCTGTGTGTGTGTGTGTGTGTGTGTGTGTGTGTGTGTGTGTGTTTTGTGTGTGTGT
Organism: Monoplex corrugatus; assembly: GCA_030674185.1. Taxonomy (NCBI): domain Eukaryota; kingdom Metazoa; phylum Mollusca; class Gastropoda; order Littorinimorpha; family Ranellidae; genus Monoplex; species Monoplex corrugatus. Next base: position 22,430,352 of record JAPXFY010000020.1, on the reverse strand, counting down.
GTGTGTGAGTGATTGTGTGTGAGTGATGTGTGACAGACAGACACACACACACTCCTCACCACACACACACACACACAGAGAGAGAGAGAGAGAGAGAGAGAGAGGAGAGAGAGAGAGAGAGAGAGAGAGAGAGAGAGAGAGAGAGAGAGAGAGATGGGGTGAAAAGTTTTGCTGGATAAGAAAACGTGTCAACCATAATTATATATATCCGTATGCTTTGCACCACTTCGTACTTGGGGTGAGAGAGATTGTGTCCGGTGACGGACAAGTCGTGGCTTAACATCTGTATCGAGAGACAGAACTTGTTCATATATATATATATTATATAATATATATATATATATATATATATTATTATATATCAGAACGATCACCAAAACACCGTTAGCATCCAGTCATGTGGATGCTTGTGGAAATCAGTACAGCTCCCTCATTCCAACACTGACAGAGAGGACTGGTGTGCAAAGGGTGCAGAAGAGTAGTCTTGCAGTGCTTGATGAGGTCTGGGGGGGGGGGGGATTCCATCGTTGCCAGGTGCCTTGCCTGATGCCATGCTTGTCAATGGCCTTGCTGAGTTCGTCCACAGTTGGCTGGCTCTGCGTCAAGTTCTTCCATGACCGGCATGCACTTGATGGCATCGAGGGCTGAGAGGGGAGTGGGGGGGGGGGGGTAACACCGTGTTCTCTGTGGAGTAGAGGTCGGAACTTGTTCATATATATTAGAACCGTCACCAAAACATGGTTATCATCCAGTTATGTGGATGCATGTCAAAATCGTTATCAGATACGCACGTAAGGTCGGTCACCAAAACACCGTTATCATCCAGTTATATGGGTGTTTGTCGAAATCGGTATCAGATACGCACCGGACTTATGCAACAATGGTTACCTTGAGTTCATTATCATGTGCCCTGCCACGTGGCGTTGGCGATCATGGCCCTCCGTACTAATCCATCCCTTGTCGCTGCAAGTACATCCCCTACCTTCTCCGTCCTCGGCCACCCTGCAAGTCCGTCCAGTATTTTCTCCCTGGGTCTACCTGGTGTTCTCTTTCCCTCCAGCTTTCCTGTTGTGACCAGGTGCTCTAATTTCTCTTTCCTCATAAAATGTCCTATAAATGTTGCTTGTCTTTTCCTAATCTTCTTTATTACCGATCTTCTTGTGTGTGCCTCTTTCATGACCGTCTCGTTCGTTTTCTTTGCTGTCCATAGATGGAACTCTCAATATTCTTCTTAGAATCTTTTGTGTTAGACTTTTTGAGCCCTTTCACATGCGAGGGTGTGGGGGGAAAATGTGTATAACGATTTTTTTCCTCGATGTACAAGCGATACTGCGAAAACCCCGTTTTGAAATTAATTTCAGTTCAGTACAAATCAGTTCAATTCAATTCAATTCACTTCGATTCAGTTCAGTTCAGTTCAGTTCAGTTCACTGCAGTTTGGTTCAATTCACTTTATTAATTTACATCAAAATTAATTTTTGCAGTCACAGGTTGGTAATAAAGAGAAACACACACTTAACAGGCGCACATCTATAAGGGATTAGAACTTTTCAAATAACAAATCACCCATAATGGCCAAGGACCCACACACAGTTTCACGCTCACGGAGTCACCCCCCCACAGACATTACAAAATACCCAACCACATAATAAGTAAGAGGAGCAACTATTATAACATCACTCATACACGTAAACCACTCACCATCATCATCATCAGGTGCCTTGCCACATGGCGTTGGCGATCATGGCCTTCCTTCTGTTTCTGTCCCTTGTTGCCTAGCACTTCTTCCACCCTCTTTGTTTTCAGCCACTCTGCAAGTTCGTCCAATATCTTCTCCCTAGGTCTACCTGGTGCTCTCTTTCCCTCCAGCTTTCCTGTTGTGACCAGGTGCTCCAATTACTTTTCCTCATAAAACGGCCTATAAATGTTGCCTGTCTTTTCCTAATCTTCCTTTTGAATGATCTTCTTGTGTCTGTCTCCATTAAGACTGTCTCGTGTGTTTTTTTTGCTGTCCATGGAACTCTCAACATTCTTATTAGAAACCACTCTTGAGCATATTTGATCCAAAACATACCGAATTGTACTCCTTTGAAAACTTCTTTTGAACAAAGTATTTTTTACACACAGTAGAATCGAAAAGGTGCATATCACACAATACGATCAACATACCGAATCGTAACCCCTTTGAAAACTTTTGAACAAAGTATTTTTCACACACACTAGAATCGAAAAGGTACATGTCACCCAATAAGATCGACATTCAACTCTCTAAAGAAAAGGTATAAAACATGACAGCATTTCAAACATATGCACGTGCACACCACCTTTCTCTGGCACTTGCCACCCCCCACCCCCCACCCCCACCTCTTACACACGTAAAACTTAAACACAAAGATAAGAAAGAGCGTTTCCTTCCGAAGTTAAGATTAATCGGTAAACCGGGTTATTGTTTCTCAGAACTACAGTCAAATCAAGGCCGGCTTTTCGTTTTCATCATAGCCATGCATCGTCCAAAAAGTCACTGGCACAAATGATGCGACTCTGGAACGCCCCGTCATCATCATGTGCCCTGCCGCATGGCGTTGGCGATCATGACCCTCCATACGAACCTATCCCTTATGGCTGCAACTACATCTCCCACCCTGTCTGTCCTCAGTCCTCTTGCAAGTCCGTCCAATATTTTCTCCCAGGTTTTCTTTCCCTCCAGCTTTCCTGTTGTTACCAGGTGCTCTAATTTCTCTTTCCTCATAAAATGTCCTATAAATGTTGTTTGTCTTTTCCTGATCTTCTTTATTAACGATCTTCTTTGTGTCTGCCTCCTTCTTGACCGTCTCGTTTGTTTTGTCTGCTGTCCATGCAACTCTCAACATTCTTCTTAGAAACCACATCTCAGTTACCTCAATATTATTTTGTTCTGACTTGAGTGCCCACGCCTCTGGGACACCGAGCTAGGATAATAAAAGTTAAAATGCTGAGGGACATTTTTCTCTCGTCATCAGCTCAAGGTCACAGAGATCATGTTGGCTGAAACAATGGAGGTGGGCTGGGTGGGTGGTGGGGTGGGGTGGGGATAGAGGAGGTAGGTTGAGGGGGGGGGGGGGGAGATTGTTGAAACGGTAGCCGATAAATCAGTCGATATATATATATATATAAAGCTCGTTGAAATCTGCCCTGTCATATCGCCGGCCGTACATGGTACTAGGCAGATAACTACTACACGTGAAGCTACTTGAATCATGGAACCCAGTGCTCAGTGCTTGTGGTAGGGTGGTACAGTGGACTGTCAGTGTCCCGGGCTGACTCGATTTACAATCCTGTTAACCCTTTGACCCCTGCACTCTCCCTATCCATCAACTGCAAAAAACTTGAACCCTTTGACTCCCTCACCCTTTCTACCAGCTTCCTACAGGAAGCTGGTGGAAAGGGTGAGGGAGTCAAAGGGTCAAGTTTTTGTTCTGCTAGCATGGCTGACTGTGCAGGATGCTGGTGTACAGGGTGCGGGAGTCAAAGGGGTTAACCCAGCGGGTAAAGCCTGGGATCCTGAATCCCACAGGGGTGGGTTCGAACCGCACATTGGGCGACATTTTACTGATAGTAATGTACAGCTGACAGTTCTACAATGCAAAAATAAATGAAATAGACAAGTTTGTAAGACACATTTACTGATTTCATCCATCATATATATATATATATATGAATCGGCCAAGCCAAAACAGCATTCAAGAAGATGACAAGCGTTCTTACCAACAAATCCCTATCAATGAACATCAGGAAGAGAGTTCTTGAATGCTATATAGAACCAATACTGTTGTACGGATGTGAGGCGTGGACAGTCAACAAGCAAAGCCAGAACAAGATTGAGGCAGCCGAGATGTGGTTTCTAAGAAGAATGTTGAGAGTTCCATGGACTGCAAAGAAAACAAACGAGACAGTCTTGATGGAGGCAGACACAAGTAGATCACCCATAAGGAAGATTAATAAAAAAAAAAACAGGCAACATTTATAGGCCATTTCATGAGGAAAGGGGATTTGGAGCACCTGGTCAC
>JAPXFY010000020.1:22408806-22418806 GCA_030674185.1 Monoplex corrugatus | reverse complement strand
AAGCACTATGACTATTTTCCTCCACATAACGCATCTGCGGGTAGCTAGGTCTAATTAGATCTGTCAGTTTAATCTGATTTTCATGGTGTGCCGATCATTTTTCATTTTGATTGTGGTTGATCTATTTTTCTGTCCCGTTTTCTTCGCCACATTAATAGCCACCGAATCTGGGACATGTTTTAACAATGCTATGATGACGATGAAGATAACGCATCTTGAAAGTCACAATGATCTTGAGAATATAGAAAGTTTTATTATTTTTTTGTTGTCTTTTTTTTAATTTTTTTTTTAGTTTACTGTTGTAGTATCTTTGTGATCCATTTCTACAAACGGGGACGTGGATCGAAAGCAGGCAAACTTTGATACGCATCAGAGAGATGGTGAGGATCTTTCAGGCTGAACATTGAGATTTTAGTTGCGAACAGGTTCTTAGCGCTTTTGTTTAGATGTACGATGCATTTCATTGTGAAATTCGTTAAAAAAACAACAACAAACAAACAAGCAGAAAAAAAACAACTCCCCTCCAAACAAAACAAACAAACAAAAAACACCACCACCACCACCACCAACCAACAACAACAACAAAAACAACAAGCAAAACAAACAAACAAACAAACACAAACAAACAAACAAACAAAACGTAAATTGAAATAATTACGGGACTAATATTTGCCAATGCTCCGTTGAAATTTTACCTGTAATTAGCAGTTTTCACACACACACACACACACACACACACACACACACACACACACACACACACACACACACACACACACACACACACACACAACACACACACACACACTGATTTTCTTTCAGAACCCAAAATTGTGCACATAGCTTCGAAGCTTATATACATATATTAGAACTTTGAAGCTTATGACATCAACTTCTCCTCCGTTTTCTCAAAACAATGATTGCGTACATATCACATTTCGATTGGCCAATGCTGAGTGGAAAAGAACACGGAAATCTCCATTCCTTTTCACAAAGCACCATTAACTTGATTGTCACAAAAAATCGACGTATTGTCTCATCCATTCCAGTATGTGAGAATGGGTCACGTTTGTATAAGAAGAGAGTGTAATCGAATGGCTTGACCGTTATTTTAACATTCATTTGGACGGTGCATCAGTTTATGTATGGTTGTGTGTGTGTGTGTGTGTGTGTGTGTGTGTGTGTGTGTGTGTGTGTGTGTTTAACTCTGTGTGTGTGTATGTGTGTGCGAGCGCGCGCGCATGTAAGCGCGCTTGTGTGTGCTTTGAAAAGATAATGGTGTATTTGTTTAGCTGCGTAGAGTCTTTCCTTCCGTATTTTTAAACCCCTTCCCCCTTTTTATTTTTGTTTTTGAAGGGAGATTATTTCATATTACCTGGGAGGGTTGTGTGTCTTGTGTGGTTGTGTCTTTTAGTTTTACCAGAATACCTTTGCGAAAATTGCTCAGCTCTGTCAGGGAAGACTTTACCAGACATTTGGTCAGAGATGTGGACCGTTGAGTCACGCGAGTGGATAGGTTTGGAAGACAAGATGTCAAGTTAAAGATTACGCGGAACGCACAACCCACACCACACCCACATCCACACAGACATACACACAGACATACACATAGACAAACCTTAGATTTCATTGGAGATTGAAAAAAAAAAGTCTTCATCACGCTTTTACCCACCCAGCGGGAGGGAGGGAGGCGCCCAGGCAGGATCGAACCCCAGATTTTCATCATCAAGTGCCTTGCCACATGGCGTTGGCGATCATGGCCTTCCATCTGTTTCTATCCCTTGTTGCCGCAAGCACATCTTCCACCCTCTCTGTCTTCAGCCACTCTGCAAGTCGTCCAATATTTTTTCCCCCCTGAGTCTACCTGGTGCTCTCTTTTCCTCCAGCTTTCCTGTTGTGACCAGGTGCTCCAATTCCCCCTTCCTCATAAAATGGCCTATAAATGTTGTCCTGTCTTTTCCTAATCTTCCTTATGAATGATCTTCCTGTGTCCAGATTTCATGGGAGATTGACAAAAACAACAAAAAAAAAATCATCATGGTTTTACTCACCAAGCAGAAGGTACCCAGGCAGGATCGAACCCCAATCTTTGGACTGGAAATCCGATATCTTACCCACTCGGCTAGCGCGCCAGTCGTACTGAAATGATAGCAGTGTGGTGCGTACTCTTTGTGGATGTATTTATTGATTTTTGCTTATCTTGGCTGCAATAAACGTGAAATTTCACTGCTCCTTATTCCATTGTTGCTCTGTTCCATCACGCCGGTGGGGTCCGAGAGTGTGCCAAATGAGGCAACGTGCATTGTTATTGTTCGACTTTACGGCTCTTATTATTATTCAGTTTGTGTGTGTGGGATGTGTGTGTGTATGTGTGTGTGTGTGTGTGTGTGTGTGTGTGTGTGTGTGTGTGTGTGTGTGTGATGTGTGTGTGTTGTGTGTGTTGTGTGTGTGTGTGGTGTGTGTGTGTGTGTGTGTGTGTGGTGTGTGTGTGGGCTTTAGACTAGAATTATTGATCTTTAATAGAATGCTCTTGGACAAGTGTGTGGGTGTGTGTGTGTGTGGGTGTGTGTGTTACCCTCTGTATGTATATGTATATATGTGTGTATGAATTTCTGTGTGTGTGTGTTTGTGTGTGTGCGTGTGTGTTGAAAACAGGACAGTAAGTGCTCATTCTTTTTTCCTCATAGAGAAGTAGAGAAAGGATTCTCTCTCTCTCTATCTCTCTCTCTCTCTCTCTCTCTCTCTCTCTCTCTTTTCTCTTCTTTCTCTCTCTCTCTCTTTCTCTTTCTTTCTCTCTCTCTCTCTCTCTCTGTCTCTCTCTCTGTGTCTGTCTCTCTCTCACTCTCGCACTCTCTCTCACTCTTTTTTTTCTCTTCTCTATCTCTCTGTCTTCGCCCCTCCTCTGTCTGTCTTTTTTCTTTTTTTCTTCTTCTTCTGTTGGTTGCAGACGATAATTGTTGTGATTACTGTTTTTAACTCCGTCACGGCTCCAAAATAAGATAAAGAACCTAGGAAAAGCGTCACAAAATTCAGTTAACACTTTAACAGTAAACCTAGATACAACTACGGTTATCATCTTTGAGTGAAGAAAAAGTATTTCAGCTCATGAAGAGTGTTGTTTCTTTGTTTAAGGAAAGATTATTGAAATCATGAACGCTTAAAACTAAAAAGTAATTTGGTTACATTCTCAAAACACAACTCTGAATAAATTGCGCGTGTGAAAATTATAAGTAACAGAAAAGCCAAAAGAATTTTTTTTTTCTTCTGTCTGTTCAGAAATATGAAACGTCGACTGTGTGCATATTTTCTTGTTTGGTGTTCAGTTTAAGTGTGTTTCTGTATGCTGCAGGTGTCTTGGAAACGTACTGTGTTACGGTCGTCGACTCTGCTTACTCGCTTACATGCCAAGAAGTTCTAGGGATAAATTAGTACGTCTCCGACTAAAAGGTATATATATATATATATATACATGTATATATGTGACCTCCCACCACGAAATCAGTCTTAACTAGCATTTTGGGTATTTTGAGATATACATATCATTGGAAAGTGTACATTCTGCTGATTGTTTTGGTACTTGAATAAAGCTTGTACTCAAAAAAAAAAAAAAAGTAGAAGTTATGTATGTTTAAAGTCATTAAGTTGTGTGACAGCCATTTTGAGAAAACGGCCTCTAAAGTTTTGATGTAGGCCCTACTCTCCTACACAGTTTCCTTAAATTTCTATATTTGGTGGCTTTGACCCAGTTTGTTTGTAATTTTCGCTGTCATTGTCTGAAAGGTGCACCAAAGAGCTTTCCATCAGTGTATTACATGTGCGGGTACTGTACAGGTTACGGTTCATAATAAGAGACAAAAATAGGTACTTTTGGTAGGAAATTGCGTTCTTTCTGCTGCGATCAGTGCATTAAAATATCAATTAAATTGATTTATGATATGTTTTCAAGAAAAAAATTTCTGTGGGGGATAGATTATAGTCTACAGAAATCGATTTTGAGAAAAAGTCAAAACACCCCAGATAGACCTTCAGTCACCTTTTCAGCTCTAGTGCTGTTCCACTGACTGCGAATTAAGACTGATTGCGTGGTGGGAGGTCACATATAGTTAATAGGGTGGGTTTGTTTTACTGTATATTCAGTCCATGATTTTAGCAGTCAGATGCTCTTTTTTGTGGCCTTTGCTAGTGCTACGCCACTTTTATGGTCACAGAAGCTGGCACAGTTTTTACAATGCGATGATGATGATGTCGATGAGGATGATAATCATGAAGCTGTGGAGTTCCATCTAGGGTTGAGACTGCGTGACAGGGCTGTACTCTGCGCTAGCTATCATGATATATCCTGGCGTCAACCAGGCCCGAGAGATACGGACACCCGCGGTGCGGTGCTGGTCAGAAGATTTAAGCAACACCCTCATTGACGCATCTGTGAAGTGGATGAGACTCGACTGTGTGGTCCCAGTCTTCCCAATGAGCCCATAGCACGCCCAACTCTAGGTAGGAGCCGGTTAGAGCCGAACAATCCCACAATGATATAGTTTTGAAGGGACTGATGGGGACTGGAACCCACAACCTTCCAGTCCGTAGTCCGTTGCGCTAACCACTAGACCATGGCGACTGGTCTCAGCAGTCAGATGCTGGTTAAAGGTCAAGGAAATGCTTTCAGGGAGGTTTCCCAAACAGATCTTAACCTTGATGCAGAGGTCACTGCATGCTTATGGATTGGGGAAAAAAACAAACAAACAAACAAAACAAACAAACAAAGAAAATGGTGTGGCTGTCTTGGACCAGTTCAGTTATGCCTTGAACAATGCCAGACATCGGGGATGTTTGGACAGATGGGACAGAAAAAATGATGGATATTTTGTCCGCACTCGGATGCAAACAGTGATCGATAAATTCAAAATCGAATGGTTTGAAAAAGGTTATTCACATTGAATGATGTTATCAGTTTCGTCCTACTACAGTTTTAATAACCCTTTACTGGCCATCGACATCCTGCATTGTCAGCCATTATTGCTAGCAAAGCAGAACCTTCACTCTTTGACTCCCACACCCTGTCCATCAGCATCCTGCATTGTCAGCAATGTTGGCAAAGCAAAACCTTCACCCTTTGACTCCTGCGCCCTGTCCATCAGCGACCTGCATTGTCAACCATGCTGACAAAGCAAAACCTTCACCCTTTGACTCCCGCGCCCTGTCCATCAGCGACCTGCATTGTCAACCATGCTGACAAAGCAAAACCTTCACCTTTGACTCCCGCACCCTGTCCATCAGCATCCTGCATTGTCAACCATGCTAGCAAAGCAAAACCTTAACCCATTAACTACCTCACCCTATCCACGGGAAGTGGAGGACAGGGTGAGGGAGTCAAAGGGTTACGTTTCTGCAGTTTGTGGATAGGGTTAGGGAATCAAAGGGTTAAGTCAGCGTGACGCATTGAGATGAAAAGCAGTTAAAAAGATATAACCATAAAAATGTCTAGAGACTGGCTAGTAAGGGATGTGCTTAGGATTAAACTTGAATGAAATTCAGAAAGTTTTGTTGGAAAAACAGTACCGTTCATCATGTGAATTGTTTCATTTTGGATCTTCTACATGGAACCAGTGGCATCAGTGCACATGAAACTCAGTCCGAGCTCGGAGATGTTGTGAGAAACTGAAACTGAAACTGGGATTGAAAGAAACAAATTCAGTATGAAAATATGTCAGGAATGGAATCTTTATTTAATGTCTGTTCACAATAGTGATTTTAGAACACATGCACACACACACGCACAGACACACACACACACACACACACTGGGAGAGGGAGAAAAAAAAAGAGGGTGGGGACGGGAATGGGAAGGGGTAGTGGGAGTTTGTAAATATGTCAGTAAATTCAAGTGAAATAGGCACGGGAATCAGTAAAAAAAAAAAGGAAAAAAAAACCCAGACATACACACACACACACACACACACACAACACACACACACACACACTTATACACACACAGACGCATACACACACACACACACACACATACACACACACACACACACACACACACACACACACAACACACACACCCCACACACCACACACACACACACACACACCCACACACACACACAACACGAAAGAAAAAGAACACCCAAGCAGCAGACGGAGCAAGCAAACGCGCGGACATATCTATCTATCTATCTATCTACGATTCTATCTATCTATCTATCTATCTATCTATCTATCTATCTATCTATCTATCTATCTATCTATCTATCTATCTATCTATCTATCTGTCTGTCTGTCTGTCTATCTATCTATCTATCTATCTGTCTGTCTTCTGTCTGTCTATCTATCTATCTGTCTATCTGTCTATCTATCTATCTATCTATCTATCTATCTATGTGTCTGTCTGTCTGTCTGTCTGTCTGTGTATATATATATCTATCAATATATCTGTCTGTCTATCTATCTATCTATCTATCTACCTACTACCTATCTATCTATCTATCTATCTATCTATCTATCTGTCTATCTATATATCTATCTATCTATCTATCTATCTATCTATCTATCTATCTATCTATCTATGTGTCTGTCTGTCTATCTACCTATTTGTCTGTGTATATATATATATCTATCAATCTATCTATCTATCTACCTATCTATCTACCTACCAATCTATCTATCTATCTACCTACCTATCTATCTATCTATCCATCTATCTATCTGTCCGTGTGTCTGTCTATCTATCTGTCTGTCTGTCTGTCTGTCACACACACAAACAGAGAGAGAGAGAGAGAGAGAGAGAGGTTTATGAAGTCGGCGATGTCGTAAATTGTCCAACATTGACAACCGAACTGTCTACACCCAGAAAAGAAAAATGGGTGGGGGGAGGGGGGACTGGGTAGTGTGTGTGTGTGTGGTGCGTGCGTGCGTGTGTGTGGTGTGTGTGTGTGTGTGTGTGTGTGTGTGTGTGTGTGTGTGTGCGCGCGCGAAGAATCAAGATGTCGAATCATACTACCAATCATCTGTTTTTTTGCAGAAGCAGTTGTTGGTAATTTAGTTAAGTTTTTATATGCGTTTTAGTGTCTTTAGTTATAATTCCATTTGTATTCAGGTTTATTTTTCTTATTACATGTTCTGGTGGTAAACTGGGCAGAATGGTCAAGTGCCAGAGACATATCATCAGATTATGTGCGCAAATACATTGATATGTGTGTCAGGATTTTTTTGTTTTTGTTTTTTTTTGTTTTTTTTACTGAGACGTGTGCGTTTTGAAATGGCGATGGCCTTGATATAGCTGAGCACTGTCATGCACTTTAACCCTTTGACTCCCACACCCTATCCACCAACTGCAAAAACTTAACCCTTCGACTCCCTCACCCTATCCTCCAGCTTCTTGCAGGAAGCTGGTTGATACTAGGGTGAGGGGGTCTGAGGGTTAATTTTTTTGCTTTGCTAGCATTGTTGACAATGCAGGATGCTATAATGGACAGGGTGCAGGAGTCGAAGGGTTAAACGGTAAGAATAAGAAGATGGACACATTCTGCATGTTTGAGCTGTACAGTTGGGCCGAGCCCATTAATATTGTTTTCTTTGAAAGCGTTCCAATTTTTTTTTCACGGTTGTATGTAAATATATATGTGACCTCCCACCACGAAATCAGTCTTAACTTGCAGTCAGTCGAACAGCACTAGGAGCTGAAAAGGTGACTGAGGGTCTATCTGGGGTGTTTTGACTTTTTCTCAAAATTGATTTCTGTAGACTATAAGTATAAGAATTTTTTTTCTTGAAAAAATATTATTAATCAATTTAAAATGGTATTTTAATGCACCGATCGCAGCAGAAAGAACGCAGTTTCCTATCAAAAGTACGTATTTTTGTCTCTTATTATAAACCGTAACCTGTGCAGTACCCACACATGTAATATACTGACGGAAAGCTCTTTGGTGCACCTTTCAGTTAATGACAGCGAAAATTAGAAACAAACTGGATCAAAGCCACCAAATGAAGAAATTTAAGGAAAATGTCTAGTAGAGCACACAAAATCTTCAGAGGCCGTTTTCTCAAAATGGCCGTCATACAACTTAATGACTTTAAACATACATATGCACGTTATTTTGCCAGCACTCTGCAGGCGATATATTGCTGCACAGGCTGCATACTCCGTCTTCAGTGGGCGTGCATACTGGCTGTTCACATGATTCCATGCGTCCCCGCCCTGGGGATGCCGGGGGTTCTTACAGTATAAATAGTATCCCTCTACCTTCTGGAAATTCGTTGTTAGAGATTTCCTCTTTTCTGTCACTCTCTTTGTTTCTTTCTTCCTCCTTTGCTTTCTGTCATATTTTGCATCCCAACCTTCTGGAAATTCGTTGTTAGACATTTCCTCTTCTCTGTCACTCTCTTTGTTTCTTTCTTCCTCCTTTGCTTTCTGTCATACTTTCCTGTCATTTTCTGCCTGTACGTTTTCCATAAAGTCTTACGTATTGTCTCTTAGGATTATTGATAAGTGGGTACATGTATTAAGTGCATTTTTGGCTCTCGGGAGGTGAGAATGAGATATGTGGAAGCAATTTTAGGTAATTTGTGCCCGTGTTTATACATGTTTTGTTGTCCTTAGGTATGCTTAAATTTGTATTCAGGTCAATGCCTGGGACATGTCCTTAGATTATGTGCGTAAATGCATTGATATGTGTACTTAATTTCCATTTTTTTTCTTTCTTCTTTCTGTTGATGTTTTGTACGTTTTGAAGCGGTTATAGCCATGGTATGGCTCTTCGTAGTCGGCTGGGCTTTAAACAACAACAACAATAACAACGATTCCACACACACACACACACACACACACACACACACACACACACACACACACACACACACACACACACACACACACACACACACACACACACACACACACACACAGATAGTAAATGGCGAAATTGTACGTTTTTGTGACGAAGGTAGTAAATGGCGACACACTGTACATTTTTTGTGAGAAAGGTAGTAAATGGCGACACTGCAACGTGGCCAGCTAAAGCAAGAAAAAAGAGGATAACGATGTAAATAGGGGCTCCTGTTGAGCACTTTCGTCCGTTCAGTATTGAAAAAATAATAGTCCTCCTAAATGAAATTTATGACTCCAAAAAAATCCCCAAAGATGTGTCAAAATCAATTTTCATTGCACTTCCAAAGAAAACAGGGGCTATAGAATGCGGACATCGTACAATCAGAAGAACAAGAAAACCAATGTAAGCGCGTATCCAACAAAACGCGCTTACATTGGTTTACTTGTTCTTCTGGTTCCTGTTTGCTTGGGCGCGGGCAGTCACACTTGTTTTGGATATCGTACAATCAGCTTGATGAGTCGTGTAACAAACGTCCTATGAAGAATAATCATGATGAGAACAAGGAACACTTAAAAGAGAAATAGCAGAAGAATAGTGTGGATTTGTGGAAGGGTAAGGAACTATTAATATCGTATACATCCTAAGACCTATCATAGAGAGGTCAGTCGAGTTGAATAAGGATTTATATTTATGCTTTGTTGATTAACCAAGGCTTTCCATCGGGTAAGACATGAAGAACTGATCAACCAATTAGAAAGATTCAATATTGATGGAAAAGATCTAGGAATAATCAGAAATATGTATTGGGAACAAACAGCAGCGATGAGAATAGAAAATGACGTAAGCTCTTTCCAAAACATCAAAAGAGGAGTCAGGCAAGGTTGTGTTCTGTCACCAGATCTGTTTTCACTTTACAGCGAAACCATCATAAGAAATCTAGAAGAATGCCCTGGGTTAAAGGTTGGAGGAAAAATGATAAACAGCATTCGTTACGCAGATGACACCGTGCTAATTGCAGAAAATGAAAGGGATCCACAAAAGTTTGTGAATATAATAGAAATAGAAAGCAAAAATAAAGAGTTAAGAGCTAAATAGCAAGAAGATCTAAGTAAGTCATTGTAATCAGTAAAAACATGAAAACCCTCATGCAAAATAACAGCAAACGG
>JAPXFY010000020.1:22368806-22403806 GCA_030674185.1 Monoplex corrugatus | reverse complement strand
ATCAAAGGTGTGGATTATGAAGAAGTCCACCACACACACACACACACACACACACACACACACACACACACACACAGACGCGCGCACCACACACACATACACACACACACACACACACACACACACACACACACACACACACACACACACACACACACACACACACTATAATCACAAATAATACACATTGAAAAGAAGAACGAGAAACGCACATGCACACGAAGCACATACACACACTCAATACACGCACACCACCTCCGCGCACGATACAGAAACACACGCACTTACACACACACACACACACACACACACACACACACACACACACACACACACACACACTATAATCACAAATAATACACATTGAAAAGAAGAACGAGAGAACGCACATGCACACGGAAGCACATACACACCCTCACGCGCACGCACACAGCAAGAAAACAACACCACGCACTTACACACACACACACAACACACACACACACACAACACAAAAGATAGAGAGAGAAAGAGAGAGAAATTAGTATATAAATAAATAAATGAATAAGTAAATGAATAAGAAATGAATAAATGAATACGTAAGATAAGATAAAGAGATGTCTATGGGGTGGAAGAATCTATGAAATCATAAAGGCATTGTGTCATATAAGGTAAAATCAAGCAATCTAACGAACAAGAGAAAAAGCAATCAGAACGTTAGAGCGAACAGGCTTGCTGAGGTGTGTGTGTGTGTGTGTGTGAGTGTGTTTACCTGACTTGAATGCTGATAAAAGCTGTCAGTGGTAGTGGCTGTGGTGTTCGTTCGTTCTTTAATTTAAGTCTTTTCATATAAGTGTATTAGGAGGATGGCTGTGGTGTGTGTGTGTGTGTGTGTGTGTGTGTGTGCTTCCCTGACTTTAAATGCTGATAAAACCTGTCAGCGGTAGTGGCTGTGGTGTGTGTGTACTTAACGCACACCGATGATTAGACTGTTAAAAGTAATGACCAGTTACACCTAACTTGCGTGTTTTGTTGTTGTTAGTGTGTGTGGGGGGAGGGGGAGACGGGGTGTGGGTGGGATGTGGGTGGGATGGGGGGGGGGGGCAGGGAGGGAACGAGCAACTTGCATACACAAAACTGTAGTGTTAATTGAACAAGAAAAATGAAAGGTGAGTGTACTGAAACTGGAAAAAAAAAAGAGAAAAACATGAGTGGAGTTGTGTGCGCTTTGGTCTGGCCTTTGCTGGAGTTATCTCCACTTCTCGTCTTGTTTGTGTTTTCGTTTGTTTGTTTGCTTGCTTTGTTTTGGGTTTGTTTTGTTTGTTTGGTTGTTTTTGTGTGTATGTGACATTTTCTACGCCACCTCCTCCGTGGGGATGCCGGGGGCTCTTTCAGCATAAATACACCTTCTGGAAATTCTGTGCTAGAAATTTCCTCTTTTCTGTCACTCACTTTGTTTCTTTCTTCCTCCTTTGCTTTCTGTCATTTCTTACTATCATTATCTGCCTTGCTGGTCCATTCGCCTGTATGTGTTCGATAAAATCTTACGTACTTTTTGTTAGGATTGATAATGTATTAAGTACATTTTTGGTTCTAGGGAGGTGAGATATGCGGAAGCAATTTTTTGTCCGTTTTTATAATATGTTTTGGTGTTTTAGGTATGCTTAAATTTGTATTCAGGTGTGTGTGTGTTTTTTTTAATCCCTGTGCGATAAATTGGACGGAATAGTCCTTTAGATTATGTGCGAGAGTGCATTGATATGTGTACTTCATTTTCTTTTCTTTTTTTTTTTCCTGTTGAAGTTTTGTATGTTTTGAGGCGGTTAAGCCCTGATATGGCTCTACGCTGTCGGCTGGGCTTTAAACAATAATGACGAAAACAATAACAACATTAATGGCCACAGAAGCTGGTATTGTTTTTTTTTTTTTTTAATTTTTTTTTTTTATAATGCAATGATGATGATGATGACGATGAGGAGGATAATCGTGATGGTGTGGAGTTCCATCTGGGTTTGAGACTACGTGACAGGGCTATACTCTACGCTTACTACCACAATATATCCCGATTTCAACCAGGCTCGAGAGATACAGACATTTGCAGTGCTGGTCAGAGGATTTGAGCAATACTCTGTGACGCATCCGTGAAGTGGATGAGACTCGACTGTGTGGTCCCAGTCTTCTCAGTGAGTCCATAGCACGCTCAGCTCTGGGTAGGAGCAAGCTGGAGCCGAAAACCCCCACAATCGCAATGGTTTTTGTTTTGTTTTGAAAAAAACTGGTTGGAGATTCGAACTCACAGCCTTCCAGTCGGTAGTCCGTTGCGCTAACCACTACACCACGGTGACTGGTTCCCTTCGTCATCTGTTGTTTTAACCACACACATCTTTTTTTGTTTTGTTTTTTGTCACGTTATCTGTCAATGTGTTTTTCTGCAACGACTGTTAATATTTGCACTCTCTCTCTTTTCTCTCTGTTTCTCTCTCTCTGTTTTCTCTCTCTCTCTTGTTTCCTCTCTCTCTCTTGTGTGTGTCGTCGTTGTCGATCGTGTGGTGTGTGTGTGTGTGTGGTGTGTGTGTGTGTGTGTGTGTGTGTGTTGGGTGTGTGTGTGTGTGTGTGTGTGTGTGTGTTTTAGCGTTCCAAATTTTCTCAGGTGTGTGTATGAACATTGGGTTTGGCCACGCTGTGCAGGCGGTAGGCTGTTGCACAAGTCTAGCGACTGCGTCTTTGATGGGCGTGCACGCTGGGTGTTTTGATGCTTCCATAAGCCGCCCAGATTCTGACATGACTTTCAGGATCTTTAACGTGCAGATGTGATCTTCTACTTATTCTTTAAATGCCCAGCTAACTGCGCAGAGCCATATCCGGGCTATAAGCGTAACCGTCTCAACATATACACCACACCTCACTGGAGAGAGAGAGACAGAGACAGAGAGAGAGAGAGAGACAGAGAGAGAGAGAGAGAATGGCAATGACAATGACAATGATGCTTTACTTTCCAACGGTAAAAGTTATCTGGCTAAAAGCCATTTTTCAAACTTGCCGTTGCCATTCTATACACATGACATTTGTTTACAGTAACAAATACAGCTTAAGGAAAGTACATGTTGAATACTAAAATTAAGATAACATTACAATGAAATCAAGAACATTACCGTAATACTCGTGTCAGTGCACTTGTGCACATATTCCAAAAGAATATGCTTCCGCGTTGACCACTCGTCGAATTTATCACGCAGAGAATTAAAAAAAACAACTCAAACCTGAATACAAATATAGACATCACTAAAGACACTAAAACAAATCTAAAAGCGGGCTAAATTACCGCAAAAACTGCTTCTGCATTTCCTCAGAGCCGAAAATGCACTTAATACATGTACCCAGTTATCAATCCTAAGAGAAAAAAGTGTATAAAGCTTTATAGAGCACATACAGGTGAATGGGCCCGCAAGGCAGAATATGATAAGAAGAAATGACGGAAAGAAAAGAAGCAAGGCAGTTTCGGTGCCTCTTGAATGAACTTTGTTTTTGATATCACTGCTGTTTGATTTGAAACAAAATATCATATTGGAGTTGAGAACTCAAAATATTCAATGCTGCTGCTGCTGCTGCCGATAATAATAATAATAATAATAATGATAATGATAATAATAATAACAATAATAATAGTAATAACGATGATGATGATGATGATGATGGATGAATGAATATGAATGAATGATGAATGAATGAAGAAATACAGGGCAGCTTTTATAGGAACCGTTTCCAGTCCTATTGTCGTTAAGCTGATATTTGTTGTTCGTCATCCACGTTATCAGCTCAAGAGATAGGCGCAAGGTTGAGTAAATCTGATTACAGCGAGATAGACGCAAGGTTGAGTAAATCTGATTACAGCGTCAAGTTCATATAGATTAATAATACATTGCCAGATTTGTATCGCCTGGGTGTTCGTCATTCAGGAAAAAATCAAAACAACTCTGGTGGAATAAGAAAATGACTGGAAACAGTCGGAACCGACGGGCATGGTTGTTGTCAGATGTGTAAACGTCGGACCTCCCCTCAGCAAGTCTGGATTCGGTTCTACTGGATACCTTCCCCCTCCTCCCTCCTCCCCCCCCCCCCCCCCCTGGTTTGTGGGTAACAGGTCAGTATGTGTGCCGGCCTGCCGCTTTTCATGTGTATATACGCAAGCAGGTCATCAAAACATACACGTTGAAAATCATGTGGTTCGTGTCGATGTCCGATGGCTAATATTGAAAAGGTGAAACCAGCCTGCGTGCACGCTGGCTAAAGACGGGTGTACGCAGACTGTGCAGTGGCATGCTGCCTGCATACTGTCAACAGAATAATGTGCGTACACGCATTCAAGAAAATCCGACAGACACTAACAAACAAACAAACAGAAAACAGCCAACTGTTGTATATTTAAAACAAACAGGAATTAGCAAAAAAACGAAACAAAAACAAACAAACAAACAAACAAAACAAATAAACATAAAACAACAAAAAAACAAAAAAAACAAACAAAAACACGAAAGAAGAACAAGAACACGTATCTAATACAAAATATTAAATACGCGTTCTTATTCTTCTGTCCTTTTTTTCCTTTCTGGTTCCTGTTTGCTTGAACGCGGGCAGTCACATTTGTTTTGGAAAGAAACAAACAAACGAACAAACAAATAAAAACAGTCAACGGTTGTGTATATAAAACAAACAAACAAGCAAGGAAACGAACAAATAAACAAGAAAGAAACAAACCAATGAACCAACGAACGAACAAACGGACATTCAAACAGACAAACAAACAGGATGAAATCTAAAAACATGTCAGCCGTTTTAGTCACTTCACTGCAGAGTATTCTGGTTCTGTATCTTACTATTGTTCATGCTATTCTTTTCCGTGCGATAAATTTCGCGGGGGGAAAAAAAAGTCGGGAGAGACGGTGGGATTGCAAAAAAGACTGGCATGCTCATCATCATCAGGTGCCTTGCCGCATGACGTTTTCTCTTATGGACTTTCATCTGTCTCTATCACTTGTTGCCTCAAGCATCTCTTCCACCCTCCTTGTCCCCAGCCACTCTGCAAGTCCGTCTAGTATCTTCTCCCTGGGTCTACCCGGTGCTCTCTTTCCCTCCAGCTTTCCCGTTGTGACCAGGTGCTCCAGTTCCCCTTTCCTCATAAAATGGCCTGTAAATGTTGCCTGTCTTTTCCTAATCTTCCTTATGAATAATCTTCTTGTGTCTGCCTCCATCAAGTCTTGTCTCGTTTGTTTTCTTTGCTGTCCATGGAACCCTCAACATTCTTCTTAGAAACCACATCTCGGCTGCCTCAATCCTGTTCTGGCCTTGCCTGTTGACTGTCCACGCCTCGCAACCCACAACAGTATTGGTTGTATATAACATTCAAGAACTCTTTTCCTGATGTTAATTGATAGGCATTTTGTTGGTAAGACAAAGAATGCTTTTCATCTTCCCGAATCTGCTGGCTATTTCTGATGTGCATCTGCCATCTGGTGAAATGATCGTTGCCAGGTATTTAAACTTATCAACCTGTCTCAAGGTTGTGCCGTTTGCTGTTATTTTGCATGAGTGAATTTCATGTTTTTTACTGATCACCATGATTTCAGTTTTCCTGCTGTTTAGTTCCAACCCCTTACCTTTGCTTTCTATTTCTAGTATATTCACAAGGTCTTGCAGATCCCTTTCATTTTCTGCAATTAGCACGGAGTCATCTGCGTATCGAATGTTGTTTATCATTTTTTCTCCAACTTTTAATCCAGGGTCTTGTCTAGGTTTATCATGACGTTTTCGTTGTAAAGTGAAAACAGATCTGGTGACAAAACACGACCCTGTCTGACTCCTCTTTTGATGTTTTGGAAAGAGCTTATATCGTTTCTTATTCTCATTGCAGCTGTTTGTTCCCAATACATATTTCTGATTATTTGTAGATCTTTTCTGTCAATATTGAGTCTTTCTAGTTGGTTAATCAATTCTTCATGTCTTACCCGATCGAACGAAAGCCTTGGTATAATCAACAAAGCATAGATATAAATGCTTGTTCATCTCGATTGACCTCTCTATGATAGTTCTTAGGATGTATATGGCATTAATAGTTCCTTTCCTTTCCACAAATCCGCATTGTTCATCTGCTATTTCTCATTTGATTCTATTCCTTGTCCTCATCATGATTATTCTTAATAGGATCTTGGTTACATGACTCATCAAACTGATTGTGCGATGGAGTTCGCATTCTGTAGCCCCTGTCTTCTTTGGAAGTGCAATGAAAATTGATTTTGACATATCTTTGGGGAATTTTCCAGTGTCGTAAATTTCATTTAGGAGGACTGTTATTTTTTCTATACCAAATTCCTCCAGGGTTTCAATCATCTCTGTAGTAATGTTGTCTGGTCCTGGGGCTTTTCCTGGTTTCATCTTTTTCAATGCTGCTCTAACTTCATCTTTCATTATGGGTGGTCCTTCAAAGTTCTTTGTTATAATGTGTTCTTCATTTCTGTCATCTTCAAAAAGGTATTTAATGTACTCTCCCCATCTGTCTAAGATTTTGTCCTTTTCCATGAGAAGCGTACCATCTTTCGATTTTAAGCAACCAGTTGATGTGCATGTATTTTTCTGTGGGCAATTTCTTCAAGTTCGTCTGTATATACCCTGAGGATCCGTTTTGTGTCGATCTTCTATTTCTTTGCATTTTGTTTTCAGCCAAGCTTCCTTAGCTTCATTGCACCTATTCCTGATTTCTTTGTTTATCTCCCTGTATATCTCCTCGTTTCTCTTTACCTTCCTCCGTTCCTCCATCAAGCCTAAAATTTCTTTTGTCATCCAGTTCTTTTTTTGCGTTTCTGTCAACTTCAGGGATTTCTTCACAAGCTTCATTTATCAAAATTTCTCAACTCAGTCGATATTTATGATGTGGACAACAGATTGTTTGGAGACAGTTATGAGCACTCACTGTCCACATAAAATGTCAGGTTACGTGTGTACGTGCAAGGTAGTTATGGGATCGATGGGGGAGGGGGGGATGATCAATTACCTCATTACTCACGAGACAGCTGTGCCTGCCAGTCTCACTCACTCACTCTCTCTCTCTCTCTGTCTGTCTATCTGTCTCACACACTCTCTCTCTCTTTCTCTCGCTCTCCTCTCTGTCTCTGTCTTTCTTTCTCGCCCCCCTCTCTCTTTCTGTCTGTGTCTGTCTGTCTCCTCCCCTCTCTGTCTGTCTGTCTCTCTCTCTCCTCTCTGTCTCCCCCTCTCTCTTTCTCTCTCCTCTCTCTTTCTCTCCCCCCTCTCTTTTTTTTCTCCCCTCTCTGTCTCTCCCTGTCTCTTCTCTCTTTCTCTCCTATCTGTCTCTTTTTTTCTCTCTCCCCTCTGATATAACCCAGTATCCTTTGATAGACTTTGACTTGTCTATTGTCCATTGTGATGCTTATGCCTCTTTCGTGTGTGTCCCCCTACCAGAATGTATATATATATATATATATATATGTATGCTTACTCGATATTATCATAACTGCTGCCTTCCTTAGTCCTAAAAATATCGATGTTTAGTCTTTCCATTAATTTTTCTTTTTTTTTTTTTGGGGGGGGGGGGGGGCGCTTTGTTCTAACCATTATTTAAACAGCTCCGTTTTGCTATGGCTCAGGTGGTTGAGCGTCAGATTCAAATGGTTGTGGGTTCTCATTGTCCCATCTTAACATCATTGTTGTTCTGGTGGTGTCAGTATAGGATTAGATAAGTCCCCTCATTAAAACTGGCCTTCTTACTGTCCCATTTTAAATTAACATCATTGTTGTTCTGGTGGTGTCAGTATAGGATTAGATAAGTCCCTTCATTAAAACTGGCCTTCTTACTGTCCCATTTTAAATTAACATCATTGTTGTTCTGGTGGTGTCAGTATAGGATTAGATAAGTCCCCCTTCCCCCACTTCCCTGGGATGGTTATCCCCGTCAGCTATATCACCTCTGGTGGGTGCTGACGTAAAAGTTGAACCAAATCAAAACCTATGGCCCAGACCCCAGCCAGTTGCGGGTGGCTAAAATAACCAAATATTTGTAGGCAGCTATGAAGAGTCGGGCTGTTCAGATCTGAAACTTTTCTTTGGGCCCGAAAGGATGAGAATTTGGGAGGACAGTGTTACTTAGAAAATGTTGGGCGGACTTGCGGGGTGGCTGAGGACAGAGAGGGTGGAGGATGTGCTTGCGGCAACAGGGGATAATAGATACATAAGAAGGCCCGTGATCGCCAACGCCATGCGGCAGGGCACATGATGATGATGATGATGATGATGAATGTTGCTCAAGTTGCTGTTGACTCACCGTTGAATGAAACAGTGCTCAGTTCTGTAAGTTTGTGGCGGTAAATGATTGTAGAATCACATCTCTGCACTTTTGATTCTGTTGTCATCTGCAGCTTTAAGAATAAGACTCCATCCTTCAAATTCGTGACGGGACGCGACTATAGTCGTGAACGCCGAGTTTCACCTACTGCCGGGTTGCGCTTAAAGTCGTTTCGGTGATATATGGTACAGAACTCGTGATTGCGTTAAGTAACAGCTTTATAAACAGCACAGCTAAACTTAGCATCCTTTTTTCATTAAGTGCACAAATTTTAGTGACAATTGGACTTCATTCAGGCCTGCTAGAGAGGTTTTTTTTTTAATTTTTTTTTTTACAAATACTGGTTTTCTTGAAATTTATTGGAGGCAGGCTCAGGTTGGCAGGAAGTTCAGGCAGAGGCAGGGCCAGTCACAATAGTGCTAAATCACGATGTGAAAGACAGGAGAAACGGTAATTCTGGCACCTGCGAAATCTTACTCAGCAGAACTGAAAGGGGTTCTTTCAATGACTGATAATGTTTGCGATAAATTTAGTGCACATTGTCTGGTCCAGGATTCATACAGATCGCTATACTCTGAAAAAGATTAATTGAAAAAAAAGGAAATGGGGATTTTTCTGAAGTGGTTAAAATAATGAACAATAGACACAGACCTTTTTCAGCGTGAAGAAAACTGTACATATAATTTTGTTTAATCAGTTAACACATATTGTAATGGCCACCTCCTAGTTAGTTTGATTTACCCATTGATTCACTTATACTTTAGCTCATTCTTTTCCTTCCTTCTTTTTACTCCTTCGCTTTTTTTCCCATCTTTATGTGATGGAGCGAGTGGTTAAGGGGGGGGGGGGGTTAATGATGATTGGTCGCTTGCAGTCAGGTGAGATGGTGCGAGTTGGTTAAGGGGTTAAGGGTGATGATGATATTTGCTGTGGTGGTCGTTTGTATCCAGAGCAGAAAGGGAAGTCTCTCAATCAAAAGACAAGTCTTCGTTTTGCTACTTGACTCTTTATTATTGAGAAAAGAAGACGAGGAAGGAGACAGGTAAGAAGGAAGAAGACTGAAAGAAGACGGTCAAAGAAGACAGTGCCTGTAAGACACAAAATAGGTTTCATAAATACAATGACAAAGTACACATTTTGTGAAATACCAATGTCAACGTACAAGAGTAAGAGTGAACTACTACATTCTAACAGAAGATGTCTACATTTACAAACAAAACCACTAGCATTTGTAAACATGCAACAAATAATTGATAACAAAATGTTGTGTGTAAAGAACTACTACATTATACCAAAATAGGTGTTGTCGATATTAACACTCAAAAGCACTAGCACTTGTAATCACGGGAACAAATAATTGATAACAAAACTTGAGTAACCCTTTGATAAGTTAAGGGTAACTACCATACTGCTTGTTCAATAGCATTAGCATAGGCTAGACCTCCAATAATGTACTGGCAAAATAATGCACAGTCATATTAAGCTGTTCAGCCGCCATGGGCTGAGTTAGTTGTAACATAACATCTGAGTGGGCAGCTATTGGACAGTTAATATTCAGTAGTGATGACAGACATAGTATTTGACTATGTGAACTGTCGTCACAAACATTGGGTCTACCTTATCGAATAGCAGTCAACACACTTGAGTCATCCATTAAATATTTGCTCCATGTAGTTATGTGTAATTCTATATCTAGTGCTAGAGATAGTGATGACAAAATAGCATAGCATATTACTAATTAAGCTATGTCATCAAAGCAACATTCAATAATGATTAGTGGTGGTGCTGAGCAGACAAGGGATACATGTACAACAATTGTATCAATTCACTGAGCACATGTTTCATCAACTACCATTATGTACACACATACAACATTATCAAGTATAAAATAGTGCACAATAATGCATTGCATCCTGGTAGTTTTCAGACAGTTAATATTCAGTGGTGATGACATAGTAGGCCTATTTGACAATGAGAACTATGTCATCACAAATAGCACCTAATCAAATAGCAGTCAGCAGTGTTGAGAGAACAACACACTTGAGTAATCTATTACCCATTAGCTCTATGTGATTAAGTATAATTCAAGATCAAGTGCTAGAGACAATGATAACAAAATAGTATAGCATATTACTATTAAACCATGTCATCAAATCAGTGGTGCTGATCAGCTAAGGGATACACTAAACAGATCAATTAGCTGAGCACGTGTTTCATCAGTCATCATCATCATGTCAGTATGTAAAAATACAACCTTGTCAAGTATAAAATACTCTTCCTCTGCACAACAATGCCTTGTATCTTGGCTTTTGGCAGAATATGGTTGTCCATAGTCCTACAATAGCCACATGAAAATAGGGGCTAAATCTATAGTGGTTATTACATTTAAACCTCAGTCCCATCTTTACAATGGTAGCCGCCACGCTAAGTGCTACAGATCTTGTGGGATAGCACATCGTTTAGATCAAAACGTACTTTCTCGCTGTGTGAATTCTGCAAATCTAACGTGGTATCAATAGACTCGAGCTAGAATCTAAAGAAATAAGAGACATTAAAGTCCCTAAGCTTACTGCAAATGACAATGAATAATAAAGTG
Organism: Monoplex corrugatus; assembly: GCA_030674185.1. Lineage (NCBI taxonomy): Eukaryota > Metazoa > Mollusca > Gastropoda > Littorinimorpha > Ranellidae > Monoplex > Monoplex corrugatus. The sequence goes on along the minus strand of JAPXFY010000020.1, from coordinate 22,392,881 downwards.
ATAAAAATCCAGAACTTACTACAGTAACGCCGTGAAGTTGATCACCTGCTGTGAGATCAAGAGTGGTGGCAGGAAAGGCACCTCTGGTGAGACTGAGAGTGGAGGTGGAAAAGCACACGCTATGATGCGCCTTGTTAATTTGTACTCTGGGAACAGAGCATGATGGTCATATTTTCAAATCTCAAACCTTTCAGATGGCAAGGTCTGATTGGTTGTTCTCACCTAATTAATCAATCAACACTTAGTGTGTAGTTTTAACGCAGCGCGTCAGTACACACAAGTGAAACGCTGGTCATTGTCCGGCAGTTTCGCGAGTGGGTATGTGCTCACTATCGAGCCACAAATACCTAGGGCGGTTGAGACAGACGCGCCCTGCGGTCATTGTCTGAGTGTTCCCGCGGCAATTACACGGCGATTGTTCTATAGGGCCTAATCATGCTACAGTAAAGGCAGCATAAATTAGTGACGGCCCCCTCTACGTTCTGTAAAACTACAACACAATACTGACTGGAGATGACGACAAAATCTTGTCGTAGGCCTGCTTTAGAGTACATGTACACATTGTAGATCTGCTAATTGTTTAGCAGTGTGTTATCTACAATGTATATGCGTCATGTACTGGTTAGATCTTTGGAATGATTAATGCCAGAGGCTGTGAAATACCAGTACAGTGGAAACCATTTATAACAGGACCAGTTATAACAGGAATCCGGATATAACAGGGCTTTTTTCAATCCCCATTTTTTCTTCCTCTTTGTCTCTATCAAAACTTATCGGCAATAACAGGGAGACAAGAGGGCTCGATCGGTTATAGCAGGGATGCCGAGACAGGCTCTGCAGCAGAAAGGCCTAGGCCTAGACTCAGCACGCCACGCAGTAGGCCTAGATCTAGATCTAGGCTAGCCTTGGTATACTGTGTACTGTACACTGAAAAACGCTTCGCAATGCGAGCGTGATGCGCGCGCAAGCGTGTAGGCCTGAGGCCACTGAGTCAGTGACTGACTGCGCCATCATTCAGTTTGTAAGCTTACTGCAAACTTACACCAGACCAGATCTAGGCCTAGATCTACTGTTTATCTTTCCATGATTTACAAAAGTCAAGAGTTAGTTGATCAGTCCTTATTTCCCTTGATATCTGATATAACAGGGATCTGATATAACAGGGATTTTGATTTGGTCCCATCATCCCTGTTATATCAGGTTTCCACTGTATAATTAGGCCAAGAGAATGCAAGGCGTTTTTGATCTAGGCAAGCACGCTACACGGCGTTGCCTTTGAGCGTTGTAGGTAAATGGGGAAAGATCGTAACAGAGCAAGGCACTCTGTTACATTTAAACAATGCATTCATTAAAATTAAGACGTCCTCTACACTGTACGTGTCATGATAACACGGCTCTCACTTTCACTTGACTTCTTTTTTCCAGATCAACATGAAATTCCGTCAGCGTCAGATTCTTCTCAGCCTGGGACTGATCTGTTTTGGGATCGTCGTCTTCCTGCACTCCAGAGCACCAGACAGCAACAGCCACACGGCGCAGTTCTACCACGGACAGATTCGAGCCTTTATGACTCCAAAACAGTTGATCGTATCCAGACCTAATGTACCCAGCCAGTTCCTAGAGCAGAAGAAAGGTGAAATTCAGGCTGAGCCGAACAACAAGAATGGAGCTGATGTCCTTCACAGAAATCGGTCCGAGGAAAACGAAAAACATGCAGCTGCAGAAGCCGGTCTCAAGGACAAAGCTGAGGCTGACCCAAAGAATCAGACGGTTCCACCGTTTGTTTATGTGAACCAGATTACCAGTAGTGAGTGTCCCAGTCTGCTGCGTCCTGACAAGGTGAGAGACACTCAGGAGTTCCAGAAGGTGGACGGGCAGTCGATGCTGTACGTCTTCTCCGCTTTTCTGGACGTGGAGAGGAAAACGGTGCGGATCATAGGACTGGGCAGCAAGCGTACCTTGAGCACATTCTGTGTGCTGTGGTACCAGCCCCGCCCCAAAGCTGATGATCCCCAGCAGAGGGACAAGGAGGTGAGGGTTATGCCAGCTGTCATCACCATGCTGCCGGAACATCATGGCAGAAAGTAAGTCTCTGTGTGATGGTGTTGTTGTTGTGTTGTTGTTTCTGTTAGTTGTCCTTGTTATTTGTTGGTAATACTGTTGCTGATGTCGTTTCCTCTGCTTGAGCGCAGAGTGGGTCCGTTTGCTTTTGCTGTTTCCGTTCGTTGTTATTGTTGTTTATGGGTTACCTTTGTTGTCAGTGGTCCTTTGTGATGTTGTTCTTTCCGTTCTTTGTACTTGTTATTGGTAAATACTGTAGCTGATATGTGTTTCCTGTTTGTTGGCTAGGGCAGAAAGTGGGTCTCCTTTGATATTTGCTGTTTCCGTTCATTGTTATTGTTTTCCTTGGTAACACTTTTTGCTGATGTTGCTTTCTGATTGTTTGTTCCAACAGAAAGTGGATCTTATTTCGACATACTCAGACAGAAAGTGGATCTAATTTGATATGCTCGGTCAGAAAGTGAATCTTATATGACTTGCTCAGACAGAAAGTGGATTTTATTAGTTCAGACAGAAAGCGGATCTTATTTGACGTACTCAGACAGAAAGCGGATCTTATTTGACATGCTCAGACAGAAAGTGGATGTTATTTGACATGCTCAGACAGAAAGAGGATCTTATTTGACATGCCCGGACAGAAAATGGATCTTATTTGACATGCTCAGACAGAAAGTGGATCTTATTTGACATACTCAAACAGAAAGTGGATCTTATTTTACATGCTTGGACAGAAAGTAGATCTTATTTTACATGCTCGGACAGAAAGTGGATCTTATTTGACATGCTCAGAGAGAAAGTGGATCTTATTTGACATGCTCAGACAGAAAGTGGATCTTATTTGACATGCTCAGACAGAAAGTGGATCTTATTTGACATGTTCAGACAGAAGGTGGATCTTATTTGACATTGTTCTTTGTTTCCTGTTGTTGCTGATATTGCTGCTGCTACTGCTGCTGCTGCTGGTAGTTCCTGGTTGTTGCTTAGACAGAAAGGAAGCGTTGTTTAATGTTGGTATTCTTCTCTTTGGTGTTGATTCTGCTGTTGTTGTGTTTCCTGGCTTTTTGTTGTTGTTGGTTTGTTTTATTTGTTTTTGTTTTTGTTTGTTTGTTTGTTTTTGCTAAGTTTATTGATTGATTGGCTTGTTTATTCTTATGTAATGTGATGATTCGAAAAGGTTGGTTCAGGATGGTCATTCGCCTCTGGCCATGTTTGTCCGCTTGTCTGTTAGGAGATGAATTAGCCAGCAAGGATTTTCAGTTTATAGACAGATAGATCATCACCAGGTTTGACATCCACACACACACACACACACACACACGCACGCACGCACGCACGCACGCACGCACGCATGCACGCACACACACACACACACACACACACACACACACACACACGCATGCACGCACGCACGCACGCACACATTCGCACGCACGCACGCACACACACAAAATCACGCGCGCACATAAACACGCGCAAAAGTACACAAACAGATATATTACACCAGATTCAGGAGACAAAGAGGCAATAACAACAAATAACAACGAATGAAAAAAAAAAAAAAAAAAACACCGATAAAAAACCAAAAACACCCGAAACAAACAAGCAAACAAATGAAAACAAACAAGGAGTTAAAACAAAGAAGAAAGTTTGCAAAGAAAGAAAGAAAAAAAAAAAAACACACACAAAAACGCAAACAAACCAAAACAGCAAAGACACAAATTCTTTCTGTATCTCTGTGAGGTTCCTCGAAATAAGATAAAGTTTGTAAAGAAAGAAAAAAACAAAAACAAAAAAAAACAAAAAAAAAACCACACACACAAAAACAAACAAAACAAAACAACAAAGACACAAATTCTTCTCTGTATATCTCTGTGAGGCTCCTCGAAATAAGATAACTGTATTGGAGTTTCGATTATGGTCATGTTTATATCACCCATACAGTTGCTCATTAAGTGTTCTCTATCTGTTTGTTCCGGCTGTTGTACTCTACGAAATGAAGGCAGCGTAGTGGGGGTGTTACTGTATTTATCATTACATCACTCAACCAATCTGTAATGAACGAAGTTCAGATCCTTTCATTTATTGTCGGCGAGATTCTCCCCAGTGAATGGAAAATCGGCATGCTGATAGTGATAATTAAAGGGAGAAAGATATATTAACTGATAGAATAGACAAATCTACTCTTCTCTGCCGGTAGCCGTGTCGAAACGATTATTGTGTACGCAGATTCCTATTCTTTCTGGCTCAGATTCGAAGCCTCTACAACTTGCTTGCTGCAGCTTCTTCGTTGTCCATTTTTAGACTTAGAATTTTGACAGTCATGTCCCGTTGGCCTACTTTCATTTTTATCGTTCGAATACGTATATCTGGTAACTGAAATTTTATCAGTGGCAGCTCGAGAAAAAAAAAAAAGAAAAAAAATAAAGAAGAAAAAATCGGACATTTTCAGAGGTGTAATAGCTATCAATAACCTAACATAAAAACCGTCTTCCTGAAATGCAGGGGGGGGGGGGGGGGGGGGGTTGCAAAAATAGGTATACAGTTATGAAAAAAGAAAACACGTACAAAATACTCATTGCATTTATTATACAAACAAATGAATATTGCAATTTGCATATATACATGTAATAACAAGCACAGCCTTAATCCCTCAGATACTCAAACTGCTTGCCGTCGGTATTCTTCACACACTCCTCTAATCGAGAGCGGAATTAAGCATTATAATAATGATGTGATACTTACTGTATACCTACTTTTGCACCCCTCCCCCCCCCCCTCCCCCTGTAGATGTCCGCCTTCCCTTCGCTTTACACCTACCCTTACTGCTTTTAAATCCATTGTAAAAGCCTACTTTTTTTTTCCAATAATGAATTCTATAAATGCCTTATTCCCCCAGTTTGTGTGTCTTTTTGTTTGTTTGTTTGTTTGTTTGTTGTAATAATGTAGTCTTGTGTTGATCGCATGCGTATGTCTGGTGCGTGAGTTCGCTTTGACTTGAATTATCAGTATTTGAGGCTGTGTAAATACAGTTATTATTATTATTATTATTATTATTATTATCATTGTTATTATTGTTATTGTTATTGTCATCATTATTATCATTATTATTACTAATTATTATTATTATTATTGTCATCATTATTATCATCATCATTATTATTATTATTATTATCATCATCATCATCATCATCATTATTATTATTATCATTATTATCATTATTGTTATTGTCATCATTATTATCATCATTATTATTATTATTACTATCATCATTACCATCATCATCATTACCACCACCATCACCACCACTGACACCACCACCACCACCACCATCATCACCTCCACCACCACCACCACCACCACCACCACCACCACCACCACCATCATCATCATCATACTGGTAACATATTGCCCTGTTTAAACACCACCTCCGGCTGAACCCAGTCCTGCTGTGTTTACATTCAAGATCTTCTTACTTCTATGATTATCGGGGAAGAGACCCCATGTGGTTGGGGGGGGGGGGGGGAAAGGAGGCTGTTGTCATTGGCCCCTGGCGAGACAAACAACTTGTTCTGTTCTTCTCTGTTCTGTTCTGTCGTTACAGCACGGTTATTGAACTTATGGCCTGTGGGCCTCGGTGTTTCCTCATCAACCTCCCCAAATGCCACCCCCCCCCTCCCCGACCCCCACCTGCTGTATCCAATATCTGCAGTAACCGGTCTTCTTCGCCCTATCCCGCACGTATCCATTTCGCTCGCAGCTCGTAGCAGGATGAATTTAATTTCGTATATATAGATACACACACACACACACATAATTATTATCAATTATGTGTGTGTGTGTGTGCATCTATCTATATATCTGTCTATCTAATTAGCAATGCCGCATGAAAAATTGAAATTGGGTTTTGAGTTAAAAGATTTATATGGTTTTGAAGATATTGTTGTTCTGAGTAAAAAGCAGTTTAAATTTTTCAGATCGGACTATTAGTTCACGAGATATTCGAATTTGAAGCGTCAAAAATTTCTTAAATTTTGGTACCACATTTTAGTGGGACAAAGAAGAGATGTGTGGGACCAGCTGTCACAGAACAAACCCATCAAATAGCATGGTATGCTGATTTTGCTGGAAATGACATTCATTTTGTAATTGTGAGAGACAAACAGGACCAAATGTCATAGAATTTTGATTGTTGATGTATTTTTGTATGCCGAATTGAATGAAACCATTATCGTAACTGCGACGAGCCATTTTTGTCTTATTACAGGAAACATGTGATGTTTGGCATGTTTTATCTGTTTTTCATTAATAATTGCCCATATTGTATTAATAACAGACAAAAATGAAGCTAGAAACAAAACAAGGATATATAATCATTTCATGAGTTAGATATAAAATCATTTTGCTCATCGTTCAAGTGTCTTATTACTGCAAATTAAACCAAAAAAGTCACGACTCGCTACTTCAGTAGTCTTACGAATAAATTGTAATATTTCATCAGTTTCTGTACATATAAAAGGAAATCTGAGAATCAATGATTTCTGGAATCACTTAAATAGTTGAAATATTAAAAATTACTGCATGCTTTTATGCTGCAGGCTATCCAAAAATATCATCTGATCAATATTCTACTAAAAACTAAACACACACACATACACATACAACACATACACATACACACACACATAGGAAAACATATCAGACAAGATTTTTGCACAGTACATTTGATTTTTATTTTATTCATCAGTGTTTAGAAAACTGACTGACTGACTGCGGATGAGTCAAGTCCCCGAACACTTAGCACAGCCAGCGTCCAAAGAAAACTTCTGGAAGGATATGGGACCACTCGCCATTCAGGAACAGGTCACTTAACTCCTACAATAGAGAAATATATGAATTTCTGCATAATATATACTATTCATTGAGAGAATGGAAAGGAAAGGAAACCATAATGCATAGTCTCCACATCAATATTACTTTAACATTAAGCCCAAACTCGCGACTTTGATTTTTAGCATATTACTGGTAAAAATCCACCAAAGCAGAGCAATCCTGCTAAGTGTTTCCAGTGTACTCTTGCCCTTTAATACGAATCAATAATAGGCTACTACTAAATAAGATGCAATCTTCCCGTTAAAACAAATTAATGACAATAGGCATATCCTTTCCAGATACTGACTACAAATTGAAACAACTACGTAAGCTAATGGATGGCCTACTTTACAAATAATACAACTCATAGCCTTCTATTCAGTTTCAAAACCTAAATAAAGAATATTATAACAATGAACAGAAGATTTTGTTTTGTGACATTCTAAATCTCTGTGTGTATTAGTGTGTGTGTGTGTTGTCAAAGAGAGAGAGAGAGAAAGAGAGAGGATCATGCCTGTTAACAATGACTTGGATATGAATGTACTGGGGCCTATTTACTTATTTATTCATTTTTTGTTATTTATTCATTTTATGTTCTCTGAGAGAGAGAGAGAGAGATTCATGTCAAGGAAAGTACAATGACTTGCACAGAACTGTTTGTTGGTTTGAAAAAAAAAATATTTAGATCTGTTTATTCATTCATTTGAAATTTGAGTGAGAGAGAGAGAGTTGGAGGAGGCGGGTTACCCCTCTGTTTGGGCAAACCCATTTTCCACGGCCCGTCGATCACATTGTATTTTTAGTAGTAAGCTCGCCCGTCATGGGGTGAGCAGGTCTACACAGCGACATGCGAATTAGCATGACCTCGGGAAGGAAATGGTTGACAAACCAAGCTTTGGCTAACGACTCTGAATCGAGTTCAAACGCGGTAGTCCTTTTCTTGAAAAATACAATGTTACAGGTAAAACAGAACTTGATCTGTTGATTGCTAGATCTAGTCTTTGACAGCGCAAAACTTGCCGAGCTGAAACTTGCACAGCGTTCTGTTTCGCTTGTAGGCCTACTCAGGCTACTGGCGTCGGCACATTCCGACGTTGATCTGGTACAGATCCTCATGTAAAAAGTTGGCGTACGGCCGTATTTTAAATCAAATTGATTTCATATTACACTAATATATAGAAAAAAGCATGTAAAATCGAATCCCGCCGACGACAAGTTCCAAAAATGGCGACTTGTCTGCAAACTTTTCGATGAAAAAAAGCAAAATTTTGGAAGCGTCGATCTCTGTTCGAAACTGGCACACATAGGTGTCGTCGGGATATATCATTCTGTTACATTAATTCTCATTGGCTGCAAAATTACAATGTGATTGGTTCACAAATATAGCCGTACCGACCGAAATAGTGAAGCATCCCGAACAAACTTCGATTCTAAACGCATACCGTCGCCGCGATTGCGCCCGAAGCGCGGATTTTCGACTTTCTCATCAAATAACTACTTCCATTTTCGCTCTAAGTATATAAAACGGCAATCATTCAAATCTTTATTAATTTCTTATTCACATAAGACAAAAAATAAGAATGAAACACCGATTAAAGAGACAGTAATACTTGATTGAACTGAAGACCCCCCCCAGTTTTGCGGCCGGCCCCGGTTTTCCCCAGTTTTTGGTACCACAAATTTGATGTCGCGTTTCGGTTCGTACGGCATTGCTAATCTAATATATATATATATGTATATACATATATGTATGTCTACACACACACACACACACACACACACACACACACACACACACACACACACACACACACACACACACACACACACACACATATATAGTAATATACATTTTTTTTTTGAGAGAGAGAGAGGTGCGAGTTGTGTGTGGATGTGTGTGTGTGTGGATGTGGTTGTGGTTGTGTGTGTGTGTGTGTGTGTGTGTGGTGTGTGTGTGTCTGTGTGTGTGTGTGTGTGTGTGACTGTGTATGTGTGTTGTGAGTGTGTGTGTGTGTGTGTGTGTGTGTGAGAGAGAGAGAGAAAGAGAGAGATAAAGAGAGAGAGAGAGAGAGAGAGAGAGAGAGAGTGTGTGTGTGTGTGTGTGTGTGTGTGTGTGTGTGTGTGTGTGTGTTTAATTGAGTGTGAGTACATATATATGTTCTGAGTATGTGATTTGTCTTTTGAAAGAGTTTTCTTTCATTTTTTTTTCTCTGATTCACATATGAAGTGGATAATATTATAATTCATTTTTTTTTCAGTTGCTTGCTTAACATTGTATTAATCATCATCATCATCATGTGCCCAGCGATCATGGCCCTCCATATGAATCTATCCCTTGTCGATGCAAGTTCATCTCTCGCCCTTTCTGTCCTCAGCCACCCTGCAAGTCCATCCAGTATTTTCTCCGGGGTCTGTTTGGTGTTATCTGTCCCTCCAGCGTTCTTGTTGTGACCGGGTGCTCTAATTTCTCTTTCCTCATAAAGTGTTCTACAAATATTATTTGTCTTTACCTAACCTTCTTTATTAATGATCTTCTTGTGTCTGCCTCCTTCAAAACTGTCTCGTTTGTTTTCTGTGCTGTCCATGGAACTCTCAACATTCTTCTTGGAAACCACATTTCAGTTGCCTCAATTATGTTCTGACTTTACGTGTTGACTGTCCACGCCTCACAAAACTTTGTTCTGACTTTGCGTGTTGACTGTCCACGCCTCACAACCGTACTAATATGATAGGCATTTGTTGTTTAGACCGCTTTTCATCTTCGTGAATGCTGTGTGTTTTGCTTGGCCGATTCTGCTGGCTATTTCTGATGTGCATCTGCCGTTCCCCCCCCCGGGGAGATGACCGTTCCCAGACTTTTAAACTTATCAACCTGTCTCGAAGTTGTGCCATTTGCAGAACATTATTTTCCGTGAGCGGATTTTTGTGTGTGTGTTTTACTTATTACTGTTTATTATTTTAACGGTTTTAGTTTTTGTCAAGACAGCGTTTCCGCGCTTGGAATGAATTGCATATGTACCAACAGCGCAGATACTGTAATGAATGGAAACATCAAAATGGTCAAAATGGTTATGTCTTTAAGCCATGAACCTGCGGCATAGACCCACTGTGCTTGTAAGGTCCTGAGATTCTTACATGATTGTTCTGTATACTATTTTCTGTACTGTGCTTGTGTCAGTCTTATTACTGAAGCAAACTTAAGCTATCTAATAATGCCATATGAAGCCCGTCAAAAATAACATAAAAGCTCCCAACTTAGCCCACCCTTCTTCCCTAAAGAAAAGTATCAGTTTGCTAGATAAGACTTGTACTGCATTTGATTTTAACAGCAAGTTTATATGAGTATGTAGTGCCAGTCTCCATCTTTTGCACCCTTTGTTAAGTTCATATTCAAAGTTGTTAAAAGAAAGTTTGTTAATGTCCTGTTCAAAGTTGTTAAAAGAAAGTCTTGAAGGCCTCTGGAATATTAGCTGTACGAAGCAAAATAAGCTTTTATTACTCAGCTCTAATACATTTGTTCGGATGCGAGTCAAAATGTGTCTGGCATCAAATAAATGGACGAAGACCATTCCCCACCTTCCTAAATTAAGAAAAAATGTCTTTTCATAAAGAATAACTCTTGTTTTCCGCCCATGAAGATCAAACAGTCATTGACAACCCATTCACCTACGTGTAATAATATTGAATAGTGATAATATGATTCATTAAGATTGTAAGACAACTTCTAGCGCATGTTGTATATAGTGAATAGTGATATATGATTCTTGTTGTAAGCTTTGTGCGTCGTGTGTGTGTGTGTGTGTGTGTGGTGTGTGTACGCACGTTGGATTACTCATACGACGCTGGTGGTATAGTGCCGCGCAGTCCGCATACTCCACCTGCGGCGTGCGTGCTGGGTGCTGTTTCTGTAAACAGTCCTGGATATTGACATGGCTTACTTTGTCATTAACCCTTTCACTCCTGCACCATATCCACCAGCTGCAGAAAAAAACTTTAACCTTTTGACTCCCTCACCTTATCCACCAGCTAGCTTCCTGTAGGAAGCTGGTGGATAGATTGAGGTAGTCAAAGGCTTAAGTTTTTTTTCCTTGTCAATGATGATGATGCAAATTGCTAGTGGATAGGGTGAGGGAGTCAAAGGGTTAATTTTTTGCTTTCTTGTCATTGATGATGATGCAGATTGCTAGTGGATAGTGTGAGGGAGTTAAAGGGTTAAGTTTTTGTTTTCTTGTCATTGATGATGATGTAAATTGCTAGTGGATAGTGTGAAGGAGTCAGAGGGTTAAGTTTTTTGTTTTTTTGTCATTGATGATGATTCAGATTGTTGGTAGATAGGATGAGGGAGTCAAAGGGTTAAGTTTTTGTTTTCTTGTCGTTGATGATGATGCAGATTGCTAGTGGATAGTGTGAGGGAGTCAAAGGCTGAAGTTTTTGCTTTCTTGTCATTGATGATGATGCAGGTTGCTAGTGAATAGGGTGAAGGAATCAAAGGGTTAAGTTTTTGTTTTTTTTGTCATTGATGATTATTCAAATTGCTGGTAGATAGGATGAGGGAGTCAGAGGGTTAAGTTTTTGTTTTCTTGTCATTGATGATGATGCAGATTGCGAGTGAATAGGGTGAAGGAATCAAAGGGTTAAGTTTTTGTTTTTTTGTCATTGATGATGATTCAAATTGCTGGTAGATAGGATGAGGGAGTCAGAGGGTTAAGTTTTTGTTTTCTTGTCATTGATGATGATGTAGATTGCGAGTGAATAGGGTGAAGGAATCGAAGGGTTAAGTTTTTGTTTTTTTGTCATTGATGATGATTCAAATTGCTGGTAGATAGGATGAGGGAGTCAAAGGGTTAAGTTTTTGTTTTCTTGTCATTGATGATGATGCAGATTGCTAGTGGATAGGGTGAGGGAGTCAAAGGGTTAATTTTTTGCTTTCTTGTCATTGATTAATCGATGATGCAGATTGCTAGTGGATAGGATGAGGGAGTCAAAGGGTTAAGTTTTTGTTTTCTTGTCATTGGTGATGATTCAGATTGCTAGTAGATAGAGTGAGGGAGTCAGAGGGTTAAGTTTTTTTCTTGTCATTGGTGATGATTCAAATTGCTAGTAGATAGAGTGAGGGAGTCAGAGGGTTAAGTTTTTGTTTTCTTGTCATTGATGATGATGCAGATTGCTAGTAGATAGAGTGAGGGAGTCAGAGGGTTAAGTTTTTGTTTTCTTGTCATTGGTGATGATTCAGATTGCTAGTAGATAGAGTGAGGGAGTCAGAGGGTTAAGTTTTTTTCTTGTCATTGGTGATGATTCAATTGCTAGTAGATAGAGTGAGGGAGTCAGAGGGTTAAGTTTTTGTTTTCTTGTCATTGATAATGATGCAAATTGCTAGTAGATAGGATGAGGGAGTCAAAGGGTTAATTTTTTGCTTTCTTGTCATTGATGATGATGCAGATTGCTAGTGAATAGGGTGAGGGAGTCAAAGGGTTAAGTTTTTGTTTTCTTGTCATTGATAATGATGCAAATTGCTAGTGGATAGGATGAGGGAGTCAAAGGGTTAATTTTTTGCTTTCTTGTCATTGATGATGATGCAGATTGCTAGTGGATAGGGTGAGGGAGTCAAAGGGTTAAGTTTTTGTTTTCTTGTCATTGATGATGATGCAGATTGCTAGTAGTAGATAGGGTGAAGGAGTCAAAGGGTTAAAGTGCGTATCTCATGTTGGGCCTGCGCATACACACGCGGGAGGTTAAGGCCCTGGCAGGTTTGCGGGCATGTTGACCCGGGAGATCGGAAGAAAAAAAAAATCTCTTTATCCAGCTGACCGGTGGATACCCAGGCAGGATCGAAACTAAACACTCCTAGTTAACATGACTCTTGAGAGTCACGGAGTTATCTCCCATGTAGAATTTCTCAAACCCAACACAGTTTGCGCTACCCATTCAGCTAGCATAGACGCAGCCACAAAGCATAAAGTGGTAAGCTCAGAACATTCATTATAAAGTGGTAAGCTCAGAACATTCATTAAGGAATGTTCTGAGCTTACCACTTTACGCTTTGTGGCTGCGTCTATGCTAGCTGAATGGGTAGCGCAAACTGTGTTGGGTTTGAGAAATTCTACATGGGAGATAACTCCGTGACTCTCAAGAGTTATGTTACTTAGTTGATATTTAAAATTCTCCCTGCTTGCCTCTTATTTCCTTTGGTATAAACACTCCTAGTTTTTTAAAAGTCCGACATGTACTGATTCGACTATCGCACTCCAGTGCAAGGACTGATACTGTTACTGTTATTGTTGTTTAAAGCCCAGCCGACTGCGTAGACCCATATCAGGGCTATAACCACTTCAAAACATACAAAACCAACAAGAAAAAAAAAAAGAAAATTAAGTAGCCTACACATATCAATGCATTCTCGCTCATAATCTAAGGACACGCCCCCGGCGTTGACCACTCCATCCAATTTATCGCACAGGGGATTTAAAAAAAACACACACCTGAATACAAATTTAAGCGTACATAAAGACACCAAAACATATATAAAAACAGGCGTAAATGACCTAAAATTGCTTCCGCATATCTCCCCTCCCTGGAGCCAAAAATGCACTTAATATATGTACTCAGTTGTCAATCCCAAGGAAAAGTACACAAGACTTTGTCGAACACATACAGGTGAATGGACCAGCAAGGCAGAAAGTGATAGGAAGAAATGACAGAAAGCAAATGAACAAGGCAGAAACAAAGAGAGTGACAGAAAAGAGGAAATTTCTAGCACAGAATTTCCAGAAGGTGGGGATACTATTTATACTGAAAGAGCCTCCGGCGTCTTCGTGGGGGGGGGGGGGGGGGAGGGGAGGACTGATAAATGACAACGATAACCTAGTGATACGTACAAGTGATATCTTTAACAAGATTTCCCTGAAGATACCAGTCGCCGTTGTGTAGTGGTTAATGCAGAGGACTAACCGACTGGAAGGTTGTGGGTTCGAATTCCCTTCAGTCCCTTCAGAAATATATCATTGTGTGATTTTTCGGCTCTAACCGGCTTCTGCCCAGAGCTGGGCGTGCTATGGGCTCATTGGGAAGACTCTCATCCATTTCACGGATGCGTCATTGAGTGTGTTGTTCGTATCTTCTGACCAGCACCACATGTGTTTTATTGTATGTCTCGGGTCTGGTTGACCCAGGATTTGTTATGATAGTAAGCCTAGAGTACAGCTCTGTCACACAGTCTCAATTTTATAGGTTGGAACTCCATAGCATCATGGTTATAGTCCTCATCGACATCATCGTTATCGCATTGTAAAAACTGTGTCAGCTTCTGTAGGCCATTAAAGTGGCGTAGAAAATTGGGGGGGTGGGGGGTGGAAGTGTTCACAGAGGTAACCTTCATGAGTGCAATGATCTTAAAAAAGGTGATCACAAAAGTAATCTCCATGAGTGCAATGATCTTTAAAAAAAAAAGTGATCACAAAGGTAACCTCCATGAGTGCAATAATCTTTTAAAAAAGGTGATCACAAAGGTAACCTCCATGAGTCCAATGATCTTTTTAAAAAAAGGTGATCACAAAGGTACATGTAATCTCCATGAGTGCAGTGATCTTTGAAAAAAAGGTGATCACAAAGATAACCTCCATGAGTGCAATAATCTTTAAAAAAAGGTGATCACAAAGATAACCTCCATGAGTGCAATGATCTTTAAAAAAAGGTGATCACAAAGATAACCTCCATGAGTGCAATGATCTTTAAAAAAAGGTGATCACAAAGATAACCTCCATGAGTGCAATGATCTTTAAAAAAAGGTGATCACAAAGATAACCTCCATGAGTGCAATGATCTTTAAAAAAAGGTGATCACAAAGATAACCTCCATGAGTGCAATGATCTTTAAAAAAAGGTGATCACAAAGATAACCTCCATGAGTGCAATAATCTTTTTGAAAAAGGTGATCACAAAAGTAATCTCTATGAGTGCAATGATCTTAAAAAAAGTGATCACAAAGATAACCTCCATGAGTGCAATGATCTAAAAAAAGTGATCACAAAGATAATCTCTATGAGTGCAATGATCTTAAAAAAAGTGATCACAAAGATAACCTCCATGAGTGCAATGATCTAAAAAAAGTGATCACAAAGATAATCTCTATGAGTGCAATGATCTTAAAAAAAGTGATCACAAAGATAACCTCCATGAGTGCAATGATCTTAAAAAAAGGTGATCACAAAGATAATCTCCATGAGTGCAATGATCTAAAAAAAAGTGATCACAAAAGTAATCTCTATGAGTGCAATGATCTTAAAAAAAGTGATCACAAAGATAATCTCCATGAGTGCAATGATCTTAAAAAAGTGATCACAAAGATAATCTCCATGAGTGCAATGATCTTAAAAAAGTGATCACAAAGATAATCTCCATGAGTGCAATGATCTTAAAAAAGTGATCACAAAGATAATCTCTATGAGTGCAATGATCTAAAAAAAGTGATCACAAAGATAATCTCTATGAGTGCAATGATCTTAAAAAAGTGATCACAAAGATAATCTCCATGAGTGCAATGATCTTAAAAAAGTGATCACAAAGATAATCTCCATGAGTGCAATGATCTTAAAAAAGTGATCACAAAGATAATCTCTATGAGTGCAATGATCTTAAAAAAGTGATCACAAAGATAATCTCTATGAGTGCAATGATCTTAAAAAAAGTGATCACAAAGATAATCTCCATGAGTGCAATGATCTTAAAAAAGTGATCACAAAGATAATCTCCATGAGTGCAATGATCTAAAAAAAGTGATCACAAAGATAATCTCCATGAGTGCAATGATCTAAAAAAAGTGATCACAAAGATAATCTCCATGAGTGCAATGATCTTAAAAAAAGTGATCACAAAGATAATCTCTATGAGTGCAATGATCTAAAAAAGTGATCACAAAGATAATCTCCATGAGTGCAATGATCTAAAAAAAGTGATCACAAAGATAATCTCCATGAGTGCAATGATCTAAAAAAAGTGATCACAAAGATAATCTCCATGAGTGCAATGATCTAAAAAAAGTGATCACAAAGATAATCTCCATGAGTGCAATGATCTAAAAAAAGTGATCACAAAGATAATCTCCATGAGTGCAATGATCTTTAAAAAAGTGATCACAAAGATAATCTCTATGAGTGCAATGATCTTAAAAAAGTGATCACAAAGATAATCTCCATGAGTGCAATGATCTAAAAAAAGTGATCACAAAGATAATCTCCATGAGTGCAATGATCTAAAAAAAAGTGATCACAAAGATAATCTCCATGAGTGCAATGATCTAAAAAAAGTGATCACAAAGATAATCTCCATGAGTGCAATGATCTTAAAAAAAGTGATCACAAAGATAATCTCCATGAGTGCAATGATCTAAAAAAAGTGATCACAAAGATAATCTCTATGAGTGCAATGATCTTAAAAAAGTGATCACAAAGATAATCTCCATGAGTGCAATGATCTTAAAAAAAGTGATCACAAAGATAATCTTCATGAGTGCAATGAATTTTGGAAAAAAGGTGATCACAAAGGTAACCTCCATGAGTGCAAGGATCTTTAAAAAAAAAAAAGGTGATCACAAACGTTAACCTCCATGAGTGCAAGGATCTTTAAAAAAAAAATGGTGATCACAAAAGTAATCTCCATGAGTGCAATGATCTTAAAAAAAAGGTGATCACAAAGGTAACCTCCATGAGTGCAATGATCTTAAAAAGTGATCACAAAGGTAACCTCCATGAGTGCAATGATCTTAAAAAGTGATCACAAAGGTAACCTCCATGAGTGCAGTGATCCTAAGAAAAAGTATAAATAAAAATAAAAAAATAAAAAATGATTTCCCCAAAGGATATGGTCACCTTGTCGCAGTCCGGGGCTGGGAGAGGGAGGAGGGGGGGGGTGTTCCGTGCCTCAGGGTCCCTGCAGCTGTCTCGGCAGAAGCTTCTGCCACTGATACTAGGGCCATCTAAGCCGGACAGATCGAGGTGTAGTTCCCACTGGTTCTCAAGTTTGGTGATCAAGCATAAAGCTGAGAACCCAGTTCCAAAGAGAGAGAGAAAGAGAGAGAGGGAGGGGGGAGAAAGAGAGAGAGTGTGTGTGTATGTAAGAGAGAGAGAGAGAGACAGAGACAGAGAATGTAAGAGAGAGAGAGAAGAGAGAGAAAGAGAGAGAGAGAGAAAGAGAGAATGTAAGAGAGAGAGTGTGTGTCAGAGAGAGAGAGAATGTAAGAGAGAGAGAGAGAGAATATGTAAGAGAGACAGAGACACAGACAGACAGACAGACAGACAGACAGACAGACAGATCTCGTTCACATTGAGGCTCACCTCGATCGATCGAGAGAGAGAGAGAGAGAGTGTGTGTGTGTGTGTGTTTGTAAGAGAGAGAGAGAGAGAGAGAGAGCGGAAGAGAGAGAATGTAAGAATGTAAGAGAGAGACAGAGACAGAAACAGACAGACAGAGACGCAGACAGACAGACAGATCTCGTTCACATTGAGGCTCACCTCGATCGAGAGAGAGAGACAGACAGACAGACAGACCAACAGAGACGGAGAAAGAGAGAGAGAGTGTGTGTGTATGTGTGTGTAAAGAGAGAGGAGAGAGAGAGAGAGAGAGAGAGAGAGAGGAGAGAGAGAGAGAGAGAGACAGACAGACAGAGACAGAGACAGTCATATTCAGCAAATAGCGACAGAAGAGCTCATTCGAAACCAATAGGCTGCCACTTTTAACAACCACCATCTGTCATATGAACGTTGGATTGACGTGACGTAAACTTGATAGGATTAACAGATGTCTTTCACAACTTGTGTTTTTATAAGGATCGTGTTGAGGTACCACCAGCTGTCAGCGTCATCAGGTATTGCTTTTCACAGCATTTTCCACCTTTGCAAACAAATGCATACGTGCACCGGCATGGATGCACGCGCACATACAGACATTAGCACGCTTGAACGCAAGTAGACACAGACACACACACACACACACATGCACGCACGCGCGCACACACACACACACACATGCACGCACACATATGGACACAAGCTTGCGTGCACGCAGACGCACGTGCATACACACACACACATACACACACACACACACGCGCGCAGACACACACACACACACACACACACACACACACACACACACACACACACACACACATACACACACACACGCACGCGCACGTACTCATATAAGTTATCGGTAATGAAAATTATGATTTGTGAAGCCATTATCAAACCTAGAGCTTCGTTGCTTATATTATCAATATCACATGAACGTTTGGTGTGGGTGGACGTATTTGGATTCTCATCTCACTGTCTCAGAAAAAAATACAGACAGACAGACGCACACAGAGAAACAGGAACACAGAAAGACACACAGACTGCTCGACCAACACAAATACAGACACGGACACAAACAGATAAACATAGACGAACGGACAGAGACATACATACAGCGTTCCTGTCGATCGCCCCCTTCCTCAGTCTGTTCTATGAAAGACACAGGAAATTGGAAAGAGTTGTGGTGAATGGGGGGGGGGGGGGGGGGGGGGGGGGGGGGGGGTGGGGGCTGGTAGGGCAACTGACGGAAACAAAAAGTGATATAGAAGAATAATGAAGGACGGGGGACCATTATGGAGTTAGTAGACGGGCATGTGGGTAAAGGTGGAGCTTTCAGTCGGAAGGCCCAGGGTTTGGTCCTCATGAACACCTCCGCCTCAATGATAAAGGATGGAGACATTTTCCAATCTCCCAGCTCAACATGTGTGCAGAGCTGCCAGTGCTTAGCTCTTTCACTCCCGCACCCTATGCACCAACTGCAAAAAAATTAACCCTTTGACTCCCTCACCCTCTCCACCAGCTTTAAAAACTTAACCCTTTGACTCCCTCAGCAGGAAGGAAAAAAAAAGAAAAGAATTTGGAGGTAAAGTGATAAAACGGACACAGTGAGTTGACCGTGGAGTTTATAGTCTAGCCCATTTCTTTTAAAAGGATGGAAGATTTCTCGTATAGGGTTTAAAATAAAAGTTGATATAAACGTTGATGTTGTTACTTATCCTGGTTCTGTATCTTCGATTAAGAACTTAGTAAATAAAAGTAACATATAAATGAACGACTACAACGCACTTGAATCAAACTCTGCATTGACATTGATTTACTCTGTAACTGAAAGCACAAGATATGTGAAAAGCACTTTCCCTGGAAGCTTCAGACGGTATTTACATTCTTCTACTATTGTTGTAACAGTCCGCCTTTATACTCGTGCCACGTGAAGATCTGTTTCGTGTATTGCTTCTGCAAGGTCAGGATGATATTGAGAAGTATAAATTTTGGATTTTCTTGTATTGTATCCTGTAAGGATATTGTTAGAATTGCTTGACCATCCTGGTTTTTTTCTTTAATTATTTAAATTTTTTTCTTGTATGTATTATCTTGATGGAGATTTTGCGTTTCTTGCAGTCGTTAAAGAGCCAGTATAATCCATCACTGTCGCAGTGTTCGAGTCTTAACCTCTCTCTATCTCTCTCTCAATCTCTGTCTGTCTGTCTCTCTCTGTCTCTCTCTGAGTTGCCGTCCTTGCTCGGCTACCGGCAAGACGGAATTTCAACAGCTGGTGTTTACAACGTGCGGTTTTTTTTTTTGGTGGTTAAAAAACCCCATGCACCATGCCTGTTGAGGGACTCCCATATTCGTTAGAAGGTATGCTGAACGCTGTGCTGAAGGACATGTCACTAAAGTCCTTCAAAATTGAAGGAAAAGGCAAACAGACGGTGGTCGTCCTGCGACTGACAACAAAACCAAATAGTCTGTCTGTCTGTTTGTCTGTCTGTCTGTCTGTCTGTGTTCTGTCTGTCTATCTGTCTCTCTCTCCCCTTCCTCCCCCCTCTCTCTCTTATCTATGATTCGAACTCAGGACCTCTCCTAAGTTCTCACGTGCAGTCACTTCTTTTGCTGGTGTTTATATCCACTAAGTAATTCTGCCATTCAGAACATGCACCTCAACACACACACACACACACACACACACACACACACCACACACACACACACACACACACACACACACACACACACACACACACACCCCACCACACACCACGCACGCACACATACATATCAAAGCAAGGGATGTAATCTCTAGATCGCACGTGAAGTTCACGACGATCATCTTAGTAAGAACTCTCTGTAAGAATTTTCATTTCCTCATTTCTTCTTAGTAGTCCTTCATACATTATGAACACTGGAGAGAAAAAAAAACTTGTTTTAGACTGCTAAAGTGAGTCAGCTCTTGCACAGAACAGCAGGGACAATTCTAATATAATGACAACTTCTTATCCACAGACCAAACATTAAAACAGCGGAAATACTATCGCTCGAAAACCCACTTTAGAACAACAAAAGCACACAAATGTACAAAATTGTATACAGTTCCGCCTTCCAGAATGTAATACTCAACTACATTTACCCGAATTCAAGAAAATTGTTTGTCTACCGAGACCAGAATTAGACATATATATCTAAGGAAGCGTCTTCCTTTTCTGATACATATCTCTGGAATACACTGCCCACCAACATCAAGTCATGCACGTCAATGAGTAATTTTAGACAAAATCTTCAAAGATAATTCTTTTTCAGTTTCAGTTTCAGTTTCAGTTTCTCAAGATGACGTCTCCGCGCTCGGAACGAATTCCATATGCACTAACGTCACAGGTGTCACGTGTATGGTGACCGTGGCACATGCCTTAAGCCTGCACATAAACCCATGAGCTGGCCAGGTCCTGAGGGCCCTACCTAGATTATGTTTTACCTAGTGTATATTTTATACTGATATTTTATCAGCCTACAACTAGAATAATCTTGGTTACATGTAAATGACATGTGCATGTGCGTATCTTACCTTTAAAAAAGGAAAAACACACACACACATACACACATACACACACACACACACACACACACACACACACACACACACACACACACACACACACACACACACACGCACGCACACACACACACACATATATATATATATACACATATATAAAGTAAATAAATAATTAAAGGTCTGAATCACAACAAACTAGCTATTCTGTATAAACTCGTCTCACATGGCAGACCCCCCCCCCCCACCCCTAGTCAATGCCCAAAAGCTCAGCCGTCTATCAGCTAGGTGAAGACAATATTTTCTTGATCATAGATAGATACGTAAGTAAGTAAATAAGTATGTAAGCAAGCAAGCAAACAAGCAAGTAAGCAAGCAAACAAGCAGGTGAGTGAGCAAATGAATAAGAAGTAAAAAAGTAAGTAATAATAATAATAATAATGAGTACTTATAAGCGCAAGATCCAGAGAACTCTGCTCCAAGCGCTTTACAATTCACCCTATCTTTACCACCCCTATTCGCCACTTCAACATTAGCAGTTATACATACATATCAATCAACTATAATTACAATGACATCAACACAAACAGAAACATGTCTATCAAATCTAACCAATAGTTGCCCATCGGACAGACAATAATAGATATTACATCACAAGTTATCCAAAATACACAAACAACCACACCACAATGCACATTATATAATACACGAATCATGCGCACAAACGCAACAGCCCAAACAATATTTTAAAGACAGAAACTTTTTTCACATTTTTCTATACAGATGTGTTTTGAGGCCAGATTTGAATGAGGTGATTGTGTCTGAGTGCCTAAGGATGTTGGGGATGTTGTTCCATGTTTGGGGTGCTTGATAGGAGAATGCTCGTTGTCCGTATGTTTTTGTTCGAATGCGGGGGATGCGAAAGAGTCGTGTGTCTGCAGAAGAACGCAACTGACGGGATGGTGTGTAGATGTCAAGAAGCGAGGATAGGTATTCTGGCGCAGTGTTCGAAACAATCGAAAAGGAAAGAGTAGCAAGCTTGTAATCTATTCTGTCAGAGACAGGCAGCCAGTGCAGAGTGCGGAGGAGAGGAGTGACATGGTCAAACTTAGAGGATTTAAAGATGAGACGTGCAGCGTTGTTCTGAATCTTTTGAAGTCTGTCTAAAAGGTTTTTGGGGATGCCAGCTAAGAGAGAGTTGCAGTAATCAATCCTTGAAAGAACAAATGCACAAATTAGCGTTTTGGTTGCATCAACAGACAGGTAATGACGGACAGAGCTGATTCTACGTAACTCTAGATACGCTACCCTACAGATGTTTGAGATGTGTTGCTGGAAGGTCAGACTCTGATCAAGCGTAACACCGAGACTGCGAACAGTGGGAGAGAAAGGAATGTCAACGTCATTTATCAGAAGAGACTTCGGAAGAGAAGGATCATGGAGAAATTTAGTGGGACAGGCGAGTAGAAGTTCAGTCTTGTCGTCATTCAGTTGTAGTTTGTTGTGCGTCATCCAGGACTTCAGATCCGAGATACAGTCCTGCGTGCGTGTCACCAAGCCATCGAGTTCCGCCAGTGAGGCCGACTGATGAAGCTGTGTATCATCAGCGAAGCTCTCATGTGACAAGGCATGACGACTGATGACATCAGACACAGGACTGGCGTACAGCACAAACAGGATCGGTCCTAGGACCGAACCCTGTGGGACACCATACGCCAAGACAGACTCTTCCGAATACATGGAGTTGACACACACAGTCTGAGTCCGATCAGTCAAATAAGAGTGGATCCAGGAGAGAGCAAGGTCACGTATGCCAAAAGAGTGCTGAAGCCTGTTCAGGAGAAGTGTGTGGTCTATAGTGTCAAATGCTGCGGACAGATCTAATAACGCCAGTACTGACACTCTATCATCGTCCAAGCCAAGGAAAATATCATTAACTATCTTCAAGAGTGCTGTTTCTGTGGAGTGTGCCTGCCTGTATGCTGACTGGTGCGGATTGAACAAATGATTCTGATGAAGATGCTCAAGCAGTTGTGACAAGACAATCCTTTCTACTAATTTAGACAAAAATGACAAATTTGAAACAGGCCTATAGCTCTTCAAACAATTTCTATCCAATGAGGGTTTTTTGAATAAATAAATACAAAATAAAGGAGTATGTAGATAAACACAGGTAAGAGATGAACATAACAAATAACAGTAAATACATGCATATATCCACATGCCTGCATAAACATGTACACATACATTCATACATATACACCCATATCGACACAGCATGATGGCTTACAACAACAGCTACAACAACAGCAACAACAACAACAACACCAACAACAACACCAGCGAAGAGGAGACTTCCATATATGCATATCAGATTGTGGGAATGGGTGGGTTGTGATCAGATTGTGTTGAATGGGTGGGTTGTGGTCAGATTGTGGTGAATGGGTGGGTTGTCAGATTGTGATGAATGGGTTGGTTGTAATCAGATTGTAGTGAATGGGTGGGGTGGGGTGTGATCAGATTGTGGTGAATGGGTGGGGTTGGTTGTAATCAGATTGTGGTGAATGGGTTGGTTGTAATCAGATTGTGATGAAAGGGTGGGTTGTGATCAGATTGTAGTGAATGGGTTGGTTGTGATCAGATTGTGGTGAATGGGTGGGTTGTGATCAGATTGTAGTGAATGGGTGGGTTGTGATCAGATTGTAGTGAATGGGTTGGTTGTGATCAGATTGTGGTGAATGGGTGGGTTGTGATCAGATTGTGGTGAGTGGGTGGTTTGTGATCAGATTGTGGTGAATGGGTATTTGTAATCAGAGTGTGATGAATGGGTATTTGTGATCAGATTGTGATGAATGGGTGGGCTGTGATCAGATTGTGGTGAATGGGTGGGTTGTGATCAGATTGTGGTGAATGGGTGGGTTGTGATCAGATTTCGGTGAATGGGTGGGTTGTGATCAGATTGTGGTGAATGGGTGGGTTGTGATCAGATTGTATTGAATGGGTGGGTTGTCAGATTGTGGTGAATGGGTGGGTTGTGGTCAGATTGTGATGAATGGGTGGTTGTGAATCAGATTGTGGTGAATGGGTGGGGTGGGTGTGATCAGATTGTGGTGAATTGGTGGTTGATTGTAATCAGATTGTGGTGAATGGGTTGGTTGTAATCAGATTGTGATGAAAGGGTGGGTTGTGATCAGATTGTGGTGAATGGGTGGGTTGTGATCAGATTGTTGTGAATGGGTGGGTTGTGATCAGATT
>JAPXFY010000020.1:22348806-22363806 GCA_030674185.1 Monoplex corrugatus | reverse complement strand
GCACATTGATAAGTGTTTGTTATTATTTAACAGAATAAAACACCATGAAAATAAAAAAGCACGTCTCTTATGACTTACTGTTCAGCAGGGTTATCAACAAATGAAATGCTCAAAGTTCATTCCTCTTCTTCAGAACGCAACTTTCAACATTTTATCTCTCTGTGCTGGAATACCATTTCTAAAATTATATGACTTGAGGTTTCCCTCTAGCACATTGGTGACTGATTGTCATCAAATAAGAGAACAGAACATTTAGAAACAAATAGCGCCTCTCTTGAGACTTCCTGTTCACCAGAATACTCAAGAAATTAGATGTACATAGTTCATACTAAGCAAATGAAAAATGAATTTTTACTCCTTAAAGATGCACCTTCAGAAATATCATCTGTCTGTGCAGAAAGGAAATTTCTGAAATAATAGGACTACAAACTTGAATTATCAGCACAACGATATGCGCCTGTCACCAAATAAGATCATACAATGTTAAAAATTTAAAAAACAAAACAAAACCCAATGCCTCTACGACGGGCGACTTCCTGCCCACTAGAGCACTCAAAAAATAAAAAGCAAATTACTTTTTTCTTTCTGCGCAAAATATTTTAAAATAATTCTCTCTCTCTCTCTCTCTCTCTCTCACACACACACACACACACACACACACACACACACACACACACACACACAGAGCCATCAAACAGACCTGAAAAGCTGTTTAAATCAGGTGGGGGTAGGGTGGGGGTGAGCACTAGAAACAAGTTCATTGTGTACCAGAATCAGCTAATTGATCTGATCAGCTTGCAATTTGCGCATCACTGCCTCCCATGCAGCTCCGTCAATTTGATAGTGGTTCCCAGATCCACTCTTTCTGCATGGTGATGGAATCACCGCCAGTATGTCCTCATGGTGATACCAGCACGTATCTCTGAATTGCCTGGGCCAAAAGAAACAGTTGCTCAGAGACTTTCCAACAGAGTGCATGCAGTCTACATGCAGCTCACCGAGTTCAATGTCCTCGACAAATCCGGGATAAGGTCTCTTGTCATACTGGACCACCACATATTGCCCGAGGCACTCTTCAGGAGATGGTACTTCATGTATCTGTGATGGGTGCTCAATGTTTCCTGCTCTGAATGACTGTGGCACTACAGGCACAAAATGATTTGGTACCCAGTTCATTTGAACCATGTCTTGTCTGGTTGTTGTCCACATGACCAAAGCTGGAACCGCTGCAGAATCCGGAGATGAAGCAGGTTTTCTCACATGAGTGGTGACAGCCCTTGGATACAGGTATCTGTGGAGGTCAGTGCGTACATTGGGGTTGCCAAGGGCAGGATAGACAGAAAAAACAGGCATGTGCAAAACACTGGCTAAAGCAAACATCTGCCATATCCCCATATATGTCTTCGGTTTTGTGATCTTGAGGACTTCATGTTCGAAAATGGTTCGAACGATGTGATCATTTAGAGGTACTCCAGGAAGAAACTCGTCGGAATACATTGCAAAAGCTTTTTTTTGTGTTTTTATTTTTTTGTGCATTGTCCACTCCTTTCCTTAAATTGTCCTCAGTCAGATAGAAATGAGGATGCAATGCCAGTTTATTGATAATGCGCACTCTGATCTCATTAGGGCGCCCATCGTGCCCAAATGCGAACACACTACCGCATGCGGGAAGACAATCTCCATCTGCCCTGACTTTTACAGGAGTCCAGTCCGGTGCACATGGGACATCTGATGGATAAAGCGCTTGCGACTTATGGTCCACTGAGAACCTCTCCTGTGATAAACATCTTGGAGTCCCAGAAATTTCGTCGAGGAGAAGACCTTTGCATGACTCCTGAAGCTCACTGAAAGTCTTGCATTTGTTCATTGCTTTTAAGTGATTTCCAAACTCCTCTTCTCTGGAATGTTGTTCGATGTTGGTAGTTTGATGTTCATAAGCCATTGCTTTCTTTGATGGAACATTTTTCTCAGAGTTCTTGGTGGTAGCTGGACTATTCTGCTTTCGTCGTATATCCTCCTCTGAAACGAGACAAATGTTCCGCAGACTGTGTTCTGGGCAAGCTGCCTCAATGCAAGTACAGCTCACATCTCTGTACTTGATGTGCTCTGGAGACAAACTTATGACCTGATGAATCCTCAGTGTGCCTGGCACCGTTTTGAGTGTTTTATTTTTCAGTTTCTCTTCAGCTTGCTTTATATCAGTGTCACTGATAATGTAGAGTTTGATGGACGTCCCAGCTTGTTGCAGCACTTCAACAAAAGTTTTGGTATTGACAATGTCTGAACCTTCCAGCACTTTCCGATCAGCAGTCCTCTTTAGAGTTCCCCCGAGTCCATCTGGAATCCCTTTCCCGTGTCCTGCTTCATGAAAATTCCATGTGACTGTACTGAACCCCTTTTCAAGTATTTCTGTAGACAAGAGATAAAAGTTAGTCTTCTGTCTGTATTGCGTGGTGGGACCATCACTGAAGAAATGTATTGTATCCACTTCTTGATGCTTGTCTTTGATATCATTTAGGACGGGCTTGAAAAATGCCCACACAGCTGCCGGGTGTGACTGAGGGAATCAAAAACTCCACAAAACATGGTTGGATTGCCCATGCCAACTTGGTAAAATCCAGTGTGGAGTGTCAGTTGAATTTGAGAAGCCCCAAAGTGTACAGACTGTATTTCTTTGTGCATCTTGCAGACGTAATTCTCTGCAAAATCTACATGTATAAAGCATTCAGTTGGCTTCAGGTTGCTCCGCAAATTGCGATAGTGTTTGTATTGGTGGCAAATATTGTAGTGGTGCCGTTTGTACTTACTAGACAGCTGATCATTCAACTTGTCCAGAAGGTCACCAACAGTTCCATGTTCTTCTTGTTTGACCGTAAGGACCACTTCCTTTTCTTCGCCATTTTTGAAAGTTCTTTTCTCTTTAACAGTCTTCCACTGGGTCCATGACGCTGGACAGGCTGGGTCTCCAATCTTCACCGGCACAACTCTATCTTTACATGCTTTGCATTCTCCATACATGCATGTTTTCTCTTTAGGGTCGCACACAACTTGTTTGACAAGGATATCTAACTGAGCTGTTTCAAGTACATTCAAACTGTACAGTGTTTCTGCGAGAAATTTTGAATTTTCACACGTTTTGCACAGACAAGTCTCTCTGTCTGATGCTTTTGGGTACGTCACCCAGAAAGGCTTGAGTCTCCAGAAAGTTGTAAAGCTGACAGTGTCCAGAGTCTCTGCTAAGCACTTCTTATGCAAATGGGACAAAGTGTCTTGTAGCAGCCGTCTTTGCTTCTTTATTTTGTATCTTGTGATCGTGCTTCTCTTTCCAGATAAGACGCGAGAGACGTCATCTCTCTCAAAGAATGCAATCAGGGATTTTCTCACACGACTCGAGATACTGCCCTTTCTCCTTCTATTGTTTTTATGCTGGGCAATTCTGAAAGCACGGTATGCTTGGGTTCTGACTCGGTACTTTCTAAGGATTTCTCCTGCAAGCAAGTCATTTAGAGATTTTTTGCCTGATTTGTAGTTGTCTTTAATTTGATTCATTAAGGAATTGTGAAATAAAATCATTCTTCGGACACTCTTTTTACTTTTGCTGTCATTGGAAGAAGTTTTCAGAAAGGCCTTCGTTTTTGAGTTTGGTGTATCAGCATTTGGGTTTTCGAGTCTCTGGAGTCTCTTCTTGAACATCCATCCTCTCCTTTTTTCAATGTTTAACTGACTCTCCAGACCACTGATTGTTCTTTTCAGTTCTTGTATTTTGCGGCTCCGTTTGCGTTTGCCATCTGGTTCTTCTCTGTGTGGGTGGAGGGATATCTTCAGGTGTCGATGGTGGTGTTAGTTGCTTTTCAAGCATTTTCTTCTTTGCTCTGCAAGCATGTTGATTTCTCAGCCACTTTCGTCTTGTCGCTCTATGTTCTCGGCTTGTCATATCTTTCACACACTTTTTCTTGCCTTCCTGTTTGTCTCTCTGGTATCTCTCTTTTTCTTTCAAGAGATACTGTTGCCTGGTGTTGGGATTAGCATCCCTCCTAGCCCTGTACCTCCTTTGCTTCTCAGCTGCTGACAGACCCATTCCTGCCCTGGAATGAAGTAGCATTTGAGTGTTGCTAAACCTTCATATGGAGTACGTGTGGATAGGAGAGAGAGAGAGAGAGAAAGAGAGAGAGAGAGAGAGAGACAGACAGACAGACAGACAGACAGACAGACAGACAGACACAGTGTGAGAGAGAGAGAAAGATGATGATGATGATGATGACGATGATCATCTTTATTTTACAAGGGTAACATAAGCATTGACATACTGGCTTCCGTCCGGCCCTTGCCCTGAGTAGGGAGGGACTCCAATATAAAATGAAATTTCAAAATGGTATAAATAGTTATTAAGTACTATGAGAGAAAAGAAAAGAAGAAGAAAGGAAAAGAACCCCCCCCCCCCCCAAAAAAAAGAAAAAGAAAACCCAACCAAACAAACAAAAACAAACCCACTCTTAACTACTGTGAACAGAATACAAACAGTCAATATAGAACAACGGTGTAAATATATAAACAGGAACACACTCCCACACACACACACACTGTCTATCACACACACACACACACACACACAGAGAGAGAGAGAGAGAGAGAGAGAGAGAGAGAGAGAGAGAGAGAGAGAGAGAGCAGTCTGACCAGAAAATTTTAAAAAGTTCATGACGTGAAGATCGCTTCTGGAACAACAGAACTTCTATGACGTCAAATCCTGTCTTGGTCTCTTACTCTTGAAATTTTGTCTGATTGTGAGATGTGAGACTGACTGTAGAATGTATGTTGCAGAATGTTCATAGATATTTTTTCCACATTCCTGTTACCAAAATGTCATTCCTGTTACTCTTCTGATGGTAACAGGAATGACGGTAACAGGAATGACGGACCATCAGTAAAAAAAAAAAAACTGATCCCTTTCAATGGCATAACTGTGCTTTCTGGCGCCAAATACTTTGATCCACTTCTAACTTTCTACTCAATAATTAAAATATTTTACACATGCAATTTTAGTTGGTTTACGACCGGTGACAGGAATGACTGTGAAAATGGACACTACTTACTTCGTAGAACTGCTTGACACTTTATTGTCAGAAAGAAGAACGCACAGCAGCAGCCACCACTTGTGTAAGTTACACAAAGGAAATGACATAATTCTAACAGCAGCCTCGAAGTGATACCAGGGAGTGTTCAGTTTTTACAGCTCGATTTTTTCTCGGTAACAGGAATGACATGAAAACCAGGGACATGCCAATTTTCGGTTTCAAAAATTAAAAACAAATAGTAAACATTTTTTTTAATCAGTAATTTGCAACACGTGTTCTTTGTGACTGAAACATTTCATTCCTACCATTGAAATTTTTAAAATCAGCCTTTTTAACACATTATTGTGGTCAGTAAAAATGATGCATCTGCCTGGGGACAGCCATTTTTTACCCCCCTACCCCAAAGAAGGCAAGATTTCTCCAACAAAATAATAAAATAGAGGGTTAAAAGTGTTATCAAACAATTACTGGATCGTATCAGAACACAGAAATGTAGGAAAAGTGAAAAGAGATTATGCAGCAGCTTTTAGAATTTTTTACAAACCTCTGGGACAGAAATTACAACATTTTTTGAAAAAGGCCCATATATATATGTATATGTATATATATATATATATGAATATATATACATGTATGTATGTATGTATGTATATGTATATATCTATATATATATGTGTGTATACATTTCTCTCTCTGTCTATATATATATATATATATATATATATATATATATATATATACATATATATATATACACATATATATACATACATATATATATATATATATATATATATATATATATATATATATTTAGAGAGAGAGAGAGAGAGATCAGGTCATACTTCAGTCGTCTCCCATCTCCACACAACCTCTGCCATCCTTTTTTTTTCCTTCCAAGAGAGAGAGAGAGGTGGGGGGGGGGGGGGGAGTGTGAAAACCCAATCTCCTCTGAAAGGCTTGCGGAAATGAAGAGAAAGAACACACACTGTGAGAGAGTGGAAAGGGAAGGGAAGGGAAGGACATGGAGTAGCGAGAGGGGAAAGGGGAAGAACCTCAAAACAAAATTGGTGTTGTATGAAGAGAGTGCTTACTGAAGCGGGCAGAACGGTTAGGCCCGGAGCGACGGTTGTACATGATGGTTGGGTAGCAAGAAAGTGTCAGGGATGAAGTCATCATCATCATCATCATCATCATCATCATCATCATCATCATCATCATCATCATCATCGTGTGCCCTTTCGCGTGGTGTTGGCGATCATAGCCCTCCATACGAATCTATCCCTTGTCGCTGCAAGTACATCTCCCACCCTCTCTGTCCTCAGCCACCCTGCAAGTGCAAGTCCGTCCAATATTTTCTCCCTGAGTCTACCTGGTGTTGTCTTTCCCTCCAGCTTTCCTGTGATCCAATTCCCCTTTCCTCGTAATATGTCCTGTAGATGTTGCTTGTCTTTTCCTAATAAATTCTACAGCTGAAAATCCTCAGCGGAGAAGCCCCCACACCCATCCCCTTCACCCCTCAACCAGGTGTTTCGACCCTTAACTCTTTACACTCTTAAGACGGGCCGGATTGTATCCAGGTCATGAGTTCTGAATGCCTTTCTGCCGTCGCCACTTTTTTTTTTTCCACGTGAGTTCGAATCCGACGGGCATTCAAAATGGAAAGGCGCTTCTGCTGTCGCCCTGCCCCCCTCCCCCCCCCCCCCCCCTTTGAACCTGCGCCTGCAAGGTGGTCGGGCGTCTCAGGGCTAAGTCACCATTTTGACAGATGCCGTAGCCACTTAACTGTTGGACACCTGCAGTGGGGAAATGTGGTGATAACTGGAGACCGGTAGAAGAGAGGATGGCTAAAGGATTTGGTCTATCTGCGAGCAGAGTGCTTCATTGAATATTCCTCAAAGGAAATCGGTCAACGTGGCGATGTGGTCACGCATGGACTACTGAATCAATGAATGGGAGGTCGTGGATTCGAATCCCCATCAGTCAAAGAGAAAATGATTGTGAGACTTTTTGTTACCAGACCGACGACCCGGAGATGAGCCTGCTATGTAGTAGTATGGGCTCATTAGGAAGACTAAGGCCGCACAGTCAAGTCTCGTCCGCTGTATGGATGAGTCATCAAGGGTGTTGCTCAAATTTCCTGACAAGCACCGCAGGTGTCTGTACCTCAGTGTTCTTGTTGGCGCCAAAATGTATTATGCTTGCCCTTGTGTGTGTGTGTGTGTGTGTGTGTGTCTGTGTGTGTGTCTGTCTGTGTGTGTGTGTGTGTCTGTGTGTGTGTGTCTGTCTGTCTGTGTGTGTGTGTGTGTCTGTGTCTCTCTGTGTGTGGTGTGTGTGTGTCTGTTTGTGTGTGTGTGTGTGTGTGTGTGTACATCCGTGTCACGCAGTCTCAATCCTAGTTGGACCATCGTCCCCACTGTCATAAAATCATCAACCAGTAGGTGTATTCATGATCCACAATTTGAAAACCATCAGGCACATATTTACCGGCTGTTTTGTCTTCGGACTTGACCACGCAGACGCAGAGTGTTGCCATACTTGCGAGTTGTCTCCCTGCCGTTACTGGCAGATTATCGGCAGAGCACACGCAAAGCCAGAACAAGATTGGGGCAGCCGAAATGTGGTTTCTAAGAAGAATGTTGCGAGTTCCATGGACATTAAAGAAACCAAACGAGACAGTCCTGGTGGAGGCAGACACGAGAAGGTCGTTGATAAAGAAGATTAGGAAAAGACAAGCAACATTTATAGGCCATTATATGAGGAAAGGGGAATTAGAGCTTCTGGTCA
The DNA here is from genome assembly GCA_030674185.1 of Monoplex corrugatus. Classification (NCBI taxonomy): domain Eukaryota; kingdom Metazoa; phylum Mollusca; class Gastropoda; order Littorinimorpha; family Ranellidae; genus Monoplex; species Monoplex corrugatus. The sequence goes on along the minus strand of JAPXFY010000020.1, from coordinate 22,355,947 downwards.
CTGCAGGAAAGCTGGAGGGAAAGAGAACACCAGGTAGACCTGGGGATAAAATATTGGACGGACTTGCAGAAAGGCTGAGGACAGAGAGGTTGGGAGATATACTTGCAGCGATAAGGGATAGATTCGTATGGAGGTCCATGATCGCCAACACCATGCGGCAGGGCACATGATGATGATGATGATCATCATCATCATCATCATCATCATCATGACACGGAAGCCCGCTATGACATGCTTGCCATTTAGAAGTTAGAGACTTCTGCTTCGCTTGGATTCGCAGGTTTTCTCTCTTGATTTCCGTCTTTTTCTCTTTCTCTTGCCATTCTCTTTTTTCTGTCTGCCTGTCGTCGTTTTTTTTTTTTGTCAGTGCAATACATTCCAGTCCATTTGCCTGTCTTTTCTTTTTCTTTACACAATCTGTCCGAATGTCTTAACCTGTTTTTGTCATGTGCTGTCCTTTTCTGACAGTTGTTGCGTTTTGGGTGGCCAGGAGTGGAGAATTCTAGATATTTTGCCTGTCAATTATTTCAACAAAAATACAGCTTTTTATGTTTTATTTTACTGTGCGTTCCGTGATTTGTGCGGTTTGTTTGTTTATACATTTGTTTATTTTTCTACAGCTTATATTAGATTCCATGTGAGCAATGAGTAGTATAGAAACACAAGGTACCAGAGGCATGGAATGCTTTAAAGAGTATTGAAATGTGCTGTTCTTTTCCTGTCAAGATTGTTAGTTACGAGTTGCTCGGATATGTCACTGGGTATGTTTTGTGCTTAAGTGTTGTGAAGCACTGACCATGAATGTGTGTGGAGTTGTCATTGTGTGAAAAAAAAAAAAAGAGACTGGTGGAAAAATAAAAAGTAGTCTCATAGGAAAATTGAGGCGATGCAGATCTCTGCTACTTTCAGTCCCCCCGTGGGGATGCTGGGGGCTCTTTGGGCATAAATACGAGGGTTGTTCAATTTAAGATGACACTAGGCTTGCCGTTTGAAAACGAAGCAACGCACAGAAAAATGTTTATACCAAACACAACTTTAAAGTTTACCTGATTAGCATGCAGAAAATAAAGTTGACATCATGACGCAACTCGGAGTATGACGTAATTACAAATGTGTTTCAAATAGCTGAGCCTGAAAAAAATGGACGTCACCAATGAGCAATTTCGTTTCTACACTTTCACAAGGCTACAACTTGGTGACGATTGTAGGAAGATACACGCAGATTTGCAAGCTGTTTACGGAACGGATTGTGTGTCTTACCGCACAGTTTGCAGGTGGGTCAAACAATTAGGAGCAGGTAGAGTGCCATCTGATTGGGGTAATCGTGCAGAGCGAGCTTTACCAGCTCGGAACGAACAAAACATTGCATATGTGAAAAGACTGATAGAGGAGGATCCACATTCGACTGTGCGGGAATTAAGCGAGGCATGTGAGCTTTCAATTGGCACCATTAACAACATTCTGCACAAAGACCTTCACATGAGAAAACTGGCTGCAAGATGGGTGCCACATCTCTTAAGTGATGATCAGAAGCAGCAGCGGGTGGCATGTTCACGCATACTGCTCGATGAGTTTGAGCCCAACGGGCCAAAACGACTGTGTGACTTAGTGACGGGAGATGAGAGTTGGCTCACATTCTACGGCATCCCCAACAAACGCTGCAACCGCATGTGGGTTGGCCCTGACGGAGACCGACCAGTTGTTCTTCGCCCAGGATTCCAGAGTCGCAAGCGACTGTTTTCTATTTTTTTCAACACGCAAGGCCTTGTGGCAATTGACATTTTGCCTGAGAAATCAACAATCACTGCCTCCTACTATACCCAAGTTGTGCTCCCCAAAGTTGTAGGAAAAATCCATGAGCAGCGCCCAACCGTTGGCACCCAGAGGACCCTTCTTCTGCATGACAATGCCAGTGCCCATAAGGCGAAGGTCACCACAACCTTCCTGAGCGAGCAAGGGATCCAAGTTTTGGACCACCCACCCTACAGCCCCGACTTGGCCCCATGCGACTTCTGGCTGTTCCCTGTTCTGAAGGAAAAGCTCGCTGGGCGTAAGTTTGACCGGGTACAAGACCTCGCCAAAGCCGTAAGATCAGAGTTGTCTGGTCTGCCTAAAACCGACTATCAGAGGGCGCTTGAGAATTGGCGTAGGAGGCTTGAACTTTGCATCCTAGCCAACGGAGAATACTTCGAGGGGATGTAAAAGTTTCAAGTTGCTGAGATGAGAGGTACGTTTTTTAAGGGGGTGGTGACATCTTAAATTGAACAACCCTCGTAGTATCCCCACCTTCTGGAAGTTCTGTGCTAGAAATCTCCTCGTTTATGTCAATCTCTTTGTGTCTACCTAACTCCTTTGCTTTCTGTCATCTCTGGTCATCATTTTCTGCATTACTGGTCATCTGGTAACTTAGCCCGTATGTGTTCTATAAAGCCTTACATACTTTCCTTTAGGATTAGTAATTGGGTACATGTGTTACGTGCATTTTTAGCTCTAATGAAATGCACAGAAGCGGTTTTAGGTTATATAGGCCAGTTTTTATTCATGTTTCAGTGTCCCTAGTTATGTCTATTTTTATTCGTTTCAGTGTCCCTAGTTATGTCTATTTTTATTCATGTTTCAGTGTCCCTAGTTATGTCTATTTTATTCATGTTTCAGTGTCCCTAGTTATGTCTATTTTATTCATGTTTCAGTGTCCCTAGTTATGTCTATTTTTTATTCATGTTTCAGTGTCCCTAGTTATGTCTATTTTTATTCATGTTTCAATGTCCTTAGTTATGTTTATTTTATTCATGTTTCAGTATCCCTAGTTATGTCTATTTTATTCATGTTTCAGTGTCCCTAGTTATGTCTATTTTATTCATGTTTCAGTGTCCCTAGTTATGTCTATTTTATTCATGTTTCAGTGTCCCTAGTTATGTCTGTTTTTATTCATGTTTCAGTGTCCCTAGTTATGTCTATTTTATTCATGTTTCAGTGTCCCTAGTTATGTCTGTTTTTATTCATGTTTCAGTGTCCCTAGTTATGTCTGTTTTTATTCATGTTTCAGTGTCCCTAGTTATGTCTATTTTATTCATGTTTCAGTGTCCCTAGTTATGTCTATTTTATTCATGTTTCAGTGTCCCTAGTTATGTCTGTTTTTATTCATGTTTCAGTGTCCCTAGTTATGTCTGTTTTATTCATGTTTCAGTGTCCCTAGTTATGTCTATTTTTATTCATGTTTCAGTGTCCCTAGTTGTGTCTATTTTATTCATGTTTCAGTGTCCCTAGTTGTGTCTATTTTATTCATGTTTCAGTGTCCCTAGTTATGTCTATTTTATTCATGTTTCAGTGTCCCTAGTTGTGTCTATTTTATTCATGTTTCAGTGTCCCTAGTTATGTCTATTTTATTCATGTTTCAGTGTCCCTAGTTATGTCTATTTTTATTCATGTTTCAGTGTCCCTAGTTATGTCTATTTTTATTCATGTTTCAGTGTCCCTAGTTATGTCTATTTTTATTCATGTTTCAGTGTCCCTAGTTATGTCTATTTTATTCATGTTTCAGTGTCCCTAGTTATGTCTATTTTTATTCATGTTTCAGTGTCCCTAGTTATGTCTATTTTATTCATGTTTCAGTGTCCCTAGTTATGTCTATTTTATTCATGTTTCAGTGTCCCTAGTTATGTCTATTTTTTATTCATGTTTCAGTGTCCCTAGTTATGTCTGTTTTTATTCATGTTTCAGTGTCCCTAGTTATGTCTATTTTTATTCATGTTTCAGTGTCCCTAGTTATGTCTATTTTTATTCATGTTTCAGTGTCCCTAGTTATGTCTATTTTTATTCATGTTTCAGTGTCCCTAGTTATGTCTGTTTTTTATTCATGTTTCAGTGTCCCTAGTTATGTCTATTTTTATTCATGTTTCAATGTCCCTAGTTATGTCTATTTTTATTCATGTTTCAGTGTCCCTAGTTATGTCTATTTTTATTCATGTTTCAGTGTCCCTAGTTATGTCTATTTTTATTCATGTTTCAGTGTCCCTAGTTATGTCTATTTTTATTCATGTTTCAGTGTCCCTAGTTATGTCTATTTTATTCATGTTTCAGTGTCCCTAGTTATGTCTATTTTATTCATGTTTCAGTGTCCATAGTTATGTCTGTTTTTATTCATGTTTCAATGTCCCTAGTTATGTCTATTTTATTCATGTTTCAGTGTCCCTAGTTATGTCTATTTTTATTCATGTTTCAGTGTCCCTAGTTATGTCTGTTTTTATTCATGTTTCAGTGTCCCTAGTTATGTCTATTTTATTCATGTTTCAGTGTCCCTAGTTATGTCTGTTTTTATTCATGTTTCAGTGTCCCTAGTTATGTCTGTTTTTATTCATGTTTCAGTGTCCCTAGTTATGTCTACATTTGTATTCAGTTTTTTTAAACTCCCTGGTGATAGATTTGACGGAATGGCCAACGCCAGGGGCATGTCTTTAGATAATGTGCGCGAATGCAGTGATATGTGTACTTATTTTTTTTCCCAGATGATGCGATTTTCATTTCTTTAATTCAATGGAGTATTGTGTACATTTTTTAGAAGGTTATAGCCCTGATATGGCTTTGCCCAGCCGTCCGGGCGTTAAACACCAATACCCCCCGTTGGGTTGCCGGGGGTTCTTTCAGTATAAATAGTATCCCTACCTTCTGGAAATTCTGTGCTAGAAATTTCCTCTTCTCTGTCACTCTCTTTATTTCTGCCTTGTTGCCTTGCTTTCTATCATTTATACTTATTTTCAATCTTAATGGTCCATTCACCTGTATTTTTTCGATAAAGTCTTACGTACTTTTTCTTCGGATTGATAATTGGGCCCATTACTAAGTGCATTTTTGGCTCTAAGGAGATGAGATACGCGGAAGCAATTTTAGGTAATTTATGCCCGTTTTCATATATGCTTTGGTGTCCTTATGTATGCTTATGTTTGTATTCAGGTGTGTTTTTTAGATCTGCCCTGTGCTATAAATCGGACGGAATGGTCCTACGCCGGGGGCATGTCTTTAGATTATGTGCGCGAATGCATTGATATGTGTACTTAATTTTTTTTTTTTTTTTTTTTTTTTTTCCTGTTGAAGTTTTGTGTTTTGAAGCGGTTATAGCCCTGATATGGCTTTGCGCAGTCGGCTGGGCTTTAAACAATAAAAGTTAAAAAAACAAACCCAATAACAATAACAATAAATCAACATGATTTAACCCTTTGACTCCTGCGCCCTGTCCACCAGTATATTGTGTTGTGGCTTAACCCTTTGACTCTTGCGCCCTGTCCACCAGTATATTGTGTTGTGACTTAACCCTTTGACTCCCGCGCCCTGTCCACCAGTATCTTGTGTTGTGACTTAACCCTTTGACTCCCGCGTCCTGTCCACCAATATCTTGTGTTCTGACTTAACCTCTTGACTCCCGCGCCCTGTCCACCAGTATCTTGTTTGTGACTTAACCCTTTGACTCCCGCGCCCTGTCCACCAGTATCTTGTGTTGTGATTTAACCCTTTGACTCCCGCGCCCTGTCCACCAGTAAATTGTGTTGTGACTTAACCCTTTGACTCCCTCGCCCTGTCCACCAGTATATTGTGTTGTGACAACCCTTTGACTCCCGCGCCCTGTCCACCAGTATATTGTGTTGTGACTTAACCCTTTGACTCCCGCGCTCTGTCCACCAGTATCTTGTGTTGTGACTTAACCCTTTGACTCCCGCGCCCTGTCCACCAGTATCTTGTGTTGTGACTTAACCCTTTGACTCCCGCGCTCTGTCCAGCAGTATCTTGTGTTGTGACTTAACCCTTTGACTCCCGCGCCCTGTCCACCAGTATATTGTGTTGTGACTTAACCCTTTGACTCCCGCTCCTGTCCACCAGTATCTTGTGTTGTGACTTAACCCTTTGACTCACGCGCCCTGTCCACCAGTATCTTCTGTTGTGACTTAACCCCTTGACTCCCGCGCCCTGTCCACCAGTATCTTGTGTTGTGCTTTAACCCTTTGACTCCCGCGTCCTGTCCACCAGTATCTTGTGTTGTGACTTAACCCTTTGACTCCCGCGCCCTGTCCACCAGTATCTTGTGTTGTGACTTAACCCTTTGATTCCCTCGCCCTATCCACCAGCATCCTGCAAGAAGCTGGCAGGTAGGGTAAGGGAATGAAATAACCTAAGTTGTCGCAGTTCGTGGATAGGGTGAGGGGGTGAAAAGGTTAAAGGCCAGATTCCAGGCCTTCCTTCGCTGCTTCACCTTCTAAGACGCACAGCAGGGTCGTGTACCCGTTCACTGGGAGGTTGTTATTGTTGTTGTTGTTTAAAGCCCAGCCGACTGCGTAGAGCCATATCAGGGCTATAACCGCTTCAGAACATACAAAACCTCAACAGGGGAAAAAAAAAAGAAAAAAAAAAAGAGAAAAAATTATGTACACATATCAATGCATTCACGCACATAATCTAGGACATACCCCGGCGTTGACCACTCCGTCCAATTTATCGCACAGGGGAGATTTAAAAAACACACCTGAATACAAATACAAGCATACATAAGGACACAAAAAACATTTTAAAAAAAAACAGGCATAAATTACCTAATACTGCCTCCGCACATCTCACCTCCCTAGAGCCAAAAATGCACTTGATACATGTACCCAATTATCAATCATGAGTAAAAGTACATAAGACTTTATCGAACACATACAGGTGAATGGACCATTAAAGCAGAAAGTGATGGTAGAAATGACAGAAAGCAAAGCAACAAGGCAGAAACAAAGAGAGTGACAGAAAAGAGGAAATTTCTAGCACAGAATTTCCAGAAGGTGTGGATACTATTTATACTGAAAGAACTCCGGCATCCCCACGGGAGGCATGGAAGGGAGGTTTTATTGCATTCAACAAGTGATTATGAGCATTTATTGCATTAAACAAATGGTTATGGCCATTTATTGCATTAAACAAATGGTTGTAGAGTGGTTGGACTGCGAAAAATGATTCTGGGACACGTTCCAAATTCTCATGTCGATTTCAGCGCCACCACCTTTGTGCTTATTTTATTTTCATTTACCCTTTTTTTTTTTTTTTTAATGCCCATTTTGATTCCAGTGCCAGTATTTTCGGGCCGATGTTATTCTCAATACCAGCATTCTTATTCTCC
>JAPXFY010000020.1:22281306-22336306 GCA_030674185.1 Monoplex corrugatus | reverse complement strand
CTACGCTTACTGCCATAACATGTCCTGGCATCAGTCAGGCCCGAGAGATACAGACACCTTAGGTGCTGGTCAGAAGATTTCAACGACACCCTCAATGACGCATCCGTGAAGTGGATGAGACTCGACTGTGTGGTCTCAGTGAACCCGTAGCACGCTCAATGCTGGGAAGGAGCCAGTTAGATCCGAAAAATCCCACAGTGATTTTTTTAAAGCGTCTGATGGGGATTCAAACCCGCAACTTTCCAGCCGATAGTCACTTGCGCTAACCACTACACCACAGCGACTGGTGCATAACGCAGAACGTAGTACAGAGGTTTAAAAGAAGAAAGAAAAGAAAAAAAAAGGGAGACAGGAAGGAGGGAAAGGAGTGACACGTTTTAAGTATGAGAATATTAGAAATGCGAGCAAGCAAACAAAAGCCTGTTACACCAAAGAAACAAGAGGGAAGCAGGGAGAATTTGTATAATATTAATCAAAGGACATAACTCTTGAGAATTATCTCCCATGTTGTATAGAACTTCTCAAATCTAACACAGTTTGCGCTACCCACTCAGCTAGCATAGAAGCAGATACAAAGTACAAAAACAGTAAGCTCAGAACACTCTTTGACTGTTTTTGTACTTTGTATCTGCTTCTATGCTAGCCGAGGAGTGTTCTAAGCTTACTGTTTTTGTACTTTGTATCTGCTTCTATGCTAGCTGAGGAGTGTTCTGAGCTTACTGTTTTTTGTACTTTGTATCTGCTTCTATGCTAGCTGAATGGGTAGCGCAAACTGTGTTAGATTTAAGAAGTTCTGTACAACATGGGAGATAATTCTCAAGAGTTACGTCCTTTGATTAAAGCCTGTTACACCCAGCCTTCACCCAGTCAGGTTTCACTGCACGCACAACTGAAGCAGCAATAGCGTGTAAATAATGCAAAACCCAACACAGGGAAGGTTTTTAAAAAAAAAAGTTTTTCACGGTTACATACCAATGACAATGAATGGGGAAGGGTAGGTAACAAGAGCTAGGTGTCATTATTAACCCTTTTTCTGGCCACAAAGACAAAGGTGTGTGTGTGTTGTTTGTGTGTGTGTGTGTGTGTGTGTGTGTGTGTGTGTGTGTGTGTGTGTGTGTGTGTGTGTGTGTGTTCGTTCGTTCGTTCTTTGATTTAACGTCTTTTCACTATGAGTGATATTAGACGGATGTTGTGTGTGTGTGTGTGTGTGTGTGTGTGTGTGTGTGTGTGTGTGTGTGTGTGTGTGTGTGTTGTGTGTGTGTTGTGTTGTGTGTGTGTGTGTGTGTGTGTGTGTGTGTGTGTGTGTGTGTGTGTTCGTTCGTTCGTTCTTTGATTTAACGTCTTTTCACTATAAGTGATATTAGACGGATGTGTGTGTGTGTGTGTGTGTGTGTGTGTGTGTGTGTGTGTGTGTGTGTGTGTGTGTGTGTGTGTGTGTGTGTGTGTGTGTGTTTTCCGAAAGCATCCAAAGATTACATGCAACTGTAGACTCTCCAGTTGTGACACATATTTTGGGGGGTTTTTGACCAGGAAGGACACTCTTTTGTTTTTGTTTTGTTTTTGTTCCATTTTTACTGTTTCAAAGACTTTGAAGGAATTGGGTCTGAGTATAAAACTTGAACCGAAAGATGCGATGCATGTTTGACTTGAACAGAATGGCGGCAAACCAGTAAAACCACACAACAAACGAAGTTGCTTTTTGAGATATGTTGGAGCAAGATAACTTATTGATTGAGACAAAGGTGTTTTCAGTTGCATGCACGATTTTTGTTGTTGTAGTTGTCATTTCTGTTGGTGTTGATGCACAATTCAAAACAAAAAATGAAATTTTGTATTCTTTACTCCTTCCAGAATTATATAATTATAAACATCAGCTGTTTTTCTTTCTTTGAAATTCCAGTTATAGACCATTGTTTATGAAATTGTCGAATGTGGATGTGAAAGTGGTGATCTCTGTAAATTCATTGTTTTAATGTGGCTGTGAAAGTGGTTATCTCTGCAAAATTCATTGTTGAATGTGGCTGTGAAAGTGGTTATCTCTGCAAAATTCATTGTTGAATGTGGCTGTGAAAGTGGTTATCTCTGCAAATTCAGTATTGAATGTGGCTGTGAAAGTGGTTATCTCTGCAAATTCATTGTTGAATGTGGCTGTCAAAGTGGTTATCTCTGCAAAATTCATTGTTGAATGTGGCTGTGAAAGTGGTTATCTCTGCAAAATTCATTGTTGAGTGTGGCTGTGAAAGTGGTTATCTCTGCAAAATTCATTGTTGAGTGTGGCTGTGAAAGTGGTTATCTCTGCAAATTCATCGTTGAATGTGGCTGTGAAAGTGGTTATCTCTGCAAATTCATTGTTGAATGTGACTGTGAAAGTGGTTATCTCTGCAAAATTCATTGTTGAGTGTGGCTGTGAAAGTGGATATCTCTGCAAATTCATTGTTGGATGTGGCTGTGAAAGTGCTTATCTCTGCAAATTCATTATTGAATGTGGCTGTGAAAGTGATTATATCTGCAAATTCATTGTTGAATGTGGCTGTGAAAGTGGTTATCTCTGCAAATTCGTTGTTGAATGTGGCTGTGAAAGTGGTGATCTCTGCAAATTCATTATTGAATGTGGCTGTGAAAGTGGTGATCTCTGCAAATTCATTATTGAATGTGGCTGTGAAAGTGGTTATCTCTGCAAATTCATTGTTGAGTGTGGCTGTGAAAGTGGTTATCTATGCAAATTCATTATTGAATGTGGCTGTGAAAGTGGTTATCTCTGCAAATTCATTGTTGAATGTGGCTGTGAAAGTGCTTATCTCTGCAAATTCATTGTTGAATGTGGCTGTGAAAGTGCTTATCTCTGCAAATTCATTGTTGGATGTGGCTGTGAAAGTGATTATATCTGCAAATTCATTGTTGAATGTGGCTGTGAAAGTGGTTATCTCTGCAAAATTCATTGTTGAGTGTGGCTGTGAAAGTGCTTATCTCTGCAAATTCATTGTTGAATGTGGCTGTGAAAGTGCTTATATCTGCAAATTCATTGTTGGATGTGGCTGTGAAAGTGGTTATCTCTGCAAATTCATTATTGAATGTGGCTGTGAAAGTGGTTATATCTGCAAATTCATTGTTGAATGTGGCTGTGAAAGTGGTTATCTCTGCAAATTCATTGTTGAATGTGGCTGTGAAAGTGGTTATCTCTGCAAATTCATTATTGAATGTGGCTGTGAAAGTGGTTATCTCTGCAAATTCATACGCAGATTTATTGAAAATTTTTGTGCTAGAAATTTCCTCTTTTCCGTCACTTTCTTTGTTTCTGTGCTTTCTGTCGTTTCTTCCTACCATTTTCTGCCTTGCTGGTCCATGTCCATTCATCTGTATGTGTTCGATAAAAGTCTTACACACTCTTTCTTAGGATTGATAATTGGGTGCATGTATGAAGTGTATTTTTGGCTCTAGGGAAGTGAGATATGTGGAAACAAGTGTGTAGTTCATTTATACCCGTTTTTATATACGTTTTGGTGTGCTAAGATATGTTTAAATTTGTATTCGGGTGTGTTCCCCTGTGTAATAAATTGGACGGAGTGGTCAACGCCAGCAACCATGATAGCAAAAACAAGAACTTAACCCTTGGATTCCCTCACCCTGTCTACTAGCTTCCTGCATCTCTTTAGATTATATGCGCGAGTGCATTGATATTTGTACTTATTTTTGTTTTCTTTTTTTTTTACTGTTTAAGTTTTGTATGTGTTTTGAAACGGTTGTAGCCCTGTGTGACCCGTTTTTATGAAATGAGTCCTAACTCGCAGGCAGCGAAAAGCGTAGAGGCCCGGAAAAGGTGTGATGGGTCGATTTTGTCAATTTTTACTTTTCGTCGAAAATGGAATATCTAATCTTTAAATTACATGTACGTGCACTCAGCACTTTATAATTCAATCGGAAAGTGTATTTAAAATGCGTTTTAACCAGAAAACAGCATGCTTTTTGTGTCAGAAAAAGGGATATATAAACTTAAATAACAAGACAATTACATTAGATTGTCACACCAATTTTTGTGTGCTATTGTGGCATGATGTGTTTTACCATGGTACAAAATTTGGTAAAGATTGGTGAAGTAGAAATACCTGTTGCTAAGGTAAAAACTTCACTGAAGTGGTGAAAATTTTAAAACTTGATTTTCTCAAAATGGCCGTTTACTATGTTACACATTTCAAACACCCATAACTTCCTTATTTTTAGGAGTAGAATAATAAATTTCATATGGAAAGGAAGTTAATAATCTGGACATTTTGGGAATCATAATATCCTAAAATCTCTTATTTTCACCTTTGGACTCATTTTGTTAAAACGGGTCACATGATGGCTTTACGCAGTCGGCTGGGCTTTAAATAGCAATAACGATTATTACGTATAGTCCTATTACTTCCAGGCCATATCAGACGGTGGGGCAGTAGAAGTTAGGCTGGAACAGAATACACGGTGCTGCTGCTCTTTTAGAAAATTGTAGTTAGGCTAGAACAGAATACAAGGTGCTGCTGCTCTTTTAGAAAATTGTAGTTAGGCTAGAACAGAATACACGGTGCTGCTGCTCTTTTAGAAAATTGTAGTTAGGCTAGAACAGAATACAAGGTGCTGCTGCTCTTTTAGAAAATTGTAGTTAGGCTAGAACAGAATACAAGGTGCTGCTGCTCTTTTAGAAAATTGTAGTTAGGCTAGAACAGAATACAAGGTGCTGCTGCTCTTTTAGAAAATTGTAGTTAGGCTAGAACAGAATACAAGGTGCTGCTGCTCTTTTAGAAAATTGTTAATGCAGCCATCTCGTAATTAGCCCAAGGCTCCATCTTATTCTTAGCTAAGATACTGTTAGTTTGCACTTTGCCAAAAGATCCATCTTAGCTCATAACTAGCCCAAAGATCCCTGTTAGTTCATTAAGGTTAAAAAAGGTTAAAGGTCCCATGGTCAATATGGCCGTAGGGCGGTGAACTGTTAAAGATTCACCGTGTCTAGGGCACGGCATTATGAAAGGCGGAGCCCATCCCTCTCCTTTCGCGCCTTTTTTTTAAACCTCCCCGACCGAAGTCAGGTACCCATTCACTGCTGGGTGGACAGAGGGAGTTTTCAGGCCGGAAAAATCGAACCAGCGTTAGTTCATACTTAGTTTAAATATCCATCTTAGCCCAAAGATCCTGTGTGTACTTGGTTCAAACTTCCATCTTAGCTCATAATTAGCCCAAAGATCCATCTTTGTTCATACGTAGCCCAAAGATCCACCATACTTTATAATTAGCCCAGTTATCCGTGTCAGTTCATACGTAGCCCAAAGATCCTTCTTAGAGATCCATCTTAGCTCATGTTTAACCCAAAGATCCATCTCAGAGATCCATCTTAGCTCATACTTAGCTCAAAGATCCATCTTAGCTCACAATTAGCTCAAATATCCATTTTAGCTCATAATTAGCCAAACAATCCATCTTAGCTCATGTTTAGCCTAAAGGTCCATGTTAGAGATCCATTTTAGCTTATGCTTAGCCCAAAGATCCATCTTGTATCAGCTGCATCTTGTTGTCCTTTTAAAAAATCAGAATACGAGCGAAGAAACATTGAAAATTCAAGGTAAAAGAAGATGGTGTATGCATCAGACTGTAACCGTTGCTTTATCAAGGGTATATAATCTTTTCTGTGTACCTAGAATATAAATTTGAGGTGATCGATAAACTAAGCAAGACGTTATGCGAGTCATTTAAAAAAAGAAGAAGAAGAAGAAATCGAAAGAGAGAAGAAGAAGAAGAAGAATTGGAAGAAGAAGAAGAAAGAAGAAGAAGAAGAAGAAGAAAGACGAAGAAGAAGAAGAAGTAGAAGAAGAAGAAGCCGAAGAATTGGAAGAAGAAGAACAATTGGAAGGAGAAGAAGAAGAAGAAGAATTGGAAGAAGGAGAAGAAGAAGAAGGAGAAGCAGAAGAAGAAGAGAAGGAGAAGCAGAAGAAGAAGAAGAAGGAGGAGAAGAAGAAGAAGAAGAAGAAGAAGAAGAAGAAAGACGAAGAAGAAGAAGAAGAAAGACGACGATGACGACGACGACGACGAAGAAGAAGAGAAGAAAAGAAAAAGAAGAAGAAGAAGAAGAAAAAGAAGAAGAAGAAGAAGAAGAAGACTAGAGGAGCACAGAGAAGAGTGGTTAGAAGATACCATCGTCATCATTTCTCTAGGATCAGAGATAAAGGAGAATAACGGGCGATGCCAGCAGTGTTCAGTGCCATTAATAAAGCACACACATTCTGTCACTTTATTATTAACACACACACACACACACACACACACACAGACACAAACACTGTCATACACACACACACATACACACACACACACACACACACACACACAACACACACACACACACACACACACACACACAACACACACACACACACAGAGAGACACACACGTATACACACGTACACACTCACACACACATACAACACACACATATGTACACATATACACACGCCTACTCGATGCCATTGATATGGCACACACCCTCTTTGTCATTAATATAGCACACGTTATATGTCAGTATACAACACATGCTCTGTGTCCTTAATAAACGCACATTAACACGCACACATGATACACACACACACACTCTACACACACTCTTACACACACTCTTACACACACATACGCACACACACACACACACACACACACACACACACACACACACCACACACACACACACACACACACACACACACACACACACTCTTAACACACACACACACACACACACACACACACACACACACCACACACACACACACACACACACACACACATGTATATGTATACAGTGTCATGAATACAACGTAATTGTATTCTCTCTGTGTCAGTAATACGACACTCTCTAACTCTGTCAGCGTGACATCACAGAGAAGTGAGGGATTAGAATGACTCTTCTCGCTTACACTAACGTAGGTGACCCATGAGAAAAAAAAAAGACCTAAAATTCTCCACAAGGAAAACCAAAGGGTGGAACGAGAAGTCTCGCGCGCTGTACGAGTCAAAAATGGAAATTATGAGAATGTTAAGTTAAAAGCAGTGCGCTACCCCTGATGGTAGGACAGTAAAAAAAAAAAAAAAAAAAAAGACCAATCCCGAGAGGAAAGTTGTCCAGTACCGCAGGACGACACAAAGAGACACCTGTGTTAGAAGCCAGCAGAAAACATAAAAGCAGAAGATTGTCCACTTCGATAGTTGTCTTTTTTTTTTTAACAGACTGTAGATCATTGAAAGAGAGCCTGCAGTCATCGGCTGATATTTTGGCCGGATGTACATGGAAAGAACCAACAGAGTTAATACGTACTGTATTGCTGTACAAGTAACAGTGCAGTGGAATTCCTTGGGTGTGCCTCCGATCTTCTGACTTTTCGCTCAATACCTATGGTCCACGAGCCTTCTCTGTTTCTGGTCACTCTCCTGGAACAAACTTCCTTTCTCAGTCCGTCAGCAACCTACTTTTGTCTCCTTCAAGTCCGCTCTCAAAACTCACCTTTTCTCTCTGCACAAAATCCTGACCTCACTCAACCCCCTCTGCAGCCTGTCTCCGCTCGGAGTGGAATCACATTGTAATATATAATTGTATATAATATGCTCTCTATAATTTTCCATTGCTTTTCTTCTTTTTCCCTATTTATAGCCGTGTGTGTGTGTGTGTGTGTGTGTGTGTGTGTGTGTGTGTGTGTGTGTGTGTGTGTGTGTGTGTGTGTGTGTGTGTGTGTGGTGCGTGCGTGCGTGCGTGCGCGTGCGTGTGCGTGCGTGCGTATTTGTCGTTCAGCGCTTAAATTTGATTTTTATCAAGATTTTGCGCTATATAAATATTGTAATTAATTATTATTATTAAATAGGCTGTTTGGTGAAGGCAGAAAACAAACAAACATCAACAACAACAACAACAATAACCCGCATCCTTCAGGAAGTACAAACAAGAACAATAACAGCAACAACAACACCCCATATCCTTCAGAAAGTCGGAAACCGTCATTGAAGATGAAACTGTCACCCTGAAAACAGTAGACTTGATCCCATGTGGCACCAGACCTCAATCACCTGCTTGACGCCTGGACACTGCCCTCTGTTCCAGCATATGTGCCGAGTGTGGCAGTGCCACACAGACGAATGCCCATGCCAGACAAGAAATACAGTCTCTGTCTGGAACATGCCTTACAGTTTTTGCACACTGTTCAGAAGTAAGAAGAACAAGCAGTGCCCAAATGGGGTAAACTGTGGAAGAGCAGCTCTGGAACAACACAGAAGACTTGATGAAAACCACTCAACTCTTTGACTCCCTGACCTTATCCACTAGCATCTTGCAGTTTCAACCATGCAAGCAAAGCAAAATCTTAACCCTTTGACTCCTACCTATCCACCAGCTTCCTTCACCCTTGACTCCTCACCCTATCCACAGCTTCCTGCAGGAAGCTGGTGGATAGGGTGAGGGAGTCAAAGGGTTAAGTTTTTGCAGTTGGTGGATAGGATGCGGAGTCAAAGGGTTAAACCACTTCCTTCATCCAGACCACCAGACTGACTTATTTGAGGCGTTACCCTATTCGAACAGGAGAACGAAAGGAAGAGCTTGTGTGTGTGTGTGTGTGTGTGTGTGTGTGTGTGTGTGTGTGGTGTGTGTGTGTGTGTGGGGAGGGTGGGTGGTGGTGGTGAGGGGTTGACAGTCTGCTGCTCTCCAGAGACCAATGATACTGAATCACGAATGCAGGCAGTATCAACGTACTCACTGTTGCATTAAGTTTCCACACCACTTGTAGGCAAAAGCCTTGTACTATAGATATCACATTCGGAATTCTTATGTAAATTCTTTCCAGAAATAGCTAATCACTAACATGAACAAGTAGATAAATGGAATGAATGAAGGAATGAATGAAATAAAAAAAATCCCAAATATACAACAAACAGACAAATAAATAAATAAATAAAGTAATGAAGAATGAATGAATGACTAACTACTAACTTTCTAATTAACTAATTAACTAAATGAATACATAATTCCAGAAAAAGAGGACCTCATCTGAGTGGCCATGGCGCTTTTACACTCATGCAAAGGATGAGAGTGCGGTATTCCGTAACTCCTGTAAATCAGCAAACGGATAGATAAATACATAAATAAGTAAATAAATAAATCAATGAATAATAAATCACACTCATTGATTGATTAATTATTAATGAAAAATTGAATGACTAACTATCTAATTAATTAGTTAACTAATGAATACATAATTAAGAAAAAAAAAGGACTTCATCTGAGTGGCCCTTGAGCTTTTACACTCATACAAAAGATGAGAGTGCGATATTCCATAATTCCTGTAAATCAACAAACAGATAAATAAATAAATAAATAAATAACTGATGAATGAATAACTAACTTTCTTATTGACTAATTAACTAAATGAATGCATAATTTAAAAAAGAAGAGGACCTCATCTGAGTGGCCCTGGCGGTTTGTTTTGCACTCATGCAACGGATGAGAGTGTTGTATTCCGTAACTCCTGTAAATCAACAAACAGATAGATAAATAAATAAATAACTAAATAACTAAATAAATAAATGAATAAATAAATAAATAAATAAATAAATAAATGAATAAATAAATAAATAAAATGAATAACTAAATAACTAACTAATTAACTAACTGACTTTCTAATTAACTAAATGAATGCATAATTTAAAGAAAGAGGACCTTATCAGAGTGGCCCTGGCGCTTGTACACTCATACAAAGGATGAGAGTGCAGTATTCGGTAACTCCTATCCACACTCACAGTACCACTACCAGTAAGTCTGTGCTGTCTCGAGCTTCTGCCGTTCACTGACGTCCATTTTTAACTTAGCAGACACACACACACACACACACACACACAGACACACAACACACACACACACACACACACACACACACACACACACACACATACATACATACATACATACATACATACATACATACATACAACATACACACACACACACACACACACACACACACAACTACACAGACACCACACACCACACACACAACACACACACACACACACATACACACACACACATACACACACACACACACACACACACATACACATACACAACACAGACACAGACACACAGACACTCCACACACACACACACACACACACACACACACACACACATACATACACAGAACACACACACTCAACACACAGACATACACAACACACAGACACACACACATACACAGACACAGACAAACACAACACACACATACACACACACAGACATAACACACACACAGACACACACACACAGACACACACACAGACACAGACAAACACCACACACACAATACACACACACAGACATAACACCACACAGACACACATAACACACACAACACACATACACAGCCACACACACGCACAGAAGAGAGAACTACACACACGACACACACACACCACAGAGACCACATAACACAACAACACTACATCACACACACACACACACACACACACACACACACACCCGACTGTGCCCCTCTTCACACTCTTCCACCCTTCCTCTTCTCCACCCCTTCCTGTAGCCTCCCCCCAACCCGCACCCCCCCCCCTCCCGTTCCCATGTGGGAGACCTCTTGTGGTCTAATCACATCTGCCCGTCCCCCGGGTGTAGTTGGCAGAGGCGGTGCATGATGTCAAATCATGGGATGGGCGTCATGTAGAGATGAGGTAGTTGTATGTATGTATGTATGTATGCCGTGGGGCTGCTGCTCACTTTTTTTTTTTTTTTTTTTTTTGTTTAATCTGTTTGAGTCTGGAGTTTTTGTTTAACCCTTTGACTCCTTATGTATGTTGTGTGTATGTTTTTTAGTCTGAGTTTTGTTTAACCTTTGACTCCTGTATGTATGTATGTATGTATGTATGTATGCCTGTGGGGCTGCTGCTATATTTTGTAGTTGTTTGTTATGTCTGTTGTATGTATGCTGTGAGGTGCTGCTACTTTGTTTTTTAATTTTTTTTGGACTTTTTTCCTCTATGTTGTATAGTTATGTATGTATGTATTTCTGTATTTTTATGCCTGTGGGGCTGCTGCTCTTTTCATTTTTTTTTTAGTCTGGAGTTGTTGTTTTTAACCCTTTGACTCCTGTTGTATGTATGTATGTATGTATACCTTGGGGCTGACTGCCTCATTTTTTTTTTTTAGTCTGGAGTTGTTTTTTTTAACCCTTTGACTCCTGTTGTACGTATGTATGTATGTATTGCCTGGTGGGGGCTGCTGCTCACTTTTTTTTTTTAGTCTGGAGTTTTTGTTTAACTTTTGACTCTGTTGTATGTATGTTATGTATGTTGTATGTTGTATGTATGTTATGTATGTATGTATGTATGTATGTATGCCTGTGGGGCTGCTGCTCATATTTTTTTTTAGTCTGGAGTTGTTGTTTTTAACCCTTTGACTCCTGTTGTTATGTATGTATTGTATGTTTGTCTGTGAGGCTACTGCTCACTTCTTGGGTTTTGTTTCTTTTTAGTTTGGAGCTTTTTTCAACCCTTTGACTCATGTTGTATGTATGTATGTATGTATGTATGTATGCCTGTGGGGCTGCTGCTCACTTTTTTTTTTCTTTTTTTTCAGTCTGGAGTTTTTGTTTAACCCTTTGACTCTGGTTGTATGTATGTATGTATGTATGTATGCCTGTGGGGTTGCTGCTCACTTCTGGTTTTTTTGGGTTTTTTTTAGTCTGGAGTTGTTGTTTTTTCAACCCTTTGACTCATGTTGTATGTATGTATGTTGTATGTATATATTAATGTATGATGCCTGGGGTACTGCTCACGTTTTTTTTTAGCCTGGAGTTTTTGTTTAACCCTTTGACTCTGGTTATATGTATGTGGGGCTGCTGCTCCCTTTTTTTTTTTTTTTTTTTAGTCTGGAGTTTTTGTTTAACTCTTTGACTCTGGTTGTATGTATTGTATGTATGTGGGGCTGCTGCTCACTTTTTTTTTTTTTAAGTCTGGAATTTTTGTTTAACTCTGACTCCGGTTGTATGTATGTATACCTGTGGGGCTGATGCTCACTTTTTTTCTTTATTTATTTTTTATATTTAGTCTGGAGTTTTTGTTTAATCCTTTGACTCCCTCCCGCACCCTATCCACCAACTGCAAAACAGACTTCACCCTTTTGACTCCCTCACCCTATCCACCAGCTTTCTGCTGCAGGAAGCTGGTGGATAGGGTGAGGGAGTCAAAAGGGTGAAGTTTTTTGTTTGTTTCCTAGCATGATTTGACGGTGCAGGATGATGGTGGACAGGGTGCGGGAGTCAAACTGCTGAATTAAGAGGGATTCACTGCTCTCTCGGACAATCCCCATATGCGCTCCACCCAAATCTGCCCGGCAGACTTCTCGAGAGCTTGGAGCAAAGCTGTGTGCTGGCAAGGTGTTGAAATGGAGAGAAGAGAGAGAGAGAGAGAGAGAGAGAGAGAGAGAGAGAGAGAGAGAGAGAGAGAGAGAGAGAGAGAGAGAGAGAGAGAGAGAGAGAGGCTGTGGGACAAGGACCTATGAAGCGCCAAGCTGGTGGTACCAGTGGAACGAGTGAAACGTTTTCAAGATTGGCAGCTAACAGGCCATAAGATTTTATGTTGCAGCCTGGGATTGAACTCAAGCCGTGTGTTAGTATCTGTACCGCTGAAACTCTCTATCTCTCTCTCTTTCCCTCTCTCTCCTGTCTGTCTGTCTGTCTGTCTCTGTCTTCTCTGTCTGTCTCTCTGTCTGTCTCTCTCTCTCTCTCTCTCTCTCTCTGTCTGTCTGTCTGTCTGTCTGTATCTCTGTCGGTCTGTCTCTGTCTGTCTGTCTGTATGTGTGTGTGTGTCTCTCTCTCTGTTATCTCTGTCTCTTGTTTCTCCCTCTCTCTCTGTTTCTCTCTCTCTCT
The DNA here is from genome assembly GCA_030674185.1 of Monoplex corrugatus. Lineage (NCBI taxonomy): Eukaryota > Metazoa > Mollusca > Gastropoda > Littorinimorpha > Ranellidae > Monoplex > Monoplex corrugatus. The sequence goes on along the minus strand of JAPXFY010000020.1, from coordinate 22,323,368 downwards.
CTCTGTTCTCTCTCTCTCTCTGTCTCTCTCTCTCTGTCTGTCTCTCTCTCTCTCTCTCTCTCTCTCTCTCTCTCTCTCTCTCTCTCTCTCTCTCTCTTTGAATGTCAGTTTCCTGTCTCTGCGTTCTTCCCGACCTCTCTATCGTGTTATTTTATTTGTATGTGTGTGTGGGTTGGGGGGGTGGGGGAGCGGAGGGGGGTGTCTCATCCAATTCTCTCTCTTTCGTTCTTCCTTGCCTCTCTTCTTTTCTCATATTCTGTGATTTAATTACAGTACATGTCACTGTCTTTATCTCTGCCGACTTGCAGTGTGTAGGGTGATGAACATTACACATGGTATGGTATGGTATGGTATGGTATGGTATGGTATGGATGGTATGGTTGTGTGGTATGGTATGGTTGGTATGGTATGGTTGGTGGGTGTGTATGGTATGGTATGGTTGTGGTATGGTGTGGTATGTTGGTTGGTGTGGTATGGTATGGTGTGGTGTGGTGTGGTGTTGGTATGGTATGGTATGGTGTTGTGTGGTATGGTGTGGTATGTATGGTGTGGTGTGGTTGGTGTGGTATGGTATGTATGTATGGTGTGGTATGTATGGTATGGTATGGTATTGTGTGGTATGGTATGGTGTGGTTGGTTGTGATTGGTATGGTATGGTGTGGTATGGTATGGTGTGGTAGGATGGTATGGTTTGATTTGGTATGGTATGTGTGTGTGGTGTGGTATGTATGCTGTGGTGTGTGGTATGGTATGGTGTGGTATGGTATGGTATGGTATGGTGTGGTGTGTGGTATGGTTTGGTATGGTATGGTGTGGTATGGTATGGCATGGTATGGTATGGTATGGCATGGTGCGGTATGGTATGGTATGGTATGGTGTGATGTGATGTGATGTGATGTGAGTAGTATAGTGTAGTTTAGTGTGTAGTGTAGTGTAGCGTAGCATAGTATAGTATAGCATAGTTATAGTATAGTATAGTGTAGTATAGTGTAGTATAGTGTAGTATAGTATAGCTCAGTAATTAGTAGAATATGGTATGGTATGGTATGGTATGGTATGGTATGGTATGGTATGGTATGGTGTGGTGTGGTGAGGTATGGTGTGTATAGCATATTATAGTATAAGAAAGTATAAGAAAGTATAGTATAGTTTAGTATAGTATAGTATAGTATAGTATAGTATAGTATAGTATAGTATAGTATAGTATAGTATAGTTATAGTATAGTATAGTATAGTATAGTATAGTATAGTATAGTATATAGTAAGTCATTGTCAACGTGCAGGCGATAAATCACCAAGTGCACGCGTTTCAGGGACACAAACCAATCAGTGGAACAATGTGATCTAGATTGCAAACCCAGCTTGGGGAATTTGTATGGCAAAACTAGTGGGCATTAAGTTGTATGGAAAAATATACTGATATGAAGTGTGTGAAAACGAACACGCAAGAGTATTAGAAGAAGAAGAAGAGAGAGAAAGAGAGAGAGAGAGCGATTGAAGTGAGTGAGTGAGAGAGAGAGGAGAGAGAGAGAGATTCAGATTCAGAGAGAGAGAGAGAGAGACGAAAAGCAAACAAACAAGCAAACAAACAAACAAACAAACAAACAAAAAACAGCCCTGAAACAAAAAGCTTTAGAAACAATCAACAAACAAATTTCCAAGGCAGAAGATGAAGAGAAAAACACACACCAGAATATTAAAAAAAAAAAAAATCAGAAACTAGAAGAAAAAAGGTAACACGCGATCTGAAAAATGCAAATCAACCATGGAAACATGTTCATGATTAAACCATGCTAGCAAAGTCTCTGTTCTTGGTCTTTTCACTGACACTTGATGGGTAAATCACGTAAAAATCAACCAGTCTTAGCAGGTGAAGAAGTGTTGTTGAAAAGGAAAGAGTATGCAAACATTAACTCTTTGACAACGGGCTACTTCGATTGAAGTAACAGCTGAGCTCTCACTGAGGACGGGCTACTTTGATCATAGTAACAGACGGTCTAGGGTATATAACTCCCTCTACTTTTGTTATGCTAATGATTTAGTAGTGGTAGTTGCTTCCCTTGTGGAGGGAACTTCCGTTGAACGCTTCAGCTACGTTTTGCCAGTTTCTTTGTCTAAAATCGATGGAAAATGGCTCAAAGGCGACAGTTCTCAGTGATTTCACCGTGGCAGCCCTAGGCCAGCAGGAGAGCTCAGCTGTGGCAAGTGCAGTCACAATAGAGTTAAGCACTAGGAGTGAGGGGGAGGAAGAACCTAGCCAAATCAGACCAGACCAAAACAGAACAAATCAAAAAGATATACATATATATGAATTTGAAGTGAAATAAAAATGTGTTCCTTAAAATTGCACGAGTTTTTGCGCTGTCACAAAAGTGGAAATGTTTTGTGTTGAATAAAAAAAAATTATTGTTGATGAAAAATTGACATGGTAAATTTCAAGTGCAAACATTTCGTTTTGGTTAAGTGGAAATATTTTGCCAGACATTAGACATGCAAATAGTTTATGATGCCTTGAACGTTCGGGTATTTTGCGTTGGATAAGGATGTAAAGATTTTGTGCGTTTTCGAACGTGGAGTTTAACATTATTTTGCTCTGGATGTTAACACAAAGATGTATGTTTCTTGTAGGTTAAACTAAAAGTATTTTCTTATTGTTTTTAATTGTGGCAGTGATGGTTTTGGTGTTTCCTTGATTGCCAGACTAGTAAGACACATTTTGATTGGTTGACTAGTAAAGCACATTTTGATTGGTTGACTAGTCATACACATTTTGATTGTGATTGGTTGACTAGTCATACACATTTCGATTGGTTGACCAGTCATACACATTTCGATTGGTTGACCAGTCATACACATTTTGATTGGTTGACTAGTCATACTTATTTTGATTGGTTGACTAGTAGTACATATTTTGATTGTTTTATTTTATTTTATTTATTTTATTTATTTTATTTATTTTGTTTTATTTATTTTATTTTGTTTTGTTTTGTTTCATTTTATTTTATTTATTTGTTTGGTATCAACTTCGAATTTTGCGTTTCAAAAATAGTTCGACTTCATGTACATCAAATCAAAAACCGTAGCAATCCTGACCAGTTTTAGCTCTCTCCATTAGCCAGAATTCATATGGCTGCCAGTGGCTACATTTTGCCTTGTGAATAGTATTTTCCATTGGCTAAAGATAGAAACACTTCAAGTTGGCTGAAAGTGTAAGTATTCTTGGTGGTTAAAAGCGCGAATGTGCTTCGTTGTAGGAGAAATGCAATAAATGGGCAAATAGTTTGCATGCATTTCATTTATGCACTTATTTCGAACTCACTCACTTACTTGCTTACTTGCCTGCTTCTTTACTTGCTTGCTTACTTACTTACTTACTCACTGACTTACCTACCTATGATTTAGAAAATATTGGCTTCACTTAGTTGATAGATGGCTGAGCATTTGGGCATTGACTAAGGGGGGGGGGGGGGTCTGTCGTGAATGAGTTATACAGAAGAGCTAGTTGTGTTGTGATTCGGACGTTTAATGATATATTTCTTTACTTCATATATATGTTCCTTTTTTGAAGGTAAGATACACAGATACACATGTCATTTACATGTAACCAGGATTATTTCAGTGATAGACTGATAAAATACCAGTATAAAATATAGACTAGATGAAACATAGTCTAGGTAAAACATAACCTAGGTAGGACCTCAGAACCTGCCAGCTCATGGGCTTATGTGCAGACTTAAGCCTTGTGCCATGATCACCGTACACGTGGCACCTGTGACGTTAGTGCATATGGAATTCGTTCCGAGGGCGGAGACGCCATCTTGAGAAACTGAAACTGAAACTTCGTACTGGTTGGAAAAAAAAAGGGAGGGTGGGATTCTCCCACATGCAAATATAACGGCAAATGGTTATAGGAACAAATGAAACTATTCTGTCAGCGCAGTTATAAAGCAAGACTGGTTTCTCTTTAGTGCCGCCTGAAATGGCATAATGACCACTTGAGCCATCCATACAAGGCATTTGTCGCCGTAGACTGGTGGAGACCGTCCTGATTACACTATCTTATTAATTAGTCAGGAGAATCACCATCGGAACCTGGGGCTGTGTGGACAGAGATCGATCGTGGCAGTTCCGGAGTGATTGCCTGACCTTGTCGCTGTTCACCTTTCATGCTTTGCATTAGTGATATTCAGCTGACGCACCCGCGTTTGTTTGTCTCGCTCGGCTCGCTGGCTTAGAGTTAGACTGGTTTGCGTGGATGATTACTTTTATTTTTTTCTGTTTTCGTTTTGTTCTGTGTCTCGAGTCTTGTCTCTGTCTGTGTCTCTGCCTCTCTCTGTCTTTCTGTCTTTGTCTCTCTCTCTCGCTCTCTCTCTCTCCTCTCTCTCTCTCTCTCTCTCTCTCTCTCTCTCATATAAATATCTAGTATTATTTTTACAACAAAACTGAGTCTCCAAAGCGCATGGGTGGAAAGCAGCAAAAAGAGGAAAAGAGGAACGATGGAAATTTTAAGATCTTTAAGAAAATTGAACTGCACTGACTTCTCGATTTTTTGGAAACTTTTCGACTCACAAATTGAACCAATCTTAACGTATGGCTCAGAAATATGGGGGTTTTCGAGCAATCATAAAATGGAAAAGGTACATACATTTGCCATCAAACGCTTCCTTTCGGTACCATTGCATTCATCTAATAAAATGTTATATGGAGAAACTGGCCGTTATCCTTTGTTTTTGAAAACTCAAATGAAGTGTATTAAATACTGGTTGAAATTAACCCAGCTCCCAATGTCAAGATTGTGCAAGCAGGCATATGAGATGTTACTGAATCAATTAGACTCGGGTAAACAAAACTGGGCATATTTCGTTAAGAAAATGTTAACCACACATGGATTTGGTATTGTGTGGATGTGCCAGGGAGTTGGTTATGAACAAGGATTTATTTCAGAATTTAGGGATAGACTAGTTGATTCGTACAAACAAAACTGGCACGCTCAAATGGAAGAATCTGAGAAATATGATTGGTTCCTTTCCTTTAAAAGTATATTTCAAACCGAAAAATATATAAAGGCCGTAACAAATAAATGGCACAGAAGCAATCTTGCTCGTTTTAGACTAAGAGCCCTAGGGCTAAATGCAACAAGAAGATGGTTTTACTCAAATTCATCGGCACACTCTATTTGTCCCATGTGTAATGTAGAGACAGAAGATGAAATGCATTTTTTGTTTGTTTGCAAGTCGTATGAAAGTATACGACAAAAATGCATAATCTTTGATGAGGACATTTCGAGTCAGTCAATACCAGAATACTCATGACTGAAGATGAAAACTATCAAAAATCCCTCGCGAAATTTATCGCCCTTGCTTGGGAAAGTCGGAGAAAGAAAACAACACAGTAATAAATTAATGTAAGTTTATCTCCAGTGAAGATATCACTTTATACTGTTCTTATGTTTAGTTGCCGGATTTAGGTCTTCCTCTTACTTATATGACTAATTACGTCGGGTGGTCAACTGTTTCTTCAACTTTTTGTTCAACTTTTTAAATTAATGTACGTTTATCTCCAGTGAAGATGTTACGTTATATTGTTTTTTTTGTTTGTTTTCTGGATTTGGGGTCTTCCTCTTATATGACTAATTATGTCAGGTGGTTAACTATTTAACTTTTTGTTCAACTTTTTAAATTAATGTAAGTTTATATTCAGTGAAGATATCACTTTATACTGTTCTTATGTTTATTTGGCGGATTTGGGTCTTCCTCTTACCTATATGACTAATTACGTTGGGTGGTCAACTGTTTCTTCAACTTTTGTTCAACATTTTGTTCAACTTTTTCCGTTCAATTTTTTCTTCATCTTTAGGGAAAAAATTCAAATGGATGTATTGTCAGCCATGACTATATTTATAAATCTTTGTTTCGAGAAAACGTCGCCGAAAAATTTAATGACTTTGTTTTATGCTCCTTGCCACAAGGACAAAAATGTCAATGGCAATAAACCATTTTCATTCAGTTCATTTTTCTCTCTCTCAGTCTCTCTCTTCTCTCTCTGTCTTTCTCTCTCTCTCTCTCCTCTGTCCTCTCTCTCTCTGTCTGTTTCTCATGTCTTTGTCTTACTGTCTTGACTTCTTCTTCTTCCTCTTCTCTCTGTCTCTTCTGTCTTCTCTTCTTCTCTTTCCTCTCTCCTTCTCTCTCTTCTCTTCTGTCTCTCTCGTCCCTATCTCCTGACTCTTTCCCTTCCCTCCAACCCTTCCTCTCTCTCTTCTCTTTCTCTTTCATTGTCTTTTTTCTTGTGTCTCTGTCTGTCTGTCTGTCTCTGTCTCTCTATCTATCTCTCTCTCTCTCTCTCTCTCTCTCAAAACACACACACACACACACACACACACACACACACACACACACACACACACACACACACACACACACACACACACACACACACACGAAAGCCCTGTCCCAATATTAAAACCAAAACCAAATTGACGAAAACCGCTGCTATCGCTTCATTAACTACCGACGCGCTATGCCCTTACACACACACCACACACACACACACCACACACACACACACACACACACACACACCCCACACACACACACACACACACACACACACACACACACCACACACACACACACATACATACACACACATCAACACACACACACACACACACACACCACACGCACACCCCACATACCACTCACACCACACACCACACACATATCCACACACACACACACACACAACACACACACACACACACCAATCATACACACACATATACCATACTCCACCACACACACACACACACACACACACACACACAACACACCACACACACACCACACACACACCACACCACACCACACACACACCACACACACATACTACATTCACACACACTACACACACATCACACACAAACACACACACACACAGATACACCATCGTACCCAACCACATCCAGTGGTTACGTGTTATCTTTTTATGCAAACACAATTAACTGAGTAAAGTTAGACGAGCATGCTTTGATGTGGACTGTTGGCGCTGTATAAATTGAATCATTATTCATGATGATTATTATATTATTATTATGAACAAAAAGAGACAAGCGAGTAATAAAGACCAAAAACAACAACAACAACAACACCAACAACAAACCAAAACAAAAACAAACAAACAAACAAACAAAGAAAAAGGGGCACCATTGCCTGAACATGTTCGGGAAATATTGATTTCAGATCTGTCCTGAAACAAGCCATCATTCAACTTGGTAGGTTTCATAATATACGCTTTAGTCTTCAACTGCCGGCATTCAACTCGATGTATTCATGAAAAACAAAATCGATTGTGTGTGTGTGTGTGTGTGTGTGTGTGTGTGTGTGTGTGTGTGTGGTGTGTGTGGTGTGGTGTGTGCGTGCGTGTGTGTGTGTGTATGCTTGTGTGTGAGCGTGCGTGCGTGCGTGTGTGTGTGTGTGTGTGTGTGTGTGTGTGTGTGTGTGTGTGTGTTTGAGGGGAGGGTGCCCTGCGTTCTATGCCACTTTTATATCCACAGAATCTGGGACAGTTTTTACAATACTATGATGATGATGATGATGACGATGATGATGACGATGACGATGATAACCATGGTACTGTGGAGTTCCATCTAGGATTGAGACCGCTTGACAGGGCTGTATTCTATGCTTACTACCATAATATACCCAGGCATCGACCAAGTCAGAAAGGTACAGACACCTGTGGTACGGTCAGAATATTTGAGTAACACCCTCAAGGACGCGTCTTTGAAGTGGATGAGTTTCGATTGTGTGGTCCCAGTCTGCCCAAATGAGCTCATTGCACGTTCAGTCATGGATAGGAGAGGGTTAGGGTTGAAAAATGAAGAATCCCACAGTGATATTAAAAGTATAGATGGTGTGTGTGTGTGTGTGTGTGTACGGGGGTGTGTGTGTGTGTGTGTGGGCGCGCGCGCGCGGGCGTGTGTGTTTTAGAGAATTTTTTTTTAATTCGTTTTTGACAAAACACAAAATAGAGACAATGTTTGCTGAACATTGTTACGATATCATTGAGAAAACTGAACAACATTTATATGTGACCCGTTTTAACAAAATGAGTCCTAAGGTGAAAATAACAGATTTTAGGATATTATGATTTTCAAAATGTCCAGATTACTAACTTCCTTTCCATATGAAATTTATTATTCTACTCTAAAATAAGGAAGTTATGGGTGTTTAAGTGTGTAACATAGCAAACAGCTATTTTGAGAAAATCAAGTTTTAAATTTTCACCATTTCAGTGAAGTTTTACCTAAGCAACAGGTATTTCTACTTCACCAATCTTTACCAAATTTTGTACCATGGTAAAACACATCATGCTATAATAGCACACAAAAACTTGGTGTGAAAATCTACTGTAACTGTCTTGTTATTTAAGTTTATATATCCCTTTTTCTGACACAAAAAGCATGCCGTTATCTGGTTAAAACGCATTTTAAATACATTTTCTGATTGAATTATAAAATGCTGAGTGCATGTACATGTAATTTAAAGATTAAATGTTCCATTTTTGACGAAAAGTAAAACTTGACAAAATCGACCCATCACACCTTTTCCGGGCCTCTACGTTTTTCTCTGCCTGCGAGTTAGGACTGATTTCGTGAAAACGGGTCACATATACAATGGATTGAGCAAAATTCATATACACATACGTCTCTACTAGTCTGTTATGTGGTTTTTTTTTTTTTTAAAAAGCCATTTAATTTATACATTTCCAGATTTTACTTGTTTTAGAAGCTTTATGTATAAACATCATGGAATGGACATGTCGTACCTTTTCAGTGATTCGAATAACTTGATATCACTAGAAATTGACTGAAGTACGTCCATCTTTGTGAGAATGGGTCCGAAACGACTTTTATGTATTTATTTATTTTACAGGTATTCAGCAGTTTACATTGAGTGCAGCCTACCCATTGCCGAGGTCTACCCGTATGCCGTGTCGGTGACGTTAAGGACCTGTCGCAGCAACAAGTCTGACGTCACGCAGCCCAGCAACGTCATGCCTGTCTTACGGACGTCAGCGGAGACGTCCTCGGTACAGACGAAGCGGAACTTCACCGTGTGCGTTACGGCTCTCAACTACCGCTACAGCCGTGCCTACGAATTGGTGGAGATGATCGAGCTGAACCGTATGCTAGGTGCGGACCTCATCACCTTTTACGTGAATGCCATCGGGGACAACGTGGCCAAGGTTCTCCAATGGTACCAGGCGAAAGGGCTCGTGCAGCTGGTCAAGTGGGAACTGCCTGTCGTTGTGGACCATTGGCCGCCCATTAGGGAGAAGGTGAATTTTTTTTTTTTTTTTGTAGAGAGTATTTCGTCAAGATTTAATTTTTTTAAGCATTCTGATTATTCTGGGATGCGTGTATGCAACGTTGTTTTACCCACACACACTGCGCAGGTGGCGGTGTGTTGCTGCACATTTTGCGTTTTTTGTCCTTGGAGGACGTACATGCTGCGTATTGCTGTCATATTTCCATAAGCCACCAGATACAGACATGATTTACAGAATCTTTAACCCTTTGACTCCCACACCCTGTCCACCAGCATCCTGCAATGTTAACCATGCTAACAAAGCAAATAATTCAGCCTTGACTCCCTCATCCTATCCACCAGCTTCCTGCAGGAAGCTGGTGGATAGGGTCAAGGAGTCAGAGGCTCAAGTTTATGCAGCTGGTGGATAGGGTGCGGGAGTCAAAGGGGTTAACGTGCGTATTTTGATGTCCTGCCTACGTATACACACGAAGGTGGTTTAGGCACTAAGACGTCTGCACGCATGTTGACCTAGGAGACAGGACAAAAATCTCCCCTACTTCTCCTTTGCCCACCAGGCGCGAGGTACCCTGACAGGGTCGAACCCAAACCTTCCAATTGGTCCGACGTCTTACCTACTTGACCGTCGCTCCCATTCATCTGTCTGGTGTTTTATGAAAGTTTGCATACTTTATATTAGGAGTGATAATGGTATATACATGTAGTAACTGCGTTTCTAGCTGTGTACGGAAACGTGATGTGTAGAAGCAGTTTTAGGAAATTTAGACCAGGTTTTGTCTGTTTCAATGCTTTTAATCGTGTTTTTTTTAATCATGTTCACAATTGTATGCAGTTTTTTTTTAACTTTCTGTTAGTAAATCTTGTGGAATGATTAACACCAGGGGCATATTCTTTGATAATGTATGCAAATGCACTAATCTGTGTGCTTGTCTTTTCTGTCTTTTCCAGTGGTTTTTCTGTTTTTTTTCTTTTTTTCTTTTTTTTTTTTTTGGGGGGGGGGGGGGGTTAGCGAGGTGTTGTGTGTGTTTCGAGATGATGATAGGTCTGATATGGCTGTGCGCGATCGGCTGGGCGCTAATGGTAATGATAATGAAAGAACCTTATTAAATTTTGAGGTTCAAATTCTGCTTTTCGAATTGCAACATTCTCTCAGTGGTATGCAGGATAGTAAAAAGTTACAGTATACAGGGGTAAAATATGGCACACTGAAAGACAAACCATGAAAGTAACCCTGGGCTTATTGGAACTTTAGATGCCTATGCTAAATCCTTGGCAGTTGGCGAACTGGTTTGGGTAATCTCCAAGCCTATACCAAATCCTTGGCGGTTGACGAACTGGTTTGGTCAGTGTCCATGCGTATACCAAATCCTTGGCAGTTGGCGAACTGGTTTGGGTAATCTCCAAGCCTATACCAAATCCTTGGCGGTTGACGAACTGGTTTGGTCAGTGTCCATGCGTATACCAAATCTTTGGCGGTTGACGAACTGGTTTTGTCAGTGTCCATGCGTATACCAAATCCTTGGCAATTGACGAACTGATTTGGTCAGTGTCCATGCGTATATCAAATCCTTGGCGGTTGACGAACTGGTTTGGGCAATCTCCACGCCTGTACCAAATCCTTGGCAGTTGACGAACTGATTTGGGCAATGTCCATGCCTATACCGAATCCTTGGCAATTGACGAACTGATTTGGTCAGTGTCCATGCTTATACCAAATCCTTGGCAATTGACGAACTGATCTGGGCAATCTCCATGCCTATACCAAATCCTTGGCAGTTGGCGAACTGGTTTGGGCAATCTCCATGCCTATACCAAATCCAGCTAACGAACTGGTTTGGGCAGTCTTCATACCTATACCAAATCCTTGGCAGTTGGCGAGCTGAGTTGGGCAATCTCCATGCCGATACCAAATCATTGGCAGTTGGCGAACTGCTTTGGGCAATCTTCATGCCTATACCAAATCCTTGGCAGTTGGCGAACTGAGTTGGGCAAGCTCCATGCATAAACCAAATCCTTGGCAGTTGGCAAACTGCTTTGGGCAATCTCCATGCCTATACCAAATCCTTTCAGTTGACGAACTGGTTTGGGCACAATTTGCATGCCTATACCAAACCCTTGGCTGTTAACGAAGTGATTTGGGCAATTTCCATGCCTGTGCCAAATCCTGAGCAGTTGTCGAACTGGTTTGGGCAATCTCCAATAACTTCCACTGTGTGTAAACTGTCTTGAGCCAACTGTTTGTAAACAGCACTTGAATCCGCTAAACAGCACTTGAATCCGCTAAACAGCACTTGAATCCGCTAAACAGCACTTGAATCCGCTCAGTCTTTTCTTACAATTTCCATCGTTGCGATTTTAAAGTGAACTCTGGCTGGGGGGAAGAGGAGATGAAAACCCGAGACTGAACTGTTAATAAGCTCGTGTCTCAAGACGCGGGACGTTCTAATCGTTTTGATGGGAGGGAGTGGAGTTGGAGGACGAGAATGGGGTCATTAGCTGAGCGAGAGGGCGAGAGGGCGAGAGAGAGAGAAAGAGAGAGAGAGAGAGAGAGAGAGAGAGAGAGAGAGAGAGGAGGGTGGACGGGGGGGGGGGGGGGTCGAAGATTAAAAAAAAAATCACTTTTCATGTAGAATTGCAGTTGTCACCTTGAAATTAGAATTTGCCAGCAAATTGAGGATTGTTGCATGTTCGGAACTGTTGGTCTCCCATAAGAGAAAGATAACTCCTCGTTTACTGAGGGAGCAAGACAGAAAAGAGACAGGTTTCATTATCTTCTCTTCTCTTTCCCAGTCCAATCATCTTCTGCCTTCGCCCGTCTCTATGAATATATCATCGCTGATGTTCTCAGTGGACGTTCCCCTTTCCTGCTTAGCTTAGCTTTACAGTCACTCTTCTTTCTTTTCTTCACATATTTTTTTCCCTCCACAGCCAATGAGAAATCTTTACAGGCCGCAGGATTAGCATACAGAGCGAAAACCACAGCCAGAGAGAGTGATTTCTTATTAAAGGCGGCTCTGGTCCCATTTTCTTTCCATTAAGGGGGGACTGCTTGAAGTGGACCTAAGATGACGTGACATACGACCATTGGGGGCAGAGGGGCCTCCTCTCTCAGGATTTACCTGAGACTAATGGAAGGACTAATGATCGACTTGTGTCTTCGTGGGAATTGATGAACTTTGGAGGGTTAGACAGCCCAGGGGAAAACACAGTTCTAGGAATGAGGGAATGAGTAGACTGAGTGGGCTTACCCAGGTTTAAAGCAGCTTTTCCCGAAAGTTTCAGAGAAAGAAAAAAATCTTTTTGAAGCGTCTCCTTTAAAGCAATTTTGACATGTCGGGGGTGGGAGTGTGAGGGAATTTGAAAGATTAAAAATGTCTGTGGTCACAGTTTATTTTGATACAAAAATGTAACACACTGATTGATCATTAAGCGCACACGCTAACATGTTGATCTCCTAAACGGACGTGCCTGGCACAGCTGAAGTATTTGATCAATGAACATTGATCATTTGAGCGGTGCTTTTTTTCGGAGTTTATCGGAAGCAGAGACCGTGATGAGGAGACAGGCAATTTGTTTTGTCATAACATTATGCGATCGCCTCCCTTCATCATGGAGCTCGCGGGGGTTCCCCCCCTCCCCCCTCACCTCATGACCGCCTTGTTATTTTACGGGGCTTGCAAGCTGACAGAGTAAATAACATGAGTATGTCATTCAAGTAGCTTCAGTTTAATTTTGTATCCAGTGCCTGTTATCAGAAAACAGCAACAACAACAACAAACAGATGATAAGTAATCGAAGAGCAAAAATGCTTATGATTTAAAGAGAAAAAAAATCCCAAGATAGAAAGGAAACGAGAGAAGATTGAGAAAAAGCTGTAATCTTTTCAATAAGTTACAGAGTTAGACAAGATGAGGGGACAGGCAGCTAGTTCTGTCATAACATTATGTAGACAAGATGAGGGGACAGGCAGCTAGTTCTGTCATAACATTATGTAGACAAGATGAGGGGACAGGCAGCTAGTTGTGTCATAACATTATGTAGACAAGATGAGGACACAGGCTACTAGTTCTATCATAACATTATGTAGACAAGATGAGAAGACAAGCAACAAGTTCTGTCATAACATTATGTAGACAAGATGAGGAGACAGACAACTAGTTCTGTCATAACATTATGTAGACAAGATGAGGAGACAGACAACTAGTTCTGTCATAACATTATGTAGACAAGATGAGGAGACAGACAACTAGTTCTGTCATAACATTATGTAGACAAGATGAGGAGACAGGCAACTAGTTATGTCATAACATTATGTAGACAAGATGAGGAGACAGACAACTAGTTCTGTCATAACATTATGTAGACAAGATGAGACAGGCAACTAATTCTGTCATAACATTATGTGGACAAGATGAGACAGACAACTAGTTCTGTCATAACATTATGTGGACAAGATGAGACAGGCAACTAGTTCTGTCATAACATTATGTGGACAAGATGAGACAGGCAACTAGTTCTGTCATAACATTATGTGGACAAGATGAGACAGGCAACTAGTTCTGTCATAACATTATGTGGACAAGATGAGACAGACAACTAGTTCTGTCATAACATTATGTAGACAAGATGAGACAGACAACTAGTTATGTCATAACATTATGTAGACAAGATGAGGAGACAGACAACTAGTTCTGTCATAACATTATGTAGACAAGATGAGGGACAGGCAAGCTAGTTCTGTCATAACATTATGTGGACAAGATGAGACAGGCAACTAGTTCAGTCATAACATTATGTAGACAAGATGAGACAGACAACTAGTTCATGTCATAACATTATGTAGACAAGATGAGAGACAGACAACTAGTTCTGTCATAACATTATGTAGACAAGATGAGAGACAGACAACTAGTTATGTCATAACATTATGTAGACAAGATGAGGAGACAGACAACTAGTTCTGTCATAACATTATGTAGACAAGATGAGGAGACAGGCAGCTAGTTCTGTCATAACATTATGTGGACAAGATGAGGGGACAAGCAACTAGTTCTGTCATAACATTGTGTAGACAAGATGAGGGACAGGCAACTAGTTCTGTCATAACATTATGTAGACAAGATAAGGGGACAAGCAACTAGTTCTGTCATAACATTTGTAGACAAGATGAGGGGACAGGCAACTAGTTCTGTCATAACATTGTATAGACAAGATGAGGAGACAGGCAATTAGTTCTGTCATAACATTATGTAGACAAGATGAGACAGGCAACTAGTTCTGTCATAACATTATGTAGACAAGATGAGGGACAGTCACTAGTTCTGTCATAACATTATGTAGACAAGATGAGGGACAGGCAACTAGTTCTGTCATAACATTATGTAGACAAGATGAGGACAGGCAACTAGTTCTGTCATAACATTATGTAGACAAGAATGAGACAGGCAACTAGTTCTGTCATAACATTATGTAGACAAGATGAGGGACAGGCAACTAGTTCTGTCATAACATTATGTAGACAAGATGAGGGACAGACAACTAGTTCTATAATAACATTATGTAGACAAGATAAAGGGACAGGCACTAGTTCTGTCATAACATTATGTAGACAAGATGGGGACAGCAACTAGTTCTGTCATAACATTATGTAGACAAGATGAGGAGACAGACAACTAGTTTGTCATAACATTGTGTAGACAAGATGAGGGGACAGAGATAGTTCTGTCATAACATTGTATAAACAAGATGAAGGGACAGGCAACTAGTTCTGTCATAACATTGTGTAGACAAGATGAGGGACAGGCAACTAGTTATGTCATAACATTAGTTAGACAAGATGAGACAGGCAACTAGTTATGTCATAACATTGTGTAGACAAGATGAGACAGGCAACTAGTTATGTCATAACATTATGTAGACAAGATGAGACAGGCAACTAGTTATGTCATAACATTATGTAGACAAGATGAGACAGGCAACTAGTTATGTCATAACATTATGTAGACAAGATGAGACAGGCAACTAGTTATGTCATAACATTGTGTAGACAAGATGAGGAGACAGGCAACTAGTTCTGTCATAACATTATGTAGACAAGATGAGACAGGCAACTAGTTATGTCATAACATTATGTAGACAAGATGAGGAGACAGACAACTAGTTCTGTCATAACATTATGTAGACAAGATGAGACAGGCAACTAGTTATGTCATAACATTATGTAGACAAGATGAGGAGACAGACAACTAGTTCTGTCATAACATTATGTCGTAACAAATGAGACAGGCAACTAGTTCTGTCATAACATTATGTAGACAAGGATAGGACAGTGGCAACTAGTTCTGTCATAACATTATGTAGACAAGATGAGGAGACAGCTAGTTCTGTCATAACATTGTGTAGACAAGATGAGGAGACAGACAACTAGTTATGTCATAACATTGTGTAGACAAGATGAGACTAGTTCTGTCATAACATTATGTAGACAAGATGAGGGGACAGGCAACTAGTTCTGTCATAACATTGTGTAGACAAGATGAGGGGACAGGCAACTAGTTCTGTCATAACATTGTGTAGACAAGATGAGGGGACAGGCAACTAGTTCTGTCATAACATTGTGTAGACAAGATGAGACTAGTTCTGTCATTATGTAGACAAGATGAGGAGACAGCTAGTTCTGTCGTAACATTGTGTAGACAAGATGAGGACACAGGCAGCTAGTTCTGTCATAACATTGTATGATCGTCTCTTTGTATATCATGGGACTCGCGGGGATTGTCCCCCACCCCCACCCCACCCCCCCTTCACCCCACCCCATGATCGCCTTGTCGTTTTACCGGGCTTGCGAGCTTAGAGAGCTAAACAGCATTGGTGGGTAGCTTCAGTTTAATTTTGTAGCCAATGCCTGTTTTCAGAAAAAAAATAATAACAACAACAACAACAACAGATGACAAGTAATTGACTTAAGACATATCCTATATCCTGAGTGGAGATGCTGACGATCTAAAAAAAAAAAAAAAAAAAAAAAAAAAAAAAGAAAAACCGTAAGATTGAAACAGGAAACGAAAGAAAATTGCGGGGGAAAAAAGTGTTATCTTTGGCAGTAAGTTACAGTCAGACAAGACTGAAGTTGTAAACGAAAGAGAGTTTAAGAAGGAAGAAAAAAGTTCACACCTTTGTCAGTTAATTACAATTAGGCAAGAATAAAATTAAAAACAGAGAGAGAGAGGGAGGGAGAAAGAGAGAGAGAGAGAGAGAGCCTCATCTCTGTCAATAAATAAAATTATTACAGTCAGGCGCAGACTATTGCTCCCATCACAACATTCGTTGAATATAATTTACCAGACAAAGGTCCAGTTTGTCTCAGTGTATTCTGGAATATAAAGGAGTTGATTCAACACAGCCAGTTTAGGATCGGTCGATGACAAGGACATCATAGGTCAGACGTTCCCTGATTTGCCCATAATGCCGCGTAAGCTATATGTATACTGGAAGTCACCAACCAAGCTGTTGTTTGGCCCTTCAAGACCTGGAAAGACTCAACAAGTTCAAACTTCCACTTCTCTAACGGTTTTTCTGTGAGAATGGGTTGGAATGTTTACCGCAGACTTAAGAAACAGTTATGGTTCTTGTGACGTACTGATGTTAACCCTATGACTCCCGCACCCTGTCCATCATCATCATCATCAGGTACCTTGCCGCATGGCGTTGGCGATTATGGACTTCCATCTGTCTCTGTCACTTGTTGCCTCAAGCATCTCTTCCATCCTCCTTGTCCCCAGCCACTCTGCAAATCCGTCTAGTATCTTCTCCCTGGGTCTACCCGCAAACAAAGCCAGAACAAGATTGAGGCAGCCGAGATGTGGTTTCTAAGAAGAATGTTGAGAGTTCCATGGACAGCAAAGAAAACAAACGGCACAATCTTGATGGAGGCAGACACAAGTAGATCACTCATAAGGAAGATTAGGAAAAGACAGGCAACATTTATAGGCCATTTATGAGGAAGGGAGATTTGGAGCACCTGGTCACAACGGGAAAGCTGGAGGGAAAGAGAGCACCGGGTAGACCCAGGGAGAAAATGCTGGACAGACTTGCAGAGTGGCTGGGGACGAGGAGGGTGGGGGAGATGCTAGGGGCAACGAGAGATAGAGACAGATAAAGTCCATGATCGCCAACGCCATGCGGCAGGGCACCTGATGATGATGATGATGTTTGCTTTCTCGTTGTGACCAGGTGCTCCAATTCCCCTTTCCTCATAAAATGGCCTATAAATGTTGCCTGTCGTTTCCTAATCTTCCGTATGAGTGATCTACTTGTCTCTGCCTCCATCAAGACTGTCTCGTTTGTTTTCTTTGCTGTCCATGGAACTCTAAACATTCTTCTTACAAACCTGTCCACCAACTGCAAAAACTGAAACCTATGACTTCCTCACCCTATCCACCAGCTGCCTTGCAGGATGCTGGTGGAAGGATGCGGGAGTCAAAGGGTTAATTTTTGCTTTGCTAGCATGGCTGGCAATGCAGGATGCTGGTGGACAGGATGCGGGAGTCAAAGGGTTAATTTTTTGCTTTGCTAGCATGGCTGGCAATGCAGGATGCTGGTGGACAGGGTGCGGGAGTCAAAGGGTTAAATGCGAGAACGGCTTGGAATGTTGACCGCAACCGTTAGAAAGAGTTAGGGTTCTTGTGACGCGCTGATGTTAAACGCGTGCAACCGAGGACGTAGATTGGAATTGTGTGCATGATATTGGTACAGCCGCACTTGCGTGTATCAAGGCATGCTCCTCGGTCTCTCAAGGACTAACTGTTGTATGCATGATATTCGTACAGCCGCACTTGCGTGTATCAAGGCATGCTCCTCGGTCTCTCAAGGACTAACTGTTGTGTGCATGATATTGGTACAGCCGCACTTGCGTGTATCAAGGCATGCTCCTCGGTCTCTCAAGGACTAACTGTTGTGTGCATGATATTGGTACAGCCGCACTTGCGTGTATCAAGGCATGCTCCTCGGTCTCTCAAGGACTAACTGTTGTGTGCATGATATTGGTACAGCCGCACTTGCGTGTATCAAGGCATGTCCTCGGTCTCTCAGGACTAACTGTTGTGTGCATGATATTGGTACAGCCGCACTTGCGTGTATCAAGGCATGCTCCTCGGTCTCTCAAGGACTAACTGTTGTGTGCATGATATTGGTACAGCCGCACTTGCGTGTATCAAGGCATGCTCCTCGGTCTCTCAAGGACTAACTGTTGTGTGCATGATATGATGTATTGGTACAGCCGCACTTGCGTGTATCAAGGCATGCTCCTCGGTCTCTCAGGACTAACTGTTGTGTGCATGATATTGGTACAGCCGCACTTGCGTGTATCAAGGCATGCTCCTCGGTCTCTCAAGGACTAACTGTTGTGTGCATAATATTGGTACAGCCGCACTTGCGTGTATCAAGGCATGCTCCTCGGTCTCTCAAGGACTAACTGTTGTGTGCTGATATTGGTACAGCCGCACTTGCGTGTATCAAGGCATGCTCCTCGGTCTCTCAAGGACTAACTGTTGTGTGCATGATATTGGTACAGCCGCACTTTGCATGTATCAAGGCATGCTCCTCGGTCTCTCAAGGACTAACTGTTGTGTGCATGATATTGGTACAGCGCACTTGCGTGTATCAAGGCATGCTCCTCGGTTTCTCAAGGACTAACGTTGTGTGCATGATATGATGATATTGGTACAGCCGCACTTGCGTGTATCAAGGCATGCTCCTCGTCTGTCAAGGACTAACTGTAAGGTAAAGTAGGTCGAGTGGGTTCAAATATGGGACGCTATCTTTGAGTAGCAAAGTGTTTTGAAAGTTTTCATTTTTTTAAAGTTAATTTTAACCTTGAGGGATTTCCGTGGTCTCGTCTGTCTTATCCTCATCACTATCGCCTGATTTTCCGTACCTAAGTAGGATACAGAAAATGTAACATGGCAGCAGGCTTTTGTAGAGCTATGGTCCGTGGCGCTTGTTTTCCTAAACTTCAACTCTTGATTGTGGTTTCTTATCAAATTACTTCTTTCTTAAGTAGTCAAGGATTTTTATAAAATTAAATTACTTCTTTCTTAAGCAGTCAAGGATGGTTTCTTTATTAAATTACTGCTTTCATAAACAGTCAAGGATGGTTTCTTTATTAAAAATTGCTTATTTCTTAAGCAGTCAAGGATGGTTTCTTATTAAATTACTTCATTCTTAAGCAGTCAAGGATGGTTCCTTTATTAAATTACTTCATTCTTAAGCAGTCAGGGATAGTTCCTTTATTGAATTACTGCTTTCATAAAGTCAAGGATGGTTTCTTTATTAAATTGCTTATTTCTTATGCAGTCAAGGATGGTTTCTTTATGAGATTACTTCTTTCATAAAGTCAAGGATGGTTTTTTTTATTAATCATTTGACTACCGTACCGTATCCATCAGTGCAAAAGCTTAATCCATTAACTCCCTCACCCTATCCACCAGCTTCTTGCAGGAAGCTGGTGGATTACGGTGAGCGATTCAAAAGGTTGAATTAGTTCTTTCTTCGGCAGTCAAGGATGGTTTCTTTATTAAGTTACTTCTTTTATAAACAGCCCTTAACTATCACTTTTTTGGAAAAAAAAATCATGTTTTTTATTTAATTTTAGGAAAAAAAAAATGGGTGGCGTAGAGAGATCGAGCTCTTTCCTTTTGATTTGACTGCGCTTGTTCATCTCTGCCTCGGCGGAATCAGTGTGCATTAGGCGTTTTCCAGTCTACCCAGCTGTAATTGGGTACTTAGAGCCCTTTGGGGGTTGGGTAAGGCAAAGCAGCAAGAATCAGGAGATGGGGAAGAGCCTCGTCATGCCGAAAAGCTCCTTGGAAAAAAAATGTTGATCCTGTTTCACTTCACTTTCCTCCCAACGTCATAATCCTAGCACACTCTATACCCCCCTTCTTTTTTTAAATTTATTTTGTTGTTGTTATTATTGTTGTACATATAACATGATTTCCCAATGGGAAATCATGACCACCGACAGGTCTGAACGGAGGCAAGCTGTTTGCGAGGGAACAGAAGCTTATGAAAAGGAAAGATGAAGCAGCGGAGTGGAAAAGCGTGCAGCAATAAAGACCAGAACTATCTCTGCAGAGCGTTCCACGAGTGTCCAGTATGTGGCCGCCTGTTGCATCAGACTTTGGCCTGAGATCCCACATGAGGGTACACAAGTAAAGTGCTAGGCTGGACTTATATGACCACGTTAGTAACCTTACATACATTATACATACATACATATTAGGTCGGACTTTATCAACCACGATAGTCGACCATACATACATACATATATACATACATACATACATACATACATACATACATACATACATACATACATACATACATACATACATACATACATACATACATACATACATACACACATACATCATCATCATCATCATCAGGTGCCCTGCCGCATGGCGGGGTTGGCGATCATCTGTCTCTATCTCTCGTTGCCCCTAGCATCTCTCCCACCCCCCTTGTCCCCAGCCACTCTGCAAGTCCGTCCAGCATTTTCTCCCTGGATCTACCCTGTGCTCTCTTTCCCTCCAGTTTTCCCGTTTGACCAGGTGCTCCAAATCCCCCTTCCTCATAAAATGGCCTATAAATGTTGCCTGTCTTTTTCTAATCTTCCTTATGAGTGATCTACTTGTGTCTGCCTCCATCAAGACTGTCTCATTTGTTTTCCTTGCTGTCCATGGAACTCTCAACATTCTTCTTAGAAACCACATCTCGGCTGCCTCAATCTTGTTCCGGTCCTGTTCATACATCTATACATACATATAACAGTTTTCATTCGGGTGTTGTGTTTTGTGTGTGTGTGTGTGTGTGTGTGTGTGTGTGTGTGTGTGTGTGTGTGTGTGTGTGTGTGTGTGTGTTTTGTGTGTGTGTCAGCTGCCAGAGGTGCACTACTTTGCTCAACTGGCCTCTCACAAGACTGCCTGAACCGACACCGGGGCAGCAGCCGATACCTGGTCTACGAGGACCTGGATGAGTTCATCATTCCCAAGGTGACCTCCTCTTGGCCTGAGCTCCTAGCCAAGTTCGATAGCCAGTTCAACGCTTTCATTTTCAGGTCAGTTAGAGTTTTGGGGGTGGTAGTACTTCTCTGTGTGTTTGGGTTTTTTTGTTGTGTTGTGTTGTGTGTGTGTGTGTGTGTGGTGTGTGTTGTGTGTGTGTGTGGTGTGTGGTGTGTGTGTGTGAGGTGTTGTGTTGTTGAGGTTGTTGTGTGTTTGTGTGTTGTGTTGTGTTGTGTTGTTGTGTTGTGGAGTGTGTATGTGTGTTGTGTTGTGTGTGTGTGTGTGTGTGTTGTGTTTGTTGTGTTGTGTGTGTGTGTTTTGTTGTGTTGTGTGTGTGTGTGTGTGTTGTGTTGTGTGTGTTGTGTGTGTGTGTGTGTGTGTGTGTGTGTTGTGTGTGTGTGTGTGTGTGTTGTGTGTTTAAATGAGTGAATATTTAGTGTGCCTGTGCACATCCGTTTCTGTGGTGTGTGTGTGTGGCGCGCGCGCGCGCGTTCGTGCGTGCGTTTGTGTATGTGCGTGCGCGCCTGTGTGTGTGTGTGTGGTGTTTGACAGAGACTTAGAGAGATGTCTTCATTGCTTATGTACCTTTAACCCTTTGTCTCCCGCATCCTATCCACCAACTCCAAGAACTTAACCCTTTGACTCCCGCACCCTATCCACCAACTCCAAAAACTTAACCCTTTGACTCCTGCACCCCATCCACCAACTCAAAAAATTAACCCTTTGACTACCTCGCCCTATTCACCAACTCCAAAAACTTAACCCTTTGACTACCTCGCCCTATCCACCAACTCCAAAAACTTAACCCTTTGACTCCCGCACCCTATCCACCAACTCCAAAACTTAACCCTTTGACTCCTGCACCCATCCACCAACTCCAAAAATTAAACCCTTTGACTACCTCGCCCTATTCACCAACTCCAAAAACTTAACCCTTTGACTACCTTGCCCCTTCCACCACTCCAAAAACTTAACCCTTGACTACCTGGCCCTATCCACCAACTCCATAAACTTAACCCTTGGACTCCTGCCCCTATCCACCAGCTCCAAAAATTAAACCCTTTGACTAACTCGCCCTATCACCAGCTCCAAAAATTTAGCCCTTTGACTCCCTCGCCCTATCCACAAGCTTCCTGCCGGAAGTTGGTGGATAGGGTGAGGATGTCAAGAGTAAGGACGTTGCTTTGCTGCATGATTGACAATGCAGAATATTGATGGAGAGGTGCGGAGTCAAAGGTTAAGTTTTTGCTTTGCTGATGAAAATATGATTAGATATATATATTATTATTGTATAAGGGTGCGGGAGTCAAAGGGTTAAGTTTTTGCTTTGCTAGCATGATTGACAATTATTATTATTATATTGTTATTATTATTATTATTGTTATAATTATTACTATTATTAATAGTACATCCTTGTGTTTCTGTGTTGTGTTCTTGATTTGAAATTGATTCAAGAGGTGTTCTGTGTGTGTGTGTTTGTGTGTGTGTGTGTGTGTGTGTGTTGTGTGTGTGTGTGTGTGCATGCGTGCGTGTGTACCTGCGTCCATGCGTACCTGCGTGCGTGCGTGTTTGTGTGTGTTTTTAATGACAACGCTGTAGGTGATGAGTTTTATTTTGTTTTTGAGTGTCGTAAATTCAGTTTACTGACATACTTAGTTATAGATTATTTCGTCATAGGGTTAAGAGTTGACAGTGCATTTGCTGTACGTGTTTCTGCCTCTGTCAGGCATACTCTCTTTGAGGACTCTTATGAAATGAATAGATGTACAAGTAGATATTATTACAGACATTAATCTGTATAATCATTCTGAGTGTCTATATCCTCTCCTTCGTATTTTTTTTTCCTTTTGTACGTATTTTTTCTTAAAAGTGACATTACTGGCAATCATTTTCAGTTTCTCTTTTTTTTTGGTCCTTTTACTCGAAGTCGGTGCATTCTTGGACAACAGCATTGACTATGATTTTCGTTTTCAGTATTTAATCTCATTTTTCTCGAAGCTCATCTCGGTGTGTTCTTGGACAACGTTATTGACAGTCGTTTTCATTTTCAGTATTTGTCTCCATTTTCTCGAAGCTCGTCAATGCATTCTTGGACAACATTATTGACTGTCGTTTTCGTTTTCAGTAATTTTAGTCTCTTTTTCTCGAAGGTCATATAGGCGTATGATTAGACAACATTATTGACGGACGTTTTCATTTTCAGCATTTGTCTCTTTTTTCTCGAAGCTCATCTAGGAACATTCCTTGGACAACAGTATTGACTGTCGTTTTTGTTTTCAGTATTTGTCTCCTTTTTCTCGAAGCTCATCTAGACGCATTTTGGACAACATGATTGACTATCGTTTTCATTTTCAGTATTTGTCTCCTTTTTCTTGAAGCTCATCTAGGTGTATTCTTGGACAACATTATTGACTGTCGTTTTCATTTTCAGTATTTTGTCTCCCTTTTTTCGAAGTTCAACTAGGTACATTATTGGACAACATAATATATTGACTGTCATTTTCATTTTTAGTATTTTTCTCCTTTTTCTCGAAGTTCGCCTAGGTGTATTCTTGGACAACATTATTGACTGTCGTTTTCATTTTCAGTATTTAGTCTCCAATTTCTGGAAGCTTATCTCGGTGCTTTCTTAGACAACATTATTGACTATCGTATTAATTTTCAATATTAAGTCTCCTTTTTCTCGAAGCTCATCTCGGTGTATTCTTAGACAGCATACTGACTATGGTATTTATTTTCAGTATTCAGGCTCCTTTTTCTCGAAGCTCATCTAAGTGCATTCTTGGAAAACATTACTGACTATCGTTTTCATTTTCAGTGCTTTTCTCCATTTTTTTCGAAGCTCATCTCGGTGCAAGCATTATTGATTATCAACTAAGTAACACAACTCTTGAGAGTCACGGAGTTATCTCCCATGTAGAATTTCTCAAACCCAAGACGGTTTGCGCTACCCATTCAGCTAGCATAGACGCAGCCACAAAGCATAAAGTGGTAAGCTCAGAACATTCCTTAAAAAAGGAATGCCCAAGTTACCCATATACCCTGCAACTACGCTACACACAACCACGATGGTGGAGAGAAATTCATACAATATATTGGTCTTATGTTCAAGATTGACACAGTCTTTTTATTCTTGAACTGACCAAACACCACACATAGACAAGACAGAACATATACAGGGTTGCTTTGGTATTATTGATTATCGTTTCCATTTTCAGTATTTGTCTCCTTTTTGTCTTGCGTCTTCCTCTAGGTGCGTGTTCTTCCGCAAGGACTGGCCGCCCAACAGCGAGAACTTCACAGGCAGAGCCGTGGCAGACAAGTTCCGCTCTATAGTGTTGTCCACGGACAAGCGGGAGCCGACCTTGTTCAACTACGGCCAACGCTCCAAGTACATAGTGAAACCCGAGGCTGTCCACGTCGTGGGCATCCACAACATCTGGACATACCGCACGGGAAGCCGTTCCTTGCAGGTGAAATACACTGACGCCTTGCTGCATCATTATCGTGGATGGGAAAACCCTCACGACGTGATGAAAGCCGTGCGCGACACTGACATGTATCGCTTTAAGGATCGCCTTCTTCAGAGGCTGCAAGAACGCTGGGCCGTGTTGCCTGAAGTGCCTTTGGACATTCCCTTGTCGTTCTATGGTCAGGTGTGAGGACGGGTGAAGATTGTGTGCTTGTGTGTGTGTGTGTGTGTGTGTGTGTGTGTGTGTGTGTGTGTGTGTGTGTGTGTGTGTGTGTGTGCTTGTGTGTGTGTGTGTGTGTGTGTGATGTGAAGATTGTGTGTGTGTGTGTGTGTGTGTTGTGGTAAAAGATTGTGTGTGTGTGTGTGTGTGTGTGTGTGATGTGAAGACATGTGAAGATTGTGTGTGTGTATGTGTGCGTGTGTATGTGTGTGTGTATGCGCGTGTATGTTGTGTGTGTGTGTAGTGTGCAGACAGGTGAAGACTGTGTGTGCATATGCGCGTGTGTTTGTGTGCGTGTGTGCATGCATATGTGTATGTGGTGTGAATACAGGTGAAGATTGTGTGCATGTGTATGTGCGCGTGTGTATGCATGTGTGTGTATGCATATATATGTGTGGTGTGAAGACAGGTGAGGATTGTGAGCGTGTGTATGCGCGTGTGTGTATGCATGTGTGTGTGTGTGTGTGCGCGTGTGTGCACTGTACTCTGGTTTCTTGCGCACGCGTGTATTGTGTTGACCGGTTAAATGAAATCCATTCCATACCTTAACTTCCTGTCTGTTTTTGGAATCTTCTTTTGAGACGGTGGAGACAAAGAGATTTGTGTCGTTCACTTGCGCTGCATTTATTCTTGTGTAATGATGATCTTAGTTTGTCACAGAATGAACCTCTTGTTGTGTTTGTGTATTTTTGCTGGTTTTTTCTTTGTTTGTTTGTTTGGTTTTCTTGTCTTGTTTTGTTTGTTTTTGTTTTTGTGTGGGTGTTTTGTTTTGTTGTTGCTGTTGTTGATCTTTTTGTTGTTGTTGTTGTTGTTGTTTTTGCTTTGTTGAGTGAGGGTGGTGCTGGAAGACTGTGAATGAAAGCGGAGAGAGAGGGAAATGTTTGCTTGTGTGTTTTGTTTTGTTTTGTTTTGTCTTTGTTTGTTTGCTGGCATGTTTGTTTGTGTATGTGTGCGTGCGTGCGTGCGTGCGTGCGTGTATGTGTGTGTGTGTGTGTGTGTGTGTGTGTGTGTGTGTGTGTGTGTGTGTGTGTTGATTATCCGTTCGTGTATAAATATCTATCTATCTATCTATCTATCTATCTATTATTATATATATATATGTATATATATATATATATATATATATATATATATATATATATATATATATATATATATGTATGTGTGTATATATATATATGTATGTATATGTATATATATATGTATATATATATGTGTGTATATATATATATATATATATTATGTATGTATGTATGCATATGTATATATATGTGTGTGTGTGTATAAATACATATTTATATAGATTTGTATATAGATGTATGTATTTATACAGATTTATATGTATTTTTGTTTGTGTGTGTGTTGTGCGTGTGTCTCTCTCTGCTCGCGCGCTTGTGTGTGTGTGTGTTTTTGGAGGCTTGATTCATGTGAACTTCACGCTGAGCAGAACGAATGCCTTGTGTCACAACAGCAATGAAGAAAACCGATCTGTGTTCTGTCGCAGTTTGTACAGAACAATATAAAATGTCTGGTTTTCTTCTGGTTTTCTTTTGTTCCATCGCCTTTCCTTTCGTTTTTCTTTTGTTTTCATTTTATTGTTCTCTCTGGTCTGTGTGCGGGAGGAGCATGCTGCTGAACAGACAATCGTCAAAAAAAAAGCATGTATCATATATTGCGGGCAGAAAAACCTGAGCTGTTGATTTGAATTTGTGCTGCATTAAGGTATGGACCAGTAACTCATTCCTCCTCTTCCTTCCTGTTGTATATGTGTCTGTGGATGCGTGTGTATCACTGTATGTGCCACAATTTTCATGTGTGTGTTGTATGTATTGTGTGTGTGTGTGTGTGTGTTGTGTTTGTGTGTGTGTGTTGTGTATGTGCACAAATTTTCATGTGTGTGTTGTGTGTGATTGTATGTGTGTGTTCTGTGTGTGTGTGTGTGTGTTTACGTGTGTGTGTTGTGTATACCACAATTTTCATGTGTGTGTGTGTGTGTGAGAGAGAGAGAGGGGGGGAGGAGGGAGGGAGAAAGGGACGGAGAGAGAGGTTGAGAGAGAGTTTGTGTTTTGTATGTGTGTGTGTGTGAAGGGGAGAGAGAGGGGGGGGAGGAGGGACGGAGAGAGAGAGAGACTGTGTGTGTTCATAATGTGATACATACATTTTTTTTTTTTCTTCCACGTATTATTTTTGTGGACGAATGTGATTCCATATCCGTCATTATATTTTATCAGCGGAATTGTTTATGCTGCATTTGGTATGTGTGTTCGACTGTGTGTGTAGTACATTTGTATAATTATGGACATGGCAACTATGCACCCTTCCCGATCGTTGTTGTTGCTATATAAAGTGCTACGAACTTGCATTGACATGGGCTGTGTGCGGTATACAAATGGAATTATTATTATTATTAATATTACTGTTATCATCATTATTATTATCATCATCATCATCATCATCATCATCATTATTATTATTGTTGTTCTTCTTCTTGTGTTGATGATGATGATGATGATAATTAGTATTATCATTATCATTATTATTATAATTATAATTGTTGTTGTTATGTTATTGTTGTTGTTGTTGCTGTCCGTATTCTGTATACTTGCTTGGTCGTTTGTTTCTCAGTTATCTCATAATCTTAAACTTCAAAAACATGAAAATATTTTCCATGACGTTTAAGTCTATAACAGCATTCCTTTGGTTGAAATTACTGGAAAAAAAAGTGACATCCACTACTGTGTTGATAAACCTGGAAACATTTCTTCTATATGACTTAGAAGAATATTATACAATGCCTCAGTGATGTTTGGACATATGTGTTTGTGCTTAAGATTTCTTTACTGAAGTATGTATACTAAGGTCCTGAAGCTTCAGACCCTGTAGCCACAGGTCCACAAGCCACTGGTGTATTTAAGTGTGCGCAAGTCATAAAAAACACCCAGTATTATAACATGCTCAAATTCCTTAAATATATTTCTCTTCAGTACCATATGCAAACTTTCGAAAACATTCCTTGCCAAATGAACATAAATCCTTAAGACATTCAAAAAGTAACACATACCTTCGTGATAAAAAAAAATCTCATATTTTTGTGTGAGTGCAGCGATTGATTTGATTTGAAATTTGAAACTATATTTGATTTTTTTATTTGAAAAACATTCAAAAAGTAACAGGTAACTTCATTTAAGAGAAAATCTGATATTTTTGTGTGAGTACAATGATTGATTTGATTTCAAATTTGAAATATACTTTTAAAAAAATTTCAGTGGTCTTCAAAATTTCCTAAATCAAATAGACGAAATCTTTTCCAGCTTACCGAATGATAATGATAATAATAATAAAAAGCTTCACACACACACACACACACACACACACACATACACACGCACACCACACACACACACACACACACACACACACACACACACACCACACACAGCACGCACACGCACACACATACACACACACACACATATAAATATACACAATACTAATAGCACAATAATATATATGTGTAATATGTACACGTGTATATATATATATATATATATATGTATATATATATGTATATATATATATATATATATATATATATATATATATATACACACATATATATTATGGATAGTTAAGTAGATAGTTCAGTTCATATTGCTTATAGCCCAGCTGACTACTAGAGCGATATCAGGGCTAATATATATATAGATAGATATATATTTAGATATATATGTATCTATTTATATATGTATTAGCCCTGATCTCTCTCTCTCTCTCTCTCTCTCTCTCTCTCTCTCTCTCTCTCTCTCTCTCTCTCTCTCTCTCTCTCTAGTAGTAAGAAACTGTGTCACAGCCCTTAACTCATTAGGGACCAAGGGACCAGGGTGCGGGCCAGGTCATGACTCCTGGAGGCCCTTCAGCCTTCACCATTTTTTTTTTCTATGCGGGTATCCAAAGGGGGTGTTTTCACCATTGGCTGTTTTACTTTTTAGTCGTCCATACGTGATTGAGACAACTGAAATGTGCTTTCTAAGAAGAATGTTGAAAGTTCCATGGACAGCAAAGAAAACAAACGAGACAGTCTTGATGGAGGCAGACACAAGTAGATCATTGATTAGGAAGATCAGGAAAAGACAGGCAACATTTATAGGCCATGTTATGAGGAAAGGGGAATTAGAGCACCTGATCGCAACAGGAAAGCTGGAGGGAAAGAGAACACCAGATAGACCCAGAGAGAAAATATCGGACGGACTTGCAGGGTGGCTACGGACAGAGAGGGTGGAAGATGTGCTTATAGTGACAAGGGTTAGATGCATATGGAGGGCCATATTCACCAACGCCATGCGGC
Source organism: Monoplex corrugatus (assembly GCA_030674185.1). Lineage (NCBI taxonomy): Eukaryota > Metazoa > Mollusca > Gastropoda > Littorinimorpha > Ranellidae > Monoplex > Monoplex corrugatus. The sequence continues at coordinate 22,293,940 of JAPXFY010000020.1, read as the reverse complement.
AGGGCACATGATGATGATGATACATGTTACACACACGTTCCATTTATCTCTGATTATGACCAATGCGTGTTCTAGGGTGCTGCTCTTTCCCATCAGAACAATTTAGTTCTTGGAATATTTCTTCATACAGCCTCTCCCGTTCCTCTTTTGCACTAGTATTGGAGGTGGCAAGTTGAGTTTCTTTCCTATCAGCGCTATTAGTTTGTGGACTATTTCTTCATACAGCCTCTCCTGTCCCTCTTTCGCATTTGGAGGTGGCAAGCTGAGTTTCTGTTCTTAGCATCAAGAGCCTGCACAAACTCCTTGTCTGAACATCAGTGTGGGTGCCCTTGGCACCGTGATGTGTGATTTGATTCCTAGCCTTAGTTTTTCAACGTCTTTTCTGCTGGCAAAATTCGAGACAGAGACAGACAGAGAGAAGAGACAGAGAGAAGAGAGAGAGACAGATACAGAGAGAGACAGAGACAGAGAGAGAAACAGCTTTTTTTTCGTCCTGAGGGTCCTCATAGTATGCTTGGTAGAGAATGCCCTTCCTCAGAGTCATGGGAATTCTGTTTGTTCCATAATCAGTGTCCATTGTGGAATTCCAGTTGTAATCGGTTTGGCGTTGATGGATTCGTGATTGTCTTCCCCCCATTCGGTGAATCCCTGGGGTGTTTACATTTATGGAGCCAAAGGCAAGTTGAAGACAGGCAAGGGAGGGAGCCAGCCCACAGAGCCCATACGTCTAGTATTTCCCAGTGTCTTCCAGTTGTTCCTCGGATGTCCTTCAGGCTGTTCCCGGAAATCAGTGGTCTCGCCATGTGTCACTAGCAAGAAACTCTGGGGAGAGGATATTTTACACAGAGAGAGGGGGGGTACACACACACGCGCACATACACACACACACGTACACACACACACACATACACACACACACACCGCACGCACACACACACACACACACACACACACACACACACACACACACCATCACACACACACGTACGTGTGTATGTGAGAGAGAGAGAGAGAGAATGTGTGTGTGTGTGTTGAGAGAGAGAGAGAGAGTGTGTGTGTGTGTGTGTGTGTGTTTAGGATTTTGTGGAAGTTCTTCGGATCTCTGTTCCCAGAATACTGTTAAATGTAAGAGTGTTGTCAGAATTTCTGTTCTGTACAATTTTGTGCAAGAATTTTCTGTTACTGTGAAGCACAAAGGGCATGCTTTTTTACATGGACCATTTGCGTTTATGAATGACATTATTTTTAATTTCATGACGACCCAAACTAAGTGATACCCTCCCCCTTCCCCTAAGGAGATGTTCCGGGGACTTCTTTCATTATAATTAATATTCCCACTTTCTAGAAATTCCGTGCCTGAAATTTCCATTTTTCTGCCACTCTTTTTGTTTCTACCTTTATTGCCGTTGTTTTCTGTCATCTCTTCTTAGCGTTGTCTGCCCTTGCTGGGTAATTCACCTGTATGTATTATGTGGAGTCTTACATACTGTCTGGAACCAGAAAAAAAAAAAACACGAAAGAAGAATATGAACGCGTATTTAATACAACAAAACAAGACAGGCGCAAATTTTCGGCCAACTGGCCTTTGTCAAGCGTAAGATTACAAACAAACAAACAAACACTAGATACAAAAATTTGAGAAAAAGACTGAAACTTCCCTGCTGCTGTCTCAGTGTGAGAAAAGGAACAAATTGAGTTAACGTCCCTGCTGCTGTCTTCAGTGTGAGAAAAGGAACAAATTGAGTTAACGTCCCTGCTGCTGTCTTCAGTGTGAGAAAAGGAACAAATTGAGTTAACGTCCCTGCTGCTGTCTTCAGTGTGAGAAAAGGAACAAATTGAGTTAACGTCCCTGCTGCTGTCTTCAGTGTGAGAAAAGGAACAAATTGAGTTAACGTCCCTACTGCTGTCTTCAGTGTGAGAAAAGGAACAAATTGAGTTAACGTCCTGCTACTGTCTTCAGTGTGAGAAAAGGAACAATTGAGTTAACGTCCCTGCTGCTGTCTTCAGTGTGAGAAAAGGAACAAACTGAGTCAGTTTCTTCCTTTTCTCTCATTGAAGACAACAGCAGGGAAGTTTCAGTCTTTTTCTCAAATTTTTTTTTGTATCTAGTGTTTGTTTGTTTGTAATCTTACGCTTGACAAAGGCCAGTTGGCCGAAAATTTGCGCCTGTCTTGTTTTGTTGTATTAAATACGCGTTCATATTCTTCTTTCATGTTTTTTTTTTTCCTGGTTCCTGTTTGCTTGAACGCGTCAGATTATGTTAACACATTCATAGTCAGATTATGTTTACACATTCATAGTCAGATTATGTTTAGACATTCATAATCAGATTATGTTTATACATTCATATTCAGATTATGTTTATACATTCATAATCAGATTATGTTTATACACATTCATATTCAGATTATGTTTATACATTCATAATCAGATTATGTTTATAAATTCATATTCAGATTATGTTTATAAATTCATATTCAGATTGGTTTTTTTAAGTCCCTTGGTAATAATTTAACTCTTGGAAAACAAAATATACACAGAATGTATGTACATGTATTTGTTCAAAAGCATTATCTGTCCACCATCTGCTCTTTGAATGTCCTATCTTACTTACGACATATAGAAATAACAGTCTCGTTTTTTCATGTACTGACTCTAGAGATATCCTTTACAACAAAAATAATGATATTATTTCGGTAGTCCAGCAGATTCTCAGATCCCCTGTTGGCAGATTGTTATGAAGAGTTAATTAATTGTTGTCTGTTATTAATTGACACTGTTAACTTAATGTTCTGAATTCTTAATTGTAATTGTTCCCCTTCTTACATTCAAACTCCCACTACCCCTTCCCATCCCCGTCCCCCACCCTTTTTTTTTTTATCTTCCCTCTCCCTCTGTGTGTGTGTGTGTGTGTGTGTGTGTGTGTGTGTGTGTGGTGTGTGTGTGTCTAAAATCACTGTTGTGAACAGACATTAAATAAAGATTCCGTTGGTAATAAATTCGGCGGGATGGTCACCATCAGGGGCATATCCTTACATGATGTGTGCGAATGTTATTGGTCTGTGTGCTTGATTGTCTTTTCCTGGTGGTATTTCTGGGTGTGTTTTTTTTCAGGATCAGCAAGGTCTCGTGTGTGTTTCAAGGTGGTTACAGCCCTGATATGGTTCTGTGCCGTCGGCTGAGCTCTAAACATTAATGACAATACTAACACTAATACTGATACTAATACTAATACTAATACTAAAGAATGTAATCTTGCCTGTGTCTTGTTAAAGACGTATATATTTTCTAAGTGTCTGAGATGTATAATTACTACTGTGTAGTTTTTGGGACATGTATTTTTTCCCTGTATCCAGTTGAAAACTGAAGCACAATATTTTGTCAGCATTTCCTACTATTACGTGGTACCTTGAGCTGTGATGATTTCGTGTAAACGAGACTTGAAAACGAGTGGCTACAACGTCTTCAGGAACCTGGGAAACCACGACAAACAGCTGGAACTTCGGTGACAGACTGTAATGGTAGACTTCAGGAGGAATGAACAGAAAACGGATGTGCTTTGGTGAAAGTGTATGTGGAAGGCAGACGGCAGTAGACAAAGAAAAGGTCTGCCACAGTGGGATGCAACGTTTGTGTGCGGCAGCTGCAACAAAGCCGGCCGCTCAAGGATGGGACCCTTCGGTCGCAGAAGATGTTGTGTTTCAGCAAGGATGATTTCACCATCTTCTGAAACGTACGGACGCTAGAAGCAGCTTCAGAACATACTGGATTCTGGAACCAGAAAAAAAACACGAAAAGAGAATGAGAAATACTGGACACGATAAAAAAAATGAGAAATACTGGATTCCGGAATCAGAAAAAACACGATAAAAAAATGAGAAATATTGGATTCCGGAACCAGAAAAAACACGATAAAAAAATGAGAAATACTGGATTCCGGAACCAAGAAAAAAAAAAAACACGAAAAAAAATGAGAACGTGTATTGAATGCAACAAGACAAATACGCGTATTAATTTGAATTAAGTACGCGTTATCATTCTTTTTTCGGTTTTTTTTTTGTTTTGTTTTGTTTTTTGTTCCTGTTTGCTTGAACGCGGGCAATCACACTTGTTTGGATTTCGTAATACTGGATTCCGTCATTGTCTTCAGAAAGTGGGGCCCGAAGAGTGGATTTCCTACTTTCCTCGTTGATACTCGTATTGACTTCTGGCTCAATGAGAAAGCGAAATGACGTTCTGCGCTGTTTTTGGATACGCATGTTCTGATAGTGATTGATCTGTGTGTTTTGTATGTAAAAAAAGCAAGCCGAACAGTTTTTGAGAATTATTCACGAATTATGTCTCGACTACCATTGACCAGCATCTTCGTCTGACTCTACTACCGCTACGCATTATAATTATGTACATCAATTTCAAAACGTGTTGATGATGATTTGACTCACATGTATCTGAGAGTTATCTCGCTTTCATTTTGTGCTGATATTGTGGTCAAGGTTGTGTGTGTGTGTGTGTGTGTGAATTATATGCACATGTTTACCTGCCCCTGCTTGCTGATTTTCTGGCAACTAACGCGAATAAACTTTGCGACGATTCCTCCCTCATCTCCTCCTCCACCCGTACCCTTTTTGAACAAAATATGTGTTGGCATTTCTTTCTTTTATCATTATTTTGTTTTACAGGCAATAGATTTACCTTGTGTGTACACTTTAACGAACTCTGCACGAATGATATACATTTTACCCCATGCTCCCTGAGCCTCACCATCCTCCATCTCCTGTGAACAGAAATGAAGAAGTGGAGACGGCAGTTCAACCTCAAGTGACGAAATGCGCACAACTGTCCTCTTCCCTCATCGTCAAATCTTGGCCAAAAAAAGAATGTTGGAACAGCAATGTGTGTGTGTGTGTGTGTGTGTGTGAGAGAGAGAGAGAGAGAGAGAGAGAGAGAGAGAGAGCTTAGGAAAAGGGTCATTCTTGGAACAGGCTTGTGTGTAACCCTAGCTCAGCATCAGCGTCATTCGCCAAACATGGTTTGAGTGTAACCAGGCTCAGCATTATTTTACGTGTGTGTGTGTATATATGTATATATATGTGCGTGTGTGTGTGTGTGTGTGTGTGTGTGTGTGTGTGTTTCCATGAACATTTGTGCCCTGGAGGTTTCGTCTGTTGGTGATTGCTTTGGTGGCTGACGAGAGCACGCGCCATGATTTGATTCTTGAATTGACGTCTTATGAAGTTATTATTATTATTATTATGTTTATTATTATTATATTATTATTATTATCGTTATCTTTTTTTTTATCCTATTACTATTTTTTTTATTTTTGTCATCATCATCATCATCATCTTATTATTATTATTATTATTATTATTATTATTATTATTATTAATGTTGTTATTATCATCATCATCATCATCATCATTTTTTGTTATTGTTATAATATCATTATTATTTTTTTTTTTATTATTATTATTATTGTTATTATTACTATTATTATATTCTTCATATTTTTATCATTATCTTCTTCTTCCTCTTCTTCCCTCCCCCTCCCCCTCCCCTTTCCCCCTGCCTCATCTGCCCTTGGCCATAATCGAAATGAAAACGCAGAAAACGTATTGCAGAAGACAACGGTGCTCTTGACTTCTTCCAGTTTGGTGGTGGTGCCAGAGACGATGAGTCTAAGGGGGGTGGGGGTGGACAGACCTTAAATTTAAGGGACTTTGGGCATAAGTTTGATTCGTAGCAGTTCTTGTGACTTTGGGCATAAGTTTGATTCGTAGCAGTTCTTGTGATTTTAGGCATAAGTTTGACTCGTAGCAGTTCTTGTGATTTTGGGCATAAGTTTGATTCGTAGCAGTTCTTGTGATTTTGGGCATAAGTTTGATTCGTAGCAGTTCTTGTGATTTTGGGCATAAGTTTGATTCGTAGCAGTTCTGTTCCTTTTGTGTGTCATAGGTTGTGATCGATCGCCTTACATTATTCTGATATTATTTTCCAGACCTGATGCAGTGTTCGTGGTGGTCGTTATTATTGTTGCTATATTGTTATGGTTTTACTGTTGTTCTTGTTGTTGTGTTTTGTTGTTTTTTTATTTATTATTAATATCATTATTATTATTATCGTTGTTGTTCTTGTTGTGTTGTTGTTATTGTTATTATTATTATTACTATTACTGTTAATACTAATATTATTATTGTTGTTATGTGTGTTTTTTTGTTTTGTTTTTGTTTTTATTATTGATACCATAGTCACCATTATTGCCAACATTATCATTGGTATTATAATTTGAGCCAGCATTATCATTGGAATTATAACTTTAGCCAGCATTATCATTGGTATTATAATTTTAGTTATTATTATTATTTGCCATTGTTATCGTGTTGTGTGTGTGTGTGTGTGTGTGTGTGTGTGTGTGTGTGTGTGTGTGTGTGTGTGTGTCTTTATGTGTGTGCGTGTGTTACTTTTAGTTCGTCTTTGTGAACGTCTTTCTTCTTCTTTTCATCTCTGTCTCTGTCTGTGTCTGTCTCTGTCTTGTGTCTGTCTCTCTCTCTCTCTCTCTCTCTCTCTCTCTCTCTCTCTCTTTCTCTCTGCCTCTCTCTATCTGTCGTCTCGTCTCTGTCTCAGTCTCTATGCCTCTCTGTGTCTGTCTGTCTCTGTCTGTCTGTCTCTCTCTCTCGTTCTCTCTCTCTCTCTCTCTTACACTGCAAGCATTATCTCTCTCTCTCACTGCAAGCATTATCTCTCTCTCTCTTTCTCTCTCTCTCTCTCTCTCTCTCTCTCTCTCTCTCTCTCTCTCCTCTCTCTCTGCCTCTGTCTATCTGTCGTCTCGTCTCTGTATCAGTCTCTATCTCTCTGTGTGTCTCTCTGTGTCTCTGTCTGTCTGTATGTATGTATCTCTGTCTCTCTCTCTGTCTCTCTCTCTCTCTCTCTCTCTCTCTCTTTTACACTGCAAGCATTCTCTCTCTCTCTCTCTCTCTCTCGCTCTCTCTCTCTCTCTCTTTCTCTCTCTCTCTCTTATTTTCTGTAAAGACGAGTTTATTACCGCTTTATTGAACTGATGTCATGTGGATATCATTTTCAGCGTCTCGCTGGTCCTATGACAAACGGCAGGCCTTGTATCGTTGACTGCCTGTTATACAGACATCTGCAATATTGTGCAAAATGCTCAGTTGGCATGTGACGTAGTTAATAGCTAGTTAATTAATTGTTCAGAGCTATTTTTTTATGTAAAAAGAAACCCCTTGTACACAAAGGCTGGACTGCTAATGGTCAAGTATTATACAACGTCGTGATATTTTGTTCACGTGTTGTGTGTTATTTTTATCGGTGTTACCATACACGATAACGTCAGTGTGTGTGTTTTTTCTTTTTTCTCTGTCTGTCTGTCTCTGTCGTCTGTCTGTCTTCTCTTCTCTCTCTCTCTCTCTCTCGCTCTCTCTCTCTCTCTCCCTTGTTCTCTATTCTCTCTCAGTCTGTCTCTCGTCCCTTTCTGTCTCTGTCTCTCTCTCTCTCTCGCTCTTTTCTGTCTCGTCTCTGTCTGTCTCTCTCTCTCTCTCTGTCCCTCTTTCTGACTCTCTCTCTCATCGTCTGTCTTCTCTCTCTCTCGTCTGTCTGTCTCCTCTTTTGTCTCTCGTCTGTCGTGTCTCTTTCTCTCTCGTCTCTCTCTCTCATCCTCTCTGTCTCTCTTTCTCTCTCTGTCTCTCATTCTCATCTCTAATTCTCTCTTCTCTCTCTCCCTCTCTCTCGTCTCTTCTCGTCTCTCTTCATCTCTCTCTCTCTCTTCTTCTTCTTTTCCTCCTTTCTTTCTGTCATTCTCCATCAAGGCTTGCTCTAATGATCAGTATAAACTATATTTTTTCACTGTTGGTTATTATCGGTGTACCATACACTACGTCAGTGTTGTTTTCTCTCTCTCTCTCTCTCTCTCTCTCTCTTATCTCTCTTCTCTCTCTCTCTTCTCTCTTCTCTTTTGTTTCTGCTCTCTCTCTGTCTGTCTTGTCTGTCTCTCTCTCGTCTCTCCTCTCCTCTCTATGTGTTTGTCTCTCTGTAATAGTAACTATACAGTCTGAAGTCATTTGAGACCTCCCCCCTCTCTCTTCTCTGTCTGTCTTCTTCTCTCTCTCTCTCTGTAGTTGTCTCTGCAATAGTAGATGAGCTATCATGAAAGTCTTGACCTCTCTCTCCTCTCTCTCTCTCTCTCTCTCTCTCTGTCTCTCTCTCTCTCTTCTTTTCTCTCCTCTCTCTGCTTTCTGTCTCTCTCTCTCCTTCAGGCTTGCTCTCAATGTCTACTCTTACGTTCATCTCTGTCGTCTCTCTCTCTGTTCTCTTGTCTCTCTCTGTCTCTCATCGTCTGTCTCTCTCTGTCTCTCTCTCTCTCTGTCTCTCTCTCTCTGTGTCTCTCTCTCGTCTGTCTTCTTCTCCTCTCTCTCTCTCTCTCTCTCTCTCTCTCTCTCTCTCCCTTCCTCTGTGTGCATGTGTTTGTCTCTGTTGCAATAGTAGATATTGAGCTAAGTCATGAAAGTCATTTGAGACCTCTCCCTGTCTCTCTCTTCTCTCTCTCTCTCGCTCTCTCCTCTCTCTGTCTCTCACTCCTCTTCTCCTCCTCTCTCTCTCTCTCTCTCTCTCTCCCTCTGTGTCCTCACTCTCTTTCTCTCTCTCCTCCCTCTGTCTGTCTGTCTGCTCTCTCTCTCTCTCTCTCTGAATGTCATGTTTATGATGATGTGAGCTGACAGTACCAACAGCCCTGTGTGACTGATTGTAAGCCGGGTACTTGCACTTTTCTTCCTCTTGATTTCTACAACAACAACAACAACCAACAACACAACAAACCAAGAAAGTCATAGGAACGTGCTTTTTATTCCTAGTCTACTCGTGTTAGCTTTTACATTATTTGCTCAGATAGAGGTTGTATGTATTTTTCTTTTTTGTCTCTTTCTTGTAAGTAAATGTCATGGTTTTTTTTTGGGTTTTTTTTTTTTTTTTTTTTTTACTTGTGGTTAACTTTTTGTTGTTGTTTGTTTGTTTAATGTATTTTTTACAGAAGTTTAACGGTCAGCATGTTTGTTTAACTGTTGTCTTTAATCTTAACAGGATTTCCTTTGTTTGTTTGTTTTTTGTTGTTGTTTTTGACGTGGTGTTAGCCCTAATATGCCTCTTCCTTTGTGGTACATTGTGTCTTTTTTTCTAAATCCTCTTCTTGTTCGGTCCATTGTTGTAACTTTTTTTTTCTTCTAAAGCTTCTTTCATTCTAGTCCATTATGTATCTTTTTTTTTCTGGAGGCTGTCCATTTTGTTTTTCTAGAGATTCTCCCTTTGGCTGTTCCATTATCACATGTTTCTGTACAGCCTCTTTCGTGTTCGTTATTGTCTCTTTTTTTTTAGAACCTCTTTCATGATTGTGTATTTTTCTAGAGCTTCTCTCTTTCTGGTTTATTTGTGCATTCGGTTAAAAAGTTGTGTGACTGTCGCTGGTTTCATTTCGTTGTTTTTAAAACTAATGCTGTCGGTAACTAATCATGAAAAAAAATCGTTTTTTTTTTTTTTTCCTATTATCGTCAGGATTGCCTTTCATCCAGGAATCTCAAAGCAAACATATTTGTTTTTATAAGTTTTCTTGCTTTATTTGATACTGAATCGACCGTTTGCAGTCTGTACATATTATTTGAAACGATGTAAACAGAGAAGTACGGTGCTGAAACGTGAAATGTAACGAGAAAAAAACTCGTTTTGATACTAAGAACATGCAGCGAGCAAACGAAAGAATCATGCTTGGTATCACCTGGAAAGATGGCAAAACGGCTCAGTGGATAGAGAAAGAACAAAACTGCGAGACATCCTGGAAACCCACAGACTGAAATGGTACTGGGCAGGATCTCTCACCCGGAGAACGGACAATCGTTGGACGACAAAAACCACGTTTTGGATATCAAGAGATGGCACTGGCAATAGAGGAAGACAGAAAATAGATGGAGAGACGACCTAGATGGATTTGACAAGAACTGGAGAGGACAAGTGCTGGAACGAAGTAATTGGAAGCAGCTGGGGAAGGCTTACGTCCAACAACGAACTTTTTGATGGCTGAAAGAAGAAGAAAGAGAGAACTTGTTTATGGCTGGTTTTATGTGTGTGTGTTCGTTGGTTTCGTTCTTTGATTTAACGTCTTTTCACTGTAAGTGGGGTGTGTGTGTTTTGTTACATACTGCTCAAACACTCAATGCCATTACTTGCCAAGCTGGTTGTATTATTAGTGTTATTCTCTCGATCGATTTAAAACAATTCTGTTCTTCCTCTGCTGTAACCTGTGATCTCTTTATATTTCAAAGTTGATAGCTGTGTTACCTATAGCTTATCGGTGTAATCGGTTGTCGTACTCCTTTTACATTGTTGGTATTGTACAACTTTCCAGCTTGGTCCGATCAATACATCCTTTGCTCGTGCAATGAAATGAGATACGCGGAAGCAATTTTAGCTAATTTAGGCACGTTTTTTTTTTATGTATGCATTAATGCATTATTTATGTGTAAATTTGTTTTCCTGTGGTTTTTTTTTTTAATCCCCTGTGTGATGAATTGGATGGAGTGGTCAACATCAGGAGCATGTCCTTAGATTATGTGCGCGAATGCATTGATATGTATATGTAAGTTTCTTTTCCTTTTTCTCCTGTTGAAGTGTTGTCTGTGTGTATTGAGGTAGTTATAGCCCTGATATGACTCTACGCAGTCGGCTGGGCTTCAAACAGAAGTAATAATAACAAAATAGGGAGGGAAATCGGTTAGCATAAGCTTGCTTACCTACTGAGCGTACTCGCGCGAATCTCGTCTTTTCTAAGTTTGCTTAAGCCCAAAGCAAAACTTACATTCTAAGATCGGTTGTGCCGTGGCGTTGAAAACTAAGGGCTAGTAACCCCCCCACACGACCTTGATTGTCTTTCTTTGGACAGTTTGAATGTTGAGTGATGTTATGGAACGGTTCAAGGTTGATAAAGCAATGACAGGCTTGAGTGTTCCGCGGTGTGACGTATTTATAATCTTGATGTGAGTGTGAAGTAGGTTTTCAGCTGGGAAGAACACAATGCAGAGTACAGTCAGCATGGTTTTTCCTACGATTGTGATCAGACTTTGACTTATGAGTAAAGATCAGACTTATGAGTAAGGATCAGACTGCTGCTCTGAACAATGGTGATACCAGTGATCTTCTTTGGGGCAGGGCGTTTTGATTTCTTGTGTTTGTTATTGTTTTTGCTGTTGTTGTTGTTGAGTGATCTTCTTCGGGCAGAGCATTTTTATTTCTTTTGTCTGTTTTTGTTGTTGTTGCTGTTGTTGTTGTTGTTGAGTGATATTCTTGGGGCAGAACGTTTATATTTCTTGTGTTTGTTTTTGTTGTTGTAGCTGTTATTGCTGTTGTTGTTGTTGATTGATATTCTTGGAGCAGAACGTTTATATTTCTGGTGTTTGTTTTTGTTGTTGTAGTGTTATTGCTGTTGTTGTTGTTGATTGATATTCTTGGGGCAGAACTTTTTATTTCTTGTGTTTGTTTTTGTTGTTGTAGCTGTTTTGCTGTTGTTGTTGTTGATTGATATTCTTGGAGCAGAACGTTTATATTTCTTGTGTTTGTTTTTGTTGTTGTAGCTGTTATTGCTGTTGTTGTTGTTGATTGATATTCTTGGGGCAGAACGTTTTTATTTCTTGTGTTTGTTTTTGTTGTTGTTGTTTTCGTTTTTAAGTTTGGCTGGTCGCTCAAGATTTGGATTGGTTCGTTTTAGTTTGTGTTATCGTTTGTGTGTCTGTCTGTCTGTCTGTCTGTTTGTTCAGTTGGTCACATCTAACTGCCGATTGTGAGGCATCATGTTGTCATTCGTGTGTGTGTGTGTGTTGTGTTCGTTCGTTCGTTCTTTGATTAACGTCTTTTCACTGTAAGTGATATTAGACGGGTGATATTAGTGTGAGTTTGTGTGTGTTTGAGAGAGAGAATACATGTATGTCTAATTGGACATTGTTGGTATTTAGTCATTTGTGTATGTTCATTAATGTGTATTTTGATGTGTATATCTCTCTTCCTCTTCTCTCTTCCTCTCTCTCTCTCTCTCTCTCTCTCTCTCTCTCTCTCTTCTTCTCTTTCTCTCCCCCCTCTCTCTCTCTCTCTCCTCTCTCTCATCTCTCTCTCTGTTTATGATTATATTCCTGTTCTTGTGTATACTACACTCTGTGACTTGTAAAATGTATAATGATGAATAGCGCTATACAAAAATGATGTATTATTATTGTTATTATTATTGTATTATTATTGTTATTATATATTATTATTGTTGTTATTATCATTACTATTATTATTATTATTATTTTATTGTTATTATTATTGTTATTATTATTTTATTATTGTTTATTATTGTTATTATATTATTGGAACCAGGGAAAAAACACGGAAAAAAGAATAAGAAGCGTATTTAATACAACAATCTTATTGTCTTGTTTGCCTGCGGGCAGTCACACTTGTTCTGGTATAGTAGCAGTAGGAGTTATTATTATTATTATGGTTATTATTAACATTACTATTATTATTCATTTGATTATTATTAGTTATATTATTATCATTAATTATGATGATGATGATGTGAGTAGTAGTAGTAGTAATAGGT
>JAPXFY010000020.1:22268806-22278806 GCA_030674185.1 Monoplex corrugatus | reverse complement strand
AGAGAAAGAGAAGAGAGAGAGGCCTGATGGTTTTAGTGAGTTTAGAGAGAGAGAGAGGCCTGATGGTTTGAGAGGGAGAGAGAGAGGCCTGACGGTTTAGAGAGAGAGAGAGGGGGATGTGAGAGAGAGGAAACCTGACGGTTTGAGAAGAGAGAGAGAGAGAGGCCTGATGGTTTGAGAGAGAGAGAGGCCTGACGGTTTGAGAAGAGAGAGAGAGAGCGAGTGAGCCTGACGGTTTGAGAAAGAGAGAGAGAGAGGCCTGACAGTTTGTGTGTGTGTGTGGAGAGAGAGAGAGACAGGCCTGACGATTTTAACAGCGGAGGAAAAGCAAAAATTGTGTGGCTGCTTCGATCTTACAAGTGTGACATTTGCTCGAGATGTACAACAGGACTGTGCGTGCCTTTTGCTTTAGTGGAGTAATTTAGGGGGTACATGGGAGATTTAACCCTTCGACTCCTTCCCCCTATCTGCCAGCATCCCAGCATCGTCAGCCTATGACAGCAACGCAAAAATTTAACCCTTTCACTCCCTCACCCTATCCACAGGACAGTGACAGGGTGAGGGAGTGAAAGGGTTAGGGTTTTTTTGCAGCTGGTGGATAGGGTGCGGGGTGGAAGGGTTAACTTTCTGTTGTGTTGTGACTAGCAAAAACAGCATAGGCGAGTCAAAGCCTGCAATATATGTACATATATATATATATATATATATATATACACACATATATATATATATATGCCTACATATATATACATATATATATGTGTGTGTTTGTGTATATATATATATATATATATATATATATATATATAATGTATATATATGAAACCTTAGTGATCTAATAAGAACATTGCATGTACCTGTATTGCTTTAGTAGTACGTACATTAAAATGTTTACCTACATTTGCTAGTCAGTTCCCTTCTCTCACTACCAGCACCTTCAAAAACAGAAAAAAGTCATGCCTTGGAACAAAGGTAAAAAGACTAGGGTTAAATGTTTTAATTACAAGACCAACAACACTGTAATAATAATAATAGTAATAATAATAATAACAATGATAACTATGTAATAAAATAATAATAATAATATAAATAATTGATCATAGTTATAATGATAATAATAATGATACTAATAATGGTGATAATGATCGTGATAATGATAATAGGTGCATTCGATTCATACATACACAAGCATGCCCCAGAAACCAGAGAGAGTAAGGTTGTGTGAAAACTTGCTGTAAACGATTTTGAATTGACAGGAACAGTAACTGCTGTTGGGACGACAGTTCTCAGTCCCAGGAGACAGCAGGTAGAGTTGTCTGCCTTCGCAGTGGTGAGGACAAACACATCCAAAAAAAAAAAGAGACAGACAAACTAGCTAACAATAACAACAACAACAACAACTACTTTTTAGACAAAATAAACCGTCTGGCCTATGGCGATAAAACGAAACAAAAACCTTTGAAGTAGGAATACTGCTGGAATTGTATTTATTCTTTTCTTTTCCCTCCTGAAGTTATCTGTTGTTGTCTCAAGGCTTGTGTTTCCTTTTATTGTTGCCTAGCAGACAGTTTATTACGTCTAAATGTCGTTTTTTGTTTGCTTGTTTCTCTGTTTATTTCCTTATTTGTTTGTTTTCTTATTTGTTTGTCCTCTCCAATGCAGGGCACGGCAACCCTAGTTTTCCATTATTTAGGGATGGCTGAGTGCTACCATCTGCAGTTATTTTACTTATATTAAAATTGTAATTCCGGTTCTGTTTATGATTTTGTGAAATGAAAGTTTTGGTTTCGTTTCGTGATCAGAAAAAAATCTTATTCTATGCGTTTTGCAGAAAGCGGTTTTCGAAACTGAATACATATTTTACGACTTCAGAATGGAGGACCGAGTCTGCTATACGAGCGGACGCTGGAAACCCCCCTCCCCCCCCCCCCCGTCCTCTCTCCTCCTCTCCTCTCCTCCTCCCTCTCCCCCCTCCCATCCCCCTGTTAATGTTGACATAGTGGAAGGTTGCGGAGTGGGCTGTCTGGTGTCTGCTGGGAGAACTACAGACCTATACAGCACGCTGATTGACAACTCGATGATCTCTCGGCGTATCATAGTCATAGTCTCAGCATCGATTTTTACTTGTGTGTCAGGTTGAACGGTTCGTGTTCAGAAGTAACAACGCTGGGACAAGAGAGGATTGTTTGCTTGGTGAATCAATAATATTGTGTCTGTGTAGCGATGTCTCAGTCTAAGTGACTGCCAGCGTTGTAGCTAATAGGAATCAGAAAAACACACTCGCACACACATACACATACACACACACACACACACACACACACACACACACACACACACCAAAACACACACACACACACAACACAACCGTGAAAAGACGTTAAATCGACACACACACACACACACACACACACACACACACACACACACACACACACACACACACACACACACACACACACACACACACACAAATAGTATCTAGAGTCAGAACGTGCATTTTGATATAAGACTAGACAAAACAAGACAGGCGTCATTTTCGTATGATGTCACGTTTTAGGTCAGTTTTTGTTTTGTTTTGTTTTTGTTTTTGTTTTGTGTTTTTCGTTGGTGTCTGTATTTTCATTTCATCTAAGTGAAGCTCCCAGCTGGCAACATGGCACCAGGCCTGTATATTGCTCGTGTTACGAATGTGTAGTTGTTTTAAACAAAACAAAACAGAACAAAACACCACCTGACGAATGTGCTCAAAACACCCGAGGTAACCTTTTTACCTGAGGCATGGCTCAAAATACTTCTCGCAGTACCTCGCTAGCTCTTCCCTAAACTCTTCCTGTCTGTCTCTGTCTTTCTCTGTCTCTGTCTGTCTGACTGTCTCTCTGTCTCTGTCTGTCTCTCTCTCTCTCTCTGTCTCTCTCTCTCTCTTTGTCCGTCTTTCCCTCTCTCTCTCTCTCTTCTCCTCTGTCTCTGTCTGTCTGTCCGTCTCTCTCTCTCTCTCCCTCTCTCTCTCTCTTCCCCTCTGTCTCTGTCTCTCTGTCTTGTCTCTATGTCTCTGTCTCTCTCTCTCCCTCTCTCTCTCCCCTTCTGTCTCTGTCTGTCCTTGTCTCTATGTCTCTGTCTCTCTCTCTCTCTCCTCTCTCTCTCCCCTTCTGTCTCTGTCTGTCTGTCTGTCTTGTCTCTGTCTCTCTCTGTCTCTGTCTGTCTCTCCGTCTCTCTCTCTCTGCGTTTCGCTGTCTCTCTCTCTCTCTGTCTCTGTCTGTCTCTCTCTCTCTCTCTCTCTTCTCTCTCTCTCTCTCTCTCTCTCTCTCTCTCTCTACTTACCTCTTTATTATAAAAGTGACTGATTGTGCAGCCTTTACAGCAAATGTGCTATCAAATATTATGAGTGAGAACATGGGTCAAGACCACCATCATACCCGGTCTGAATGGCAGAGTCGGAGATATTTATTCGTGAATTTGTCTGAAATGGGAGGATAGCCATGTTTGCATGGACTAAGTCTGCGTTGTGCATGATGAGTTGGTTTGTTTTGTTTGGTTGTGTTGTGTGTGTGTTGTTTGTGTTGTGTGTGTTTGTGTGTGTGTGTGTGTGACTACTCTCAGCCTATCTCTTGTCTTGAGCATAATGTGTATTAGGTGATAATGGGTTGGGTTTTGTGTTTGTTTGTTTGTTTGTTTGTGTGTGTGTGTGTGTGTGTGTTTAGTGTGTGTGACTACTCTCAGCCTATCTCTTGTCTATGAGCATAATGTGTATTAGGTGATAATGAGTTGGGTTTTGTTTGTTTGTGTGTGTGTGTGGAGACACTACTCTCAGCTTATCTCTTGTCTACGAGCATAATGTGCATTAGGTGATAATGAGTTGGGTTTTGTTTGTTTGTGTGTGTGTGTGTGTGCGCCGCGCGCGCGACTACTCTCAACCTATCTCTAGACTATGAGCATAATGTGTAGTAAAAAATAATTGTTTCTGTGTATGTGTGTGCGTGTGTGTGCGCGCGCGCGCGCGACTACTTTCAGCCTATCTCTAGACGATGAGCATAATGTGTAATAAAAGATAAATAATTGTTTCTCTGTGTGTGTGTGGTGTGTGTGTTGCATGTGTGTGTGTGCGTGTGTGTGTGTCTGTGTCTGACTGATATTAACGGGATGTTTTCTTATTACACTTTTAAGCCTTTTCTAATCGGGATTAATACGGTTGTGAACTGCTCTGTCCTGTCTGACGTATGTGGGCGTTGGTGGATTGCTCGTTACTTTTGTTTTGTTTGAATAACTTGCTTTATACGATGTCATTGAAATATACTGAATTGGTGGCTCCTTCAGTTTGTCTCTCTGAAACGGTTGTATATCTTTATCAGTTTATGTATCTCATTCATTCTGTGTTTACTTACGTGATGGCTATGATTTTTCTTTTTTTTTTTTTTTTTTTTTTTTTTTTAGTTTACTAATTTATTTTGTTTGGTGTACACTCTTTTAGATTTTACAAATGTATATTGTGTATTCATATATTTATTTGATTTGGTTTATTTTCTACCATTCTTTTAATATTGTGTTTGTCACTCTGTCACTGTCTCTCTCTCTCCCTTTCTTTCTCTCTCTCTCTCCTTTCTCTCTCTCTCTCTCTCTCTCCTCTCTCTCTCCCTCCCTTTCTCTCTCTCCTTTCTCTCTCTCCTTTCTCTTTTTTCTCTTTTCTGTCTGTCTCTTTCCTCTCTCTCTCCCTCTCTCTCTCTCTCTTTTATCCCTTTCTATTCCCTCTCACTCGCCATCCCTCCCTCTCTCTATTTCGTTTTAAACTGCCTGAATTCATATTGTTGGCAATGCAAACATTGTATGTTATATTTGAATTATGTAAATTAACATCGGACATCGACAGTGTTTTATGTGATAGTAGAAATTATTTCTAACGGTTACGGTTATGTGGTACTATGCGATTTCGTTCCTGTCTTTTATCAAAGCTGGGCTATAACACTCGCAGCACGCACCACTAAGCGGTCAATGATGTATTGTTTCCTGAATGGCTCAGCCTTTTCGTTTACGTTCACATGAGCCAATCACAAAAATTAATTATCTAGGCTCTGGGTCTGACAGTGGTGTGTGCTGCGAACGTTGGGTTTGCGTTAATTGTTGGCGTCTTTTTGTGCACAATCGATTTTTTGATTAGTTTGTTTCTTCATGGTATTGGAGCAAGGCTTTGCATGGTATTTGAGCGCTAACAATTCATGTTGAATTTCTTTCTCTTAATCATGTAACTATTGATTAACTGTTGTATGAAAAGAAGAATTGACGATGACAAATATTGAAGAGAACGGTTGATGCAAACTGTTATCTATGAATGAATAAATATTATTTTTCACAACGTTTTTTTTTGTCTGGATTCTTGACGTTACAGTTTCAACTGTGAATGATCTGTCTGTTGTTTTTGTCTGTCTCGTCTTCTGTCTTTCGCTCTTCGCTAGCTCTCTCTCTCTCCCTCTGTCTGTCTGTCTTTTTCTCCTGCTCTCTTCCTCTCTCTTTCGCTCTCTCTTTTCTTTCCTCGCTGTCTCTCTCCTCTGTCTGTCTGTCTGTTTTTCTGTCTTCTCTCTCTCTGTCTCTGTCTCCTCTCTCTCTTCTCTCTTCTCTCCTCTTCTTCTGTCTTCTGTCTCTGTCTTCTCTCTCCTGTCTCTGCCTCTCTCTCCCTCTCTCTTCCTCTCTCTTTCTTCTCTCTGTCTCTGTTCTGTCTCTGTGTTTTGTGTCTGTGTCGTGTGTGTGTGTCTGTCTGTTCTGCTCTCTCTCTGTCTCCTCTCTCTCTCTCTCTCTCTCTCTCTCTCTCCCCTCTCTCCTCTCTCTCTCTCTCTTCTTCACGGACTTTGACAAGAGTGTGGAATTTTATTAGAGTATGGTATGCAGCTGTGTGGGCAACCAGAATGTGATTCGAGCAAAACACCCATAATATCCAACAGCAAGGCCTTCAGTGTTTATCGACGTCTATAGAGCAATGGCCAACAGAGTCGGCCAAGTCAGAACTGCATTCAAGAGGATGAAAAGCGTTCTTACCAACAAATGCCTATCATTAACATCAGGAAGAGAGTTCTTGAATGTTATATGGAACCGATGCTGTTTACGGATGTGAGGTGTGGACAGTCAACACGCAAAGCCAGAACAAGATTGAGGCAGCCGAGATGTGGTTTCTAAGAAGAATGTTGAAGTTCCGTGGACAGCAAAGGAAACAAACGAGACAGTCTTGATGGAGGCAGACACAAGAAGATCATTAATAAAGAAGATTGGGAAAAGACAGCAACATTTGTAGGCCAATTTTATGAGGAAAGGGGAATTAGAGCACCTGGTCACAACGGGAAACCTGGAGGGAGGGATGGAGAACACCAGGTAGACCCAGGGAGAAAACATTGGACAGACTTGCAGGGTGGCTGGAGATAGAGAGGGTGGAGGATGTACTCGCAGGGACAAGAGATAGATGCATATTAAGGAGGGTCATGATCGCCAACGCTATGCAGCAGGGCACATGATGGTGATAATGAGAGAGCCATAGCTGGCTGACAAGCACCAAAGACTGGACCAAGCTCAGCATTACTTGACCTGCGTGTTGTCACACACCCTTAAGTTCATATTGCATATAGTCCAGCCGACTACAAAAGGGCTAGATTATCACAACCTACAGCTCTTAAAACTGACGCCATCATCCAGTCTGTCCTTGCGGTCAAGAGGACCAAACAGTTGAACACGTAATACCGCGATGTGGCCTCTATCAAGTGAAGCGACAAGAGACATGCCTGACTACAATATATCTGACCATCAAGCTCCATTGCAGCCAGTAGGAACTAGTTTGATTGACTGATTGATTTGGTTCAGCTTTTACGTCGGGTGATAAGGCCGACGGGGATAACCATCCCAGGGAAGTGGGGAAAGGGGGATTTATCTAATCTTATACTGAACCACCAGAACAACAATGATGCTAGGATGGGACAGTGAGGCCTCTTTTAATGTAGCACCTCGGGATTCAAACCCACAACCATTAGCATGCGAATCAGACGTTCAAACCAACTGTGCTACTGGGGCCCGCATAGGAACTAGTAAAGTAACGGCCACATATATCCCTCAGAACTGGCCTGACCATGCACAGGTGAACGTAAGAAGAAGTCACGTCCTTGGCACAGTAATCAAGATGGAGAACCCTGACTACTGTGTGCCCGTCAGTCCTTACAGTGACCACACTGGTTATGAGACTTCAAAATTCTATGATCCCCTGTCGACATAATAAACATCACTCCTCTTCTCTGTTCCCCTTGTCGACGTCATGAAGATCACTCTTCTTTTTCTGTTCCCTGTCGACTTATGAAGATCACTCTTCTTCTTCTGTTCCCCTGTCGACGTCATGAAGATCACTCTTCTTTTTCTGTTCCCCTGTCGACTATGAAGATCACTCTTCTTCTTCTGTTCCCTGCCGAAAGTAATGAACACCAATTTCTTTCTATTTTCCCCTGTTGACATAATGAAAACCACTCTCTTTCTCTGTTCCCTTGTCGACATAATGAACACCACTTTCTTTCTCTGTTCCCTTGTCAACATAATGAACACCACTCTTCTTTCTCTGTTCCCCTTGTCGACATAATGAACACCACTCTTCTTTTTCTGTTCCCCTGTCGAACATAATGAACACCACTCTTCTTTTTCTGTTCCCCTGTCGACATAATGAACACCACTCTTCTTTTCTGTTCCCCTGTCGACATAATGAACACCACTCTCCTTTTCTGTTCCCCTGTCGACATAATGAACACACTCTTCTTTTCTGTTCCCCTGTCGACATAATGAAAACCACTCTCTTTCTCTGTTCCCTTGTCGACATAATGAACACACTCTTCTTTTTCTGTTCCCCTGTCGACATAATGAACACCACTCTCTTTTTCTGTTCCCCTGTCGACATAATGAACACCACTCTTCTTTCTCTGTTCCCTGTCGACATAATGAACACACTCTTCTTTTTCTGTTCCCCTGTCGACATAATGAACACCACTCTCCTTTTTCTGTTCCCCTGTCGACATAATGAACATCACTCTTCTTTTCTGTTCCCCTGTCGACGTAATGAACATCTCTCTTCTTTTTCTGTTCCCCTGTTAACATAATGAACATCTCTCTTCTTTTTCTGTTCCCCTGTTACATAATGAACATCTCTCTTCTTTTTCTGTTCCCCTGTCGACATAATGAAAACCACTCTTCTTTTTCTGTTCCCCTGTCGACGTAATGAACATCACTCTTCTTTTTCTGTTCCCCTGTCGACATAATGAACATCTCTCTTCTTTTTCTGTTCCCCTGTTGACGTAATAAACATCACTCTTCTTTTTCTGTTCCCCTGTTGACGTAATGAACATCTACTCTTCTTTTTCTGTTCCCCTGTTGACGTAATAAACATCACTCTTCTTTTTCTGTTCCCCTGTTGACATAATGAAACATCACTCTTCTTTTCTTCTGTTCCCCTGTCGACATAATGAACATCACTCTTCTTTTTCTGTTCCCCTGTTGACGTAATGAATATCACTCTTCTTTTTCTGTTCCCCTGTTGACATAATGAACATCTCTCTTCTTTTTCTGTTCCCCTGTCGACATAATGAACATCTCTCTTCTTTTTCTGTTCCCCTGTTGACATAATGAACATCTCTCTTCTTTTTCTGTTCCCCTGTTGACATAATGAACATCACTCTCATTCTCTGTTCCCCTGTTGACATAACGAATGTCAGTCTTTCTCTGTTTCCCTGTCGACATAATGAACATCTCTTTCCTTTTTCTGTTCCCCTGTCGACATAATGAACATTGGTCTCTGTCTGTTTCCCTAACGACATAATGAACATCACTCTTCTTTTTCTGTTCCCCTGTTGACGTAATGAATATCACTACCGAACAAAAATTGGTGGGAAGTTTGGGGGGGGGGGGGGCCTATGGAATTGTCCAAGTGCGATGAATCCCTCTTGAACAAACTTTAAACTTTCTGCCCACACAATGACCATTATCTCTTGGAACTTCTGTTCATCATTTCCGTCTGCACTCTTTTCCTTAATGTCCCAGCGTCCACACTCTCATCTTCCTGCTAACACTAACATCTCCTGACTGCTTCGTTCGTTCTTCACTCTCCTTCTGTTCTTACCACACCCCAATGTAACAGGCTGTTAATAGAGGACAGAAACTGAATGTAGTTTGAGAAAATTGATTGTTTGTCAGCCTATCTATCTGTCTGTCATTCTGTTGGTCTGTCTGTCAGTCAGTCTGTCTGTCTGTCGGTCTATCTCTTATTCTAAAATACATGCACACACACAAAAAAAAACATTCGCCTACCCACCCAACCATCCAACCACCATCCCCTCACACACTCACACACACACACACACACACACACACACACACACACACACAAACACACACACACGCACGCACACACACACACACACACGCACGCACGCACACACACACACATACACACACACGCACACGCACGCACACACACACACACACACACATACACACGCATACATACATGTACACACAAATGTGCATGTACACATATTTAGAAATACACACACAAAACTGCACACATTGACGCATGAAAGAGACAGATAAACAGTTGCATGAGTGTGTGTGTGTGTGTGTGTGTGTTTGCGCGCGCGTGTGTGCGTATGTTGTGTGTGCGTACGTTGTGTGTGTGTGTGTGTGTGTGTGTTTCTGTGTATATTTTGTGTGTTGTGGTGTGTTGTGTGTGTGTGTGTGTGTGTGTGGTTGTGTGTGTGTGTGTGTGTGTGTGGTGTGTTGTGTGTGTGTGTGTGTGTGTGTGTGTGTGTGTGTGTGTGTGTGTGTGTGTGTGTGTGTGTGTGTTGTGTGTGTGTTTTGTGTGTTGTGTGAGTGTGGTGTGTGTGTGTGTGTGTGTGTGTGTGTGTTTGTGTGTGTGTGTGGTGTGTACATGTGTGTGTGTATGTTGTGTGTATGTGTGTGTGTCTGTGTTGTGGTTGTGTGTGAAGGGGGTGGATGT
>JAPXFY010000020.1:22256306-22263806 GCA_030674185.1 Monoplex corrugatus | reverse complement strand
TCTCTCTCTCTCTCTCTCTCTCTCCTTCCGTCCATCCCTCTTGCTCTCTCTTTTTCTCTCTCTTTGTCTTTTTCTCTCTCTTTCTCTCCATTTGTACATGTCTCTCTCTTTCTCCCTCTCTCTCTCTCTTTCTCTCTCTGTCTCTCTCTCTTTCTGTCTGTCTGTCTGTCTCTGTCTCTGTCTCTCTGTCTCTGTCTCTGTCTCTCTCTCTGTCTCTCTCTCTCTCTCTCTCTCTCTCTCCCCTCTCTCTCTTTTCTGACGAGCGTGGCAGGTAAGTGGATTAACCTCGGACTTTCAGTCGTAAGGTCCTGGGTTTGACCTGCTAAGACACCTCTGTAAGGTAGGTAAAGGGTGGAGATTTTTCCGATCTCCCAAGGTCAACATGTGTGCACACCTGCCAGCGCCTGAACCCCCCTTTCGTGTGAATAAGTATGCAGAATATCAAATATGCACGTTAAAGATCCTCCAAGTCATGTCAGAGGAGACACGAAAACACTCAGCATTCAACCAAAATTGAGCTTGAAAAATAGGAACCAGAAAAAACACGAAAGAAGAATATGAACGCGTATTTAATACAACAAAACAAGACAGGCGCAAATTTTCGGCCAACTGGCCTTTGTCAAGCGTAAGATTACAAACAAACAAACAAACACTAGATACAAAAATTTGAGAAAAAGACTGAAACTTCCCTGCTGCTGTCTTCAATGAGAGAAAAGGTTCCGAAAATTTGCGCCTGTCTTGTTTTGTTGTATTAAATACGCGTTCATATTCTTCTTTCGTGCTTTTTCTGGTTCCTGTTTGCTTGAACGCGGGCAGTCACACTTGTTTTGGATTTTGAAAAATAGCTTTCAGCTTAATGCTACCAATTTTGAAGAACAAGGTCTCCCAACAGTGTAAAAATCGCTACTCACAGTTCCGTAGCTTTCGATGGCGTTCTCGCCATCTTCGTCAGCGCTCTAATGCTGTCTGCGTGAATCTCTACTCAGATCTCGCGAACATGGGATGAACCCAGTTCACGAGATCGAATCAGAGAATGGTACACCGGGGGCAGGGTGTAACGGCCCCGGTCCCTGTTGAGCGGGGGGTTGGTGGCTGCGATGTAGATGGCCTCCTTGACTCCTCGCTGGAACCACTTATTTTCTCTGTCCAGGATGTTGACATTGTCCGCACTGAATTGATGTTTTTCGGCGTGTAGGTGAGCTCCTACTGGAGAAGAGTCCCTCTTGTGTTCTGTTAGTCTCTTCTGAAGGGGGCGTTCAGTTTCACCGACATAATGTTGGTTACAGTCCTGGCAGTCTATTCTGTATATAATGCCAGCTTTGTCGAGTTTGCTGGTTTTGTCCTTGGGGGTGACCAGCTGGCTGCGTATGGTGTTGGAAGGTTTGGAATGTACAGCCACCCCCAGTTTTCTGATCTTTCTGGACAGAGCGTCACTCACACCTCCTACGTATGGGATGGTGATGTGTCCCTTGCGCTGGTGTTGTTTCACTGGCTGTTGGGATGCGGTGTTGGATTTCCTGCCTCCCGGGCTGTTCCAGGCCCACTTTTTGTAGCCCGAGATGGTGAGCACTTTTTTCAGGTGGTTTGTCTCCTTGTCTTTTGCCTCTTGGGTACTGCATATGGTGTTAGCTCTGTGGGTAAGGGTTCGAATCACTCCCAGTTTGTGTTCAAGGGGCTGGTGGCTGTCGAACTGTAAATATTGGTCCGTATGAGTTGGTTTACGGTAGACCGAGAAGGATAGAATGCCATCAGTTCTGGTGATGAGGGTGTCCAGCATGGCTATGGAGTTGTTCTGTTCCACTTCCCTCGTGAATTTGATGGCTGGGTGTTGGTTGTTCAGATGTTCTGTGAACTGTTCGACCAGTTGCTGGGGGAGGATAGTCATGGTGTCGTCTACGTAGCGCCCCCAGTATCGTGGTGGGGAGTGGAAAGAAGCCAATGCTTTCTCTTCAAAATCCTCCATGAACAGGTTGGCTACTATTGGGCTTACTGGGGAGCCCATGGCTGCTCCTTCTTTTTGTTGGTAGAATTCACCTTGGAAGGTGAAGTAGGTGGTGGTGAGGCAGCAGGACAAGAGTTCACATACGTCGTCCACTGTGAGAGATGTACGTTGGTGGAGGGTTTGGTCGTTTTGTAACCTTCGGCGTATGATCTCTATGCTTTCTTTCACTGGTACGCTGGTAAATAGGGCAGAGACATCATATGACACAAGGAGTTCATCATGAGCGAGGGTGTAGTTACTCAGTTTTTCCACTAGGTCAGCACTGTTGTGGATGTGATGATCTGTGTGTCCTACGAGAGGTGATAGGATGTCCGCCACAAATCTAGCCGTCTCATACATGATGGAACCTCTGGATGCGACTATGGGACGGAGGGGGACTTCTTTCTTGTGGACTTTGGGTAGACCATAGAACTTGGGGACGTCGGACACAGTTGGGTATAATTTCCTGTACTGTTCTAATGACAGGCGGTCCGTCTCTTTCAGGCGTTTCAGTGTGTCTTTCAGTTTGTTGGAAAACTTGGAAGTAGGATCTTTCTTGAGGCGTTCATATGTTGTAGTATCTTCCAGAAGTTTGCTTGCCTTCTCATAGTACATGGGTCTAGCTTATAACCTTCTACCGTTGGAACATACAGTATACTGATAATTATTACTGATACTGTTTTTTTTGTTTTTTCCAACGGTAGAATTATCATACTGCAGGAAGTTGGTGGATAGGGCGAGGGAGTAAAAGGGTTAAGTTTTTGGTTTGCTAGCATGGTTGACAATGCAGGATGCTGGTGGACAGGGTGCGGGAGTCAAAGGGTTAATATACGCAGATTGAACGACTTTGGCATGCGACACAGAATCGTTAATATGTTCGACATGATAATAATAGGATGGATACAGGTCATGGTTGGGGATGGGGGTTGGGGTGGGGAGTTTTTCTCGGAGTGAGAGAAAAAGAGAGAGAGACAGATAGACAGGCAGAGAGGTAGAGAGACAGAGACAGGGAAGAAAGGGAGGGGGAAGAGAGAGAGAGAGAGAGAAGCGAGGGAGACAGAAAGAAGATAGAGAGAGACAGAGAGACAGACAGACAGATAAACAGAAACAGACAGACAGAGACATAGAATCAGAGAGAGAAAGAGACAGCGACAGACAGACAGACAGACAGAGACAGACTGAGACAGAGATAGAGAGACAGAGAAAGACAAAGAGACACAGAGAGACAGAGAGAAAGAGAGAGAGAAAGAGACAGAGAGACAGAGAAAGACAAAGAGACAGAGAGAAAAAGACAGAAAGAGACAGACAGATAGACAGACAGAGAGACAGAGACAGAGACAGAAAGAGCGAGAGAGAGAGAGAGAGAGAGAAAGACAGAGAGAAAGAAAGAGAGAAGACAAAGAGACAGAGAGAAAGAAACAGAAAGAGACAGACAGATAGACAGACAGAGAGACAGACAGAGACAGAGACAGAAAGAGCTAGAGAGAGAGAGAGAGGGAGAGAGAGAGAGAGGGGGGGGGGTGGGTGAGAGAGGAAGAGATTGGGAACCAGGACAGGCAGTCCCGTCGAGTCTGACGTCACACTTTCATGGAGAGGAGCAAATGAGAACTACTTGAAGCAGGTGTCGAGAGAGAAAGAGAGACGGAGAGAGCTATAGCGCTCTCACAAAACGGACGTTTTCTTTTGAGGGGAAGAAGCATAAGGTTCATAGGAACAAGGCGTTTATCGATCTGTCTCCTATCGGAAGAAAAATGTAATCGATTCTCATTGGTTTGTGGCATCTCTGAGTGTCTGTCTGTGTCTGTCCCCCTCTCTCTCTCTCTCTCTCTCTCTTTCTCTCTCTCTCTCTCTTCTCTTTGTTCTCTGTTTCTGTCTGCCTATCTGCCTCTCTTTCTCACTCTCTCTCCACCTCTCTCTCTCTCTCCCCTACATCTCTCTGTCTGTCTCTGTCCGTCTGTCTCTTTCTCTCTCTCTCTCTCTCTCTCTCTCTCTCTCTCTTCCATGTCTCTGTGTGTGTGTCTCTCTCTGTCTCCCCTCCATCTCTCTCTCTCTCTCTTTCTTTCTTTCTTTCTTTCTCTCTATCTTCTCTCTCTCTGTCCTCTCTCTCTCTTCTCTCTCTCTTCTCTCTCTTCCTCCCTTTTTCTCCCTGTCACTCTCTCCCTCTCACCTCTCTCTTCCCCTTTCTCTTTTTCTCAGATACTAAGTATTCTCATCATACTGCTGTCGATGCAACATCTTTAGTATCTTGTTTTCATTTTATTCTGATATTATTTCTTTTTAATATGAATGTGGCAATAAGCTGTATGAGTCTGACAGCTATTAAGTCAGTGGCAAGTTTGCAATGTCGAAATAGTATAATATATATATATATATATACTTTATATATATATATATATATTATATATATGTATGTATCATCATCATCATCATCATCACGTGCCCTGCCGCTTGGCGTTGGCGACCATGGACTTCCATCCATCTCTATCTCTCGTTGCCCCTAGCATCTCCCCCACCCTCCTCATCCCCAACCACTCTGCAAGTCCGTCCAGCATTCTCTCCCTGGGTCTACCTGGTGCTCTCTTTCCCTCCAGCTTTCCCGTTGTGACCAGGTGCTCCAAATCCCCTTCCTCATAAAATGGCCTATAAATTATATATATATATATATATATATATATATGATTTTATATAATATATATTACATATATATGTATTTCTTATATGTGTGTCTATGTATGTCTGTATATGTATATACATAATTATATATGTTGACATAACATATATCTATGTCTTCTACCATTATTACAGCAAACCATGGTTATCAGCTCTCAGCATTGCTTCCTCTCTGATTGCATCTGCCTGCCTGTCTTCCTGCCTGACTGATTATCAGTCGGCCAATCAGTCACTCGGTCTCCTTTCCCGCTTTACTCACTTCCTTTTGTCTATGTAATCTTCAAGTGTATACATCTTTGCATAAATCTGTATTTATATAGCAATGAACTTTATCGCATGATTCTTCGTCATCGTCAAGTGCCTTGCCACATGGCGTTGGCGATCATGGCCCTCCATATGTATCTATCCCTTGTTGCTGCAAGCACATCCTCCACCCTCTCTGTCTTCAGCCGCTCTGCAAGTCCGTCCATATTTTTTTCCCTGGGTCTACCTGGTGCTCTCTTTCCCTCCAGCTTTGCTGTTGTGACCAGGTGCTCCAATTCCCCTTTCCTCATAAAATGGCCTATACATGTTGCCTGTCTTTTCCTAATCTTCCTTATGAATGATCTTCTTGTGTCTGCCTCCATCAAGGATGTCTCGTTTGTTTTCTTTGCTGCCCATGGAACTCTCAATATTCTTCTTAGAAACCACATCTCGGCTGCTTCAATCTTATTCTGACTTGTATGATGCTTAGATGTTATATTTCTATGGATTTCTTACTATGTTTTGCTTAGTCCTGTGGTGCGTGGCTCGGATCCTGGATTTATTTTTTCTGGAAGGACCGTGTGTCGAACAGGGACATCCTGGACCAAGCCATCATGCCAAGCATGTATACCTTCCTGACACAACGACGACTGCTCGGGCTTGGCCATGTCCGCCGCATGCAGGAAGGCCGCATCCCTGGGTTCCAATCCCCATCAATCCCTTCAAAAATCATAGTGGGATTTTTCGACCCTAACCGGCTCCTAACCAGAGTTGGGCGTGGTATGGGCTCATTGGGAAGACTGGTACCACACAGTCGAGTCGCATCCACTTCACGGATGCGTCATTGAGGGTGTTGCTCAAATCTTCGGACAGTCCCTCAGGTGTCTGTATCTCTCGGGCCTGGTTGATGCCAGGATATATTATGATAGTAAGCGTACAGTACAGCCCTGTCACGCAGTCTCAATCCTAAATGAAACTCCATAGCATCATGGTCATCACCCTCATCGTCATCATCATCATCATCATCATCATCATCATCGCATTGTGAAAAACTGTTCCAGCTTCTATGGCATTAAGATGGCGTAGAAAATGGGACTAAAAAAAGGTGAGCACAAGGGTAACCTCTCTGAGTGCAATGATCCTAAAAAAAAAAAAAAAAATAAAAAAAAAAGGAAAAAAAAAGGATGGCCGCATTCCAAAATATATCCTATATGGAGATCTCACAGCCAGATTCCGGCCCACAGGACGCCCATTGCTACGATATAAGGACGTAAGCAAACGTGATCTTAATTATACTGATATCATCGTTCAAGACTGTGAAGACACACCTTCAAATGACTGTGACTCGCAACAACTGTACGTGCGGGCATCACCATTACAGAAGAGAAATGAACTCGACCGTGGTTGGACAGAAGAGACAGAGAGAAGGAAAGCTGAGGCAGCGACGACCAAGCCACAGCCATCAGTCTTCGTGTGTGTGTGTGCGTCAGCTCTGTCAAAGACTGCTATTCAAGAATCGTCCGGTTCAACTGTAGCCCATGTTTGAAGTTTGAAGTTTGAATACTTTTTCGAGAGGGATTCGTCGCACTCGGACAATTCCATAATTATGCGGTTTTCCTAAAATTTGCAGCAATTACTGTGGCAGACTCCTGAGCCAGCACAAAACCCTACAATGATGGCAGGTCCATGTTTCTGATCCACATCCAACTGAGTCCTTAACGGTGTATCCTTGTCTGATCAGACAGACTGAGCCATCCTGAACGAGGATACTGATAGATAGACAAGCAATCATGAACAAAAGATGAAATATAAACAAATAAAAAAAAATAAATAAAAAAATGACTAAAATAAAATAAAAACAAAACAAAACAAAATAAAATAAAATAAACTGAAATAAAATAAAATAAAATTGAAATTAAATAAAACAAAATAAATAAAATAAAATGAAATAAAATAAAACAAAATAGATAAAGTAAAATAGAATAAAATAAGATAAAATAAAATGAAATGAAATAAAATAAAATAAAACAAAGGCATGCAAACAAAATAGATAAAGTAAAATAGAATAAAATGAAATAAACAAAAAAAACAACAACAACAACAAAAAACCCACCACAAAATAAGATGAAATAAAATAAAACATGCAAGCGCTTATCTATTACTCTCGTAAATACAGAATATTATCTGATCTTCTCTCTCTCTCTCTCTCTTCTCTCTCTCTCTCTCTCTCTCTCTCTCTCTCTCTCTCTCTCTCGCTCTCTTCTCTCTCGCTCTCGCTCTCTCTTCTCTCTCTCTCTCTCTCTCTCTCTCTCTCTCTCCTCTCTGTTTGTCAAACTCTCCGTCTAACCTTCCTTATCTCAACCAGCTGCAGTGGTGCAGTGGTTACTGCAACAAACAACCGACTGGAAAGTTATGGGTTTGAATCCCCATCAGTCCCATAAAAATCAATGGGGGACATTTCGGCTCCAACCGGAGTTACTCAGAGTTGGGCGTGTTTTCGGCTCGTTGGGAAGACTGGGACCATTCAGTCGGTTCTAATCCACTTCACACATGCGTCATTGAGAGTGTTGTTCAAATTTTCTGACCAACACTGCAGATATATGTGT
>JAPXFY010000020.1:22233806-22241306 GCA_030674185.1 Monoplex corrugatus | reverse complement strand
CTCTCGCTCGCTCTCTCTCTCTCTCTCTTTCTCTCTTCTTCTTCTTCTTCTTCTTCTTCTTCTTCTTCTTCTCCTTCTTCTTCTCCTTCTCTTCTTCTTCTTCTTCTTCTTCTTCTTCTTCTTCTTCTTCTTCTTCTTCTTCTTCTTCTTCTTTCTTCTTTTCTTCTTCTTCTTCTTCTTTTTCTTCTTCTTCTTCTTTTCTTCTTCTTTCTTCTTTCTTCTTCTTCTTCTTCTTCTTCTTCTTCTTCTTCTTCTTCTTCCTTCTTCTTCTCTTCTCTCTCTCTTCTCTCTCCATCCCACCCTCCTCTCTCTATCTGTCTCTTTCTTCCCGCTGCTCTCTTTATTCTAGGTTTTTTAATTTTTTTTTTTATCTTCTTGTCATCGCTTTTCTGTCGATATTGTTTCTGCATTTCATTGCATTTGTTCGCCTTATCTTCCAACAAACAACAAACAAACAAACAAAGAAATAAAAAACAAACATATCAACACCCAACAATTTTTCCCTGATGTCGTATTCTGTTTTTTATTTGCTAGCATTTTCTGACGGGTCTTGCTTTTGTTTTCACTCCCAGGAGTGGAGTCTTGAAGACATGTTTGATGGCGATTATTCAGTTACTGTACAAATCCTTATTCCCTTTAGATTTTGCTACGTGATGTGATGTGTTTTTTCCTCGTTCATCCATATATTTATTCTTTGGCTTCTATAGAAGCTTTCTTCTGTGTTGTTGTTGTTGTTGTTTTTGTTCTTGTTCTCGTTGTTATTGTTGTTGTTGTTGTTGTTCTTCTTCTTCTTCTTCTTTTCCTTGTTCTTGTCCTTGTTCTTGTCCTTGTCCTGTTCTTGTTCTTGTTCTTGTCCTTGTTCTTGACCTTGTTTTTGTCCTTGTCCTTGTTCTTGTCCTTGTTCTTGTCCTTGTCATTGTCCTTGTTCTTGTCCTTGTCTTGTTCTTGTTCTTGTTGTTCTTGTCCTTGTTCTTGTCCTTGTCGTTGTCCTTGTTCTTGTCCTTGTCCTTGTTCTTGTCCTTGTTCTTCTTGTCCTTGTTCTTGCTCTCGTTCTCGTTCTTGTTCTCGTTGTTGTTGTTGTTGTCGTCGTCGTCGTCGTCGTCGTCGTCGTCGTTCTTGTTCTTGTTCTTGTCCTTGTTCTTGTTCTTGTTCTTGTTCTTTCTTCGTTTTCTGCCTACATGGTCAGACTACATCTGGCGATGAATGTAATCTGTTTCTTTCCCAGTTCCAGCTGGTTGCCATGGAGCTTGTTGATCAGAGGAGTTGTAGTCGGCCATGTCTCTGCTCTCTCCGCTGGACAGAGTCAGCATCGCTGCAATCTGTGTTCAGCTTACTGGCCCTCTTTACCTCAGTGGTACGTTTTGAAGAAGTCAGTTTGAATCTGCCGTTCACGTGGACGTTCAGACAGTTGTAGCCGATTTAGAGCACCATCATGACCTAAGTTATTGAGCGAATGATAGCACAGAGGAGTACGTACGATACTCGATGGATATCTCTTAGGCTGAAGTGCTTTAGAATTCCACTTTTTTGTTGTTTGAGTGCACGTTTTTCTTACTTGTGTGGATGGCTGAGTTTGGAGTCTGGGTGTGATGATTGACATGTTTTTAAAGTTTAATGCGGGAATATACATGTAGTGTCCACAGGAAAGCTGGAAGGAAAGAGAACACCAGGTAGACCCAGGGAGAAAATATAGGACGGATTTGCAGGGTGGTTAAAGACAGAGAAGGTGGGAGATGTACTTACAACGACAAGGGATAGATTTGTATGGAGGGCCATGATCGCCAACGCCATGCCGCAGGGCACGTGGTGATGATGATGTAGTGTCCATTTGGTTTTTGACATTTGCTATGACTGTCATGTTGGTGGGCAGTTCAGGCTCTGCTTTCTTCTGTGATATAATTCTTAATTGTGATGTGGCTATATAAGACGTCGATGAGATAAATTTAAACTAAGTGGCTTGGCTGAGTTTTCTGAGTTTAAACTAAGTGGATGGTTGACGTTTTATTCAGTTCAGTTTTTTTTTATCATTATAATGTAACTGTGATTGTTCCAATGGCAGACTGATACAGGTATAAGATGCAAAACCCATACGCTAGGTAGAACCTTAAAGTCTTGCCAGTTCATACGACTTGTGTACAGACTTCAGCTTGTGCCATCATCATTTTGGACTTTCTCCATCACATGGCATCAGTGACGTCAGTGCATAACGAATTCATTCCGAGCACAGAGACGTCATCTTGAGAAACTGAAACTGAAACTGAAACTGACACTGAAACCGAAATTTTGACAGTCCTGAAATGTAAATTGTGAGTAGATGAGACATACACTGACGTACATTGCATTGTATACAGTGCATCAAATATATCTGACCCATTCTCACAAACACTGACCAAAGTCTCACACCAAAGAACCAGGATACAGCAACAGAAAAGCGGAAAGGGCCTGTGTATGAAAAATTAAGATTTGAATTGTAATTTCTTCTTTGGGATTTCCTTTTAACTGCACAGTAGGTTTGACAGTGATAGTCACCATTAAAAAGTATTAAAATGACTCGATTATGTGATATCTATAAACAATGCTTCAATATCAATGAAATTACTATCAACAGGTATTTTCACAACTTAACCCCCTCACAGAATCCCAGGTTTCCATACACGGTGCTGAAGCTTACGATATCAATTTCTGAGTGCGGCATACAGCTTCAATTCTAATTTCTCATAATGGTGTCTCCGCACTCTGAATAAATTCCATATGTACTGATGATCATTCATAAAGAAGATTAGGAAAAGACAGGCAACATTTATAGACCATTTTATGAGGAAAGGGGAATTGGAGCACCTGGTCACAACAGGAAAGCTGGAGGGAAAGAGATCACCAGGTAGACCCAGTGACAAAATATCGGACAGACTTGCAGAGTGGCTGAGGACAGACAGGGTGGAAGACGTGCTTGCGGCGACAAGGGATAGATGCATATGGAGGGCCATGATCGCCAACGCCATGTGGCAAGGCACTTGATGATGATGATGCTGCACCGGTGTCACAGATGCCATGTGACGGATAAGATCCAAAATGATCATGGCATCAAAAGTGTTGCCAATAGCACCTGGCGTTCCCAGAAGTTCACTCATCCAAGCACTAACCGGGCTGATGTTGCTTTATCTTCGGTGGTCGGACAAAGAAACGGTGTTTTCAGTGCTACACACAGTAATTTAAAAAGACCCTGATCAGAATCACAAGACTTTTGAGCTATTAACTAAGGAACATCTAACAATCAATGTTCTCAAACGTCTCCTCGTGTGTTTTTAACCTTTGACTCCTGCACCCTATCCACCAGCATCCTGCATTGCCAACCTATGTAGGCAAAGGCAAACTTACTTGTGACTCACTGCAAGTTCCTGTCCAAAATGATCTGCATTGTGCCAAATATGGCTAGCAAAGAAAAACTTAACGCTTTGACTCGCTGCACCTGTTCCACCAGAATTCCTGCAGTTCCAAACTTGAGCTATCAAAGGAAAAACATAGCCAACTTTGGACTTACCCGCACCCTATCCACCAGCATCCTGCATTGCCAACTATGCTAGCAAAGGAAAAACTTAACCCTTTGACTCCCGCACCCTGTCCACCAGCTTCCTGCATTGCCAACTTCTAGCAAAGGTAAAACTTAACCCTTTGATCCCTCACCCTTCACCTCCTGCAGGAAGCTGGTGGAGAGGTGAGGGAATCAGAGGGTTATTTTTTTTTGCAGTTTGTGGATAGGGTGCGGGAATCAAAGGGTTAAAACAAGGATTATGCAAATATGACAGTTCAGTCGGCCGCAACTCCAACAAGACTTGCTCTATAGAGTTCATTCATATTATCATTAGAAAAACAAGAGAGCACCGGGTAGACCCAGGAGAGAATGCTGGACGGACTTGCAGAGTGGCTGGGGATGAGGAGGGGGGGGAGATACTAGGAGCAACGAGAGATAGAGATAGTTGGAAGTCCATGGTCGCCAACGCCATGCGGCAGGGCACCTGATGATGATGATGATGATGATGATGATTAGATAAAAAGACATTTCACGCGCTTTCCATTGCTACCAACAGTCTAAAAGCAACAACAATCGACATATGCGAACGGGCAACGAGTATCAAGCACGTTATCTGACTACAAAGAATGGTTCTCGGGCATATACCAGATTTGGATTTTTAACTTTTGCTTTGTTGTATTAAATACGCGTTTTTATTCCTTTTTTCGTGTTTTTTTTTCCTTGTTTGTTGTTTTGAACACAGGCAGTCACTAATGTTTGGTTTTTTTTTAACTTTCATTCCAAATTCCATTTTCAGCGTTTCATTAAAGTTTGAGGGAGGGGGGGGGGCTGGACTTTGGGTAAGGGGTTGGATAAGAAGAACGTGTGATGGGAGTGGGGTTTGGGGATTTGGGGATAGTGGAACAGGAAGCTCTGAGGTTTTTATGGATGTCGAAGGGCTGGGATCGTCTGTGCTACATCACAGGAAAGCACAACCGTGTAGCTGAATGCTGTGAACTATGTATGGTGCCATATAACTGTGTGTGTGTGTGTGTGTGTGTGTGTGTGTGTTGATGTGTGTGTGTGTGTGTGTGTGGTGTGTGTGTGTGTGTGTGTGTGTGTGTGTGTGTGTGTATGACTGTGTGTGTGGTGTGGTGTGGTGGTGGTGTGGTGTGTGTGTGTTTGTATGTGTGTGTGTGAGTGTGTTTGTATGTGTGTGTGTGTGTGTGTGTGTGTGTGTGTGTGTGTGTGTGTGTGTGTGTGTGTGTGTGTGTGTGTGTGTGCGAGCGCGTTTGCCCGTGTCTGTTTGAGTATATGTGTGTGTCCTTGTATGTGTGTTTTGTGCACGCGCGCGCGTGCGTGTAGTGTGTGTGTGTGTGTGTTGTGTGTGTGTGTGTGTGTGTATGGTGTGGTGGTGTGTGTGTAGTGTGTGTGTGTGTGTTGGTTGTGTGTGTTTTGGTTTTGTGTGAGTTTGTTTGTGTTGTCTGTGTGTGTGTGGTGTGTGTGTGTGTGGTGTGGTGTGTGTGGGGCGCGCGCGCGCGTGTGTTGTATGTGTGTGTGCGTATGTTGTATATTATGTGTGTGTGTGTGTGTGTGTGTGTGTGTGTGTGTGTGTGTGTGTGTGTGTGTGTTAGTGTGTGTTTGCAGACATAAATGCGTGCCTCTGTGCGTTAATGCGTGCTTGTGTGCCTGTCTGCCTACGAATTTGTACATGCGTTTGCGTGTGTGAGAGAGAGAGATTGCCTGTCTGTGTGTATGTATGTATGTATAGTACGTATGTATGTATGTATGTAGTATGTATGTATGTATGTATGTATGTATGTATGTGTATGTATAGTTTTTGATTTGGTGCCAGACTGTCAGACGTGCTTCTAACAGCCACCATTCTCACGGACAAGTCTATTGGGAACGCCCGGAATGTGTGAATGGGGTCTGGCATAAGCGATGTTTTCTGTTTATGATTGTACATGAAATATCACAGCGGTCGACGCCTCCCGTGGGGATGCCGGGGGCTCTTTCAGTATAAATAGTATCCCCACCTTCTGGAAAGTCTGTGCTAGAAATTTCGTGTTTTCTGTGACTCTCTATGTTTCTGTTTATCCCTTTGCTTTCTGCAGATTCTTCCTATCATGTTTTGCCTTGCTGGTTCATTTACCTGTATGTGTTCGACGAAGTCTTACGTACTTTCTCTTCATCATCATCATCAGGTGCCTTGCCGCATGGCGTTGGCGATCATGGACTTCCATCTGTCTCTATCTCTTGTTGCCTCAAGCATCTCTTCCACCCTCCTTGTCTTCAGCCACTCTGCAAGTCCGTCTAGTATCTTCTACCTGGGTCTACCCGGTGTTCTCCTTCCCTCCAGCTTTCCTGTTGTGACCAGGTGTTCCAATTCCCTTTTCCTCATAAAATGGCCTATGAATGTTGCCTGCCTTTTCCTAATCTTCCTTATGAATGATTTTCTTGTGTCTGCCTCCATCAAGACTGTCTCGTTTGTTTTCTTTGCTGTCCATGGAACTCTCAATATCCTTCTAAGAAAACCACATCTCGGCTGCCTCAATCTTGTTCTGGCTTTGCTTGTTGACTGTCCACGCCTCGCAACCGCACAACAGTATTGATTCTACATAACATTGAAGAACTCTCTTCCTAATGTTAATTGATAGGCATTTGTTGGTAAGAACGAATTAAAGAACGAACGCTTGTCATCTTCTTGAATGTTGTTTTGGCTTGGCCGATTCTGTTGGCTATTTCTGATGTGCATCTGCCGTCTGGTGAAATGATCGTCTTAGGACTGAAAATTGCGTACATGTATTAAGTGCTTTTTATTGACTCTTGGGAAATGAGATCTTCGGAAGCAATTTCAGGTAGCTTAGGCCCGTTTTTATGTATGTTTTAGTGTCCTTAGTTACGTTATAATTTGTATTCAGGTTTGTTTTTTTAATCCCCTGAGTAATAAATTGGACGGACTGGTCAACGCCTGGGGCTTTTCCTTGGATTATGTGCTCGAATGCATTGATATGTGTATTTAATTTGCTTTTCCTTTTTTCTCCAGTTGAAGTATTGTATATGTGACCTCCCACCACGAAATCAGTCTTAACTCGCAGACAGTCGAACAGCACTAGGAGCTGAAAAGGTGACTGAGGGTCTATCTGGGGTGTTCTGACTTTTTCTCAAAATTGATTTCTGTAGATTATAATCTATCCCCCACAGAAATCTTTTTCTTGAAAAAATGTTATTAATCAACTTAAAATGGTATTTTAATACACTGATCGCAACAGAAAGAACGCAATTTCCTACCAAAAGTACCTATTTCTATCTCTTATTATGAACCGTAACCTATACAGTACCCCCACATGTAATATACTAACAGAAAGCTCTTTGGTGCACCTTTCAGATAATGACACCTAAATTTAGAAACAAACGGTCAAAGCCACTAAATAAAGAAATTTAAGGAAAATGTGTAGGAGAGTACATAAAAACTTTAGAGGCCGTTTTCTCAAAATGGCCTTCACACAATTGAATGACTTTAAACATACATAACTTCCACATTTTTTTTAGTACAAGCTTTATTATTCAAGTACCAAAATAATCAGTAGAATGTACACTTTCCAGTGATATGAATATTTCAAAATATCCAAAATGCGAGTTAAAACTGATTTCGTGGTGGCAGGTCACATATGTTTTAAAAACTGTTATGATCCTGATATGGCTGTACTCAGTCAGCTGGTCTTTAAATCAAAATAACGATAACGATAACAGCGGTGGACTAACACATGCCGATAAATGGACACAGATGGAGAAATTTGCTCATATGCGGGCATGGACATGTACAGCTATTACGAATGGTCGTTCATGCAAGTATACACAGACACAGACACCGACACAGACAGATAGACAGACAGACAGACATACATACATACATGCACACACATACATACATACATACATACATACATATACATACATACATATACATACATACATGTACATACATA
>JAPXFY010000020.1:22216306-22221306 GCA_030674185.1 Monoplex corrugatus | reverse complement strand
TCCACAAGAACAAGACGTCAACACCAGACTCGGAAATGCCTGGGGCGCTCTAAATCAACTGGACAAAATCTGGAAATCCAATCTACCAGGAAACAACATTGGAGAAGAAGATTGATGGAGCATATACACGAATGCTGCGTGCAGCCCTGAACAAATCCTGGAGAGAACATCCAGCTAACAAAGAGTAAATCAATACGTCAACAAAGACTGCGCTTCGCGGGACACTGCTGGCGTAGCAAAGAAGAACTGGTGGGGGATGTTCTACTATGGAGACCCAGCCATGGCAAACAAAGACCAGGACGTCCAAAGAAGACCTTCATCGACCAACTGATGGGTGATACGGGCTGTCAGTACTGCAATGTCTGACAGAGAAGGATGGAAGAAACGTGTCATGGATAGCCGGGCAAGCTCGACATGATGATGATGAAGTATTGTATATGTTTTAAAAACTGTTATGATCCTGATATGGCTGTACTCAGTCAGCTGGTCTTTAAATCAAAATAAACGATAACGATAACAGCGGTGGACTAACACATGCCGATAAATGGACGCAGGTGGATAGATTTGCTCATACATAGGCATGGACATATACAGCTATTACGAATGTTCGTTTATGCACATATATACAGACAAATACACCGACACAGACACCGACACAGACACCGACACAGAGAGACAGACAGACAGACAGACAGACAGACAGCAGACAGCAGACAGACATTCATACATACATACATACATACATATATATACATACATACATACATACATACACACATACATACATACATGCATACATACATACATACATACACACACACATACACACACAATACACACACATACACACACACACAACACACACACACACACACACACACACACACACACACACACATACACACACACACACGCTTTGCACTATACTCAAGGCATAAACAAGTAAAAGTGTGAAAAGTATGTTGATTACCACCAGTCAATAATATTGGGATGCCTACGTGTACAGTTCATATAAGGAATGTCTGTGACCTCCTTGCATAAAAACAAATGTGAAAAAACGTGTCGTTGACTGACCTATTATACCCACTTTGTAAATTAGACATTGATGATGAACTGCACGTTTCATGTGAATGTCCTTATCATTATGAATTCAGGAAGGATGTCCTCATCATTATGAATTCAGGAAAGATGTGCTTATCACAATGAATTCAGGAAAGATGTGATTTTTTGTGTAGGCCTTCATATCATAATCGCTTAAATTTTGATCGCACTCATATTATGCCGGCAAACGACAATAACAATGATGATGATGCTGCTGATGGTGGTGGTGGTGGTGGTGGGGTGGTGGGTGGTGCGGTGATGATGGTGATTATGATGATGATGACGGTGGTGGTGGTGATAATGATGATGATAAAGATGATGACGACGACGACGATGATGATGATAATAATGATGATGATGATGATGATGACGATGATGATGATAACAACATAGCATTAATAATGGTGATGATGATGC
The DNA here is from genome assembly GCA_030674185.1 of Monoplex corrugatus. Classification (NCBI taxonomy): domain Eukaryota; kingdom Metazoa; phylum Mollusca; class Gastropoda; order Littorinimorpha; family Ranellidae; genus Monoplex; species Monoplex corrugatus. Next base: position 22,219,788 of record JAPXFY010000020.1, on the reverse strand, counting down.
TGATGACAATGATGACGATAATAAAAAAAATAACATTAATAATGGCAATAATGATGGATACAAGCTCTCATGAATTACTCAACCTTACCCACACCCACACCCACACCCACACAACCCACACCCTCACCACACCCAGACACACGCACAGATACATTGTATCAAAGCTATAAACATTTTTATTATTAAGCACATTGCTTTCAGTCCCAGAAAAAAAATCTCTCATGGGAGTGTTTCTTAATCAGCGTTGCTGTAAGTACAGCCAGTTCTCATGCATTATCAATACTTGGGATGAACACACTAGGAAGAGAGAGCGACAAATTGTGAGACAATAATTTATCATGGAGCATCTGAAAATGGATACGACTGAAAATGCAGTCAAATAAAAAAAAAAGTGCTGAATATGAAGAAACTGATCACACACACAAGCTGGTGAAGGTTTCAGAAGTTTATCTGGCCATCAAGTTAACCCTAAAACTCTATGAATTAAGTGCGTGATGGATCATTATAGAATGAGGAGGTTGAACACATTCTTTCTAGGAAACATACAGTTTCTAAGGCACACACCACACACACACACACATACACACACGCACGCGCGCGCGTGTACACACACACACACACACACACACTCACATACACACACATGCACGCACGCACATACGCACATACAACACACACATACACACACATACACGCACATACACACACGCACACACACCACACACATACACACACATACACACATACACACACATACACACATACACACACATACACGCACATACGCACGCACACACACACACACACACCACACGCACACACATACAAATCTCCTCACTCACTCACACACACACACACACACACACACACACACACACACACACACACACACACACTCACACACTCACACACACACCACACATCTCTCTCTCTCTCTCTCTCTCTCTCCCTCTCTCGTTCTCACACACACCCAAACACACACACACCCAAACACACACACACACACACAAACACACATTCACACACACACACACACACACACACACACACACACACACACACACACACACACACACACGAACATTCAAACACATACACACTCATATCACTCATATCACTCATATATGTCACTCATAGTGAAAAGACGTTAAATCAAGAAAGAAGACACACACACACACACACACACACACACACACACAGACACACACACACACACACACACACAACACACAACACACACACACACACACACACACACACACACACACACACACACACACACACACACACACACACACACACATACACACACACATACACACACTACAGACGAAATATCCCATCTTTTTGGCTTAGCTCAAAACGATTCTTTCTCCTCTTTCTTTTCTAAAGGGAGAACAGAACTAAAACGAAAGGTCTGGCAGTAATGGATTCGAATACTTTGCAGTGCAGCTCCAGCGGCTTGCACAGCTAATCCATTTTGAAGATAAACGAGTGAACTTTTTTCTAAACCGAAATCCGAACTGTGAGCGAGATTTTTCAGACTTCAATTTACTTACGCTTGCCGTTAAAGACAGTGGTGTGAGATGTGAGCTGGACAAGCCATTCCATTATCTCCCTTCCAGATAGGGGAGAGGGAGGGGGGAGGGATGGAAGCAAAAAACAAAACAACAACAACAACAGAAAAACAGGAAAAAAAAAGAAAAAAATCAATGTCCTTCTGTTTGCTGCGTACCATTTTAAGGCGGAAGAAAAACAAGAAAAAAAAACAAAAACAAAACAAAACAAAAAATCAATGTCTTGTTTGCTGCGTACCATTTTAAGGCGGACAACCTCGTTTTTGTTTTTTTTTGTTTTTTGTTTTTTGTTTTTCTTTCTTGGGACTGTAACGACGTACCTACATTTACTCTATTCAGAAATACAAATCCCTGATAGTCGTTTTCTTTCCAGAAACAAAACTCAAGAGTCGCTGAAAGGGAAATAACCCATTGTTACAAATAAATGTCGCAACATTATTTCCCTGTGGTTAGACTGTTACCTACTTCCATAATCATTATTTTCAACTAAAGTGCTCAGCCGATTTCCAAGAGTCATATCAGGAATTTGATGATCGCTAATTATACGCAACTCCTCAATAACCCTGTAAAGAAAACTGGGCAAGAACACTAAGTGAACGTATCAATACATTCAGGCATATTATCAAAGGATATTCCTCTGGCGTTGACCATTTTGTCCCATTTATCGTCAGCGGGTTTAAAAAAAACAACAACCTTAGCTCAAATCTAAACATAACTAAGAACACAAAAACACATATAAAAACGGGTCTAAAGTTTACCTAAAATTGCTTCTACACATCACTGTTCTCAGAGCCAAAACAGCAGTTAGTTAACAGATGTACCCAGTTATCAGTCCTAAGAGAAAGTACATAAGCCTTTATCTAACACATACAGATGAATGGACCAGCAAAACAGAAAAAATCTAGTTGAAAGAAATGACAGAAAGAAAAAAAGAGCAAAGCAGAATCAAAGAGAGTGACAGAAAAGAGGAAATTTCTAGCACAGAATTTCCAGAAGGTGGGGATATTATTTACACTGAAAGAACCCCTGGCATCCCAATGGGATGTTGTTACTTACCAAAGAGCACATAATAATAAGAACACATAATAATGCTACCCTTTCTTTAGAATTTGCAGCTTATTCCTGAAGAAGTCATCGCATTGATACAATTCCATATGCGCTGCACCCATTCTGCCATCTGTCATCTGGTAGATTTGTACACTCATTAAGCCAGTGCAGTTCCCTCTGCGCCGGCGATGGTTAAGAATAACAATAGCTTTGATGAATAACCATTGCGCACATGCACACACACACACACATGCACGCACACACACATACACACACACACACACACACACACACACACACACACACACACAAAACACACACACACACACATCTAGACACTGATTGAATCAGTGTCATAAATCGAAAATAAGCTTCAGTATTGTTGCAGAGAGACAGACAGACAGATGGGCAGATAGACAAACGGAGACAGAGAGAGAGAGAGAGAGAGAGAGAGAGAGAGAGAGAAGAGAGAGAGACAGACAGACAGACAGACAGACTGACAGAGACCGAGACAAACTGAAAAAGAGAAAGAGACAGACAGAGAGAGACAGACAAACAGACAGACAGCTAGCCTGCCAAACAGACAGGCAGACAGACAGACAGACAGTGACAGAGATAGAGAGAAATGGTAATGAAAAGGAAGAAAGAATAGAAGAGGACAATCTGCGTTATTTCTCAAGGGGGCTGATGATCAATGCGAGGAACCAAATGTGGACAGAGGCCCAATGCAAGAGACCCTGGAGCCCGTGGTGGTGTCTAAGCACTGTGTCACCACCACTACGACCCACATGTATGGGAAAAAAGACAGGATTTAGTCTTCTCTATGAGACGATAAACCGGGGCCTCTGTACAGCACTT
>JAPXFY010000020.1:22198806-22206306 GCA_030674185.1 Monoplex corrugatus | reverse complement strand
GCATGCAAAATATTAAATATGGCACTACAGCACAAAACAGCGCTACAGTACATTACAACTCTGCAGTACAGTATAGCATTACAGCACAATATAGCAATATAGCACAATACAGCACAAAACAGCAGTATAGCACAACACAGCACAAAAGAGCACTACAGTACATTACAATACTGCAGCACAGTATAGCATTACAGCACAATATAGCAGTATAGCCCAATACAGCACAAAACAGCACTACAGCACATTACAACACTGCAGCACAGTACAGCATTACAGCACAGTATAGCATTACAGCACAGTATAGCAGTATAGCACAATACAGCACAAAACAGCACTACAGCACATTACAACACTACAGCACATTACAATACTGCAGCACAATACAGCATTACAGCACAATATAGCAGTATAGCACAATACAGCACAAAACAGCACTACAGCACATTACAACACTGCAGCACAGTACAGCATTACAGCACAATATAGCAGTATAGACCAGTACAGCACAAAAGAGCACTACAGCACATTACAACACTGCAGCACAATACAGCGTTACAGCACAATATAGCAGTATAGACCAGTACAGCACAAAAGAGCACTACAGCACATTATAACACTGCAGCACAGTACAGCATTACAACACAATATAGCAGTATAGCCCAATACAGCACAGATGTTACTACAGCACATTACAATACTGCAGCACAATACAGCACAATATAGCAGTATAGACCAGTACAGCACAAAAGAGCACTACAGCACATTACAATACTGCAGCAGCACAGTATAGCATTACAGCACAATATAGCAGTATAGCCCAATACAGCACAGATGTTACTACAGCACATTACAATACTGCAGCAGCACAGTATAGCATTATAGCACAATATAGCAGTATAGCCCAATACAGCACAAAAGAGCACTACAGCACATTACAACAAACAGCAGCACTACAACACAAACCTGCAATACAGCATAAGAGAGCAGTACAGCACAATACAGCACCTACTGCATGATACAGCACTGCAGCAAAATAGCATAGTATGGTGCCAGAACACAATGCAGCAAGGACCAGGCACAGTGCAATTAGTACTGAAGCATTAACAACACACTGCATTATTACAGCATTGTCACAGTTTCCAGTAGTGCTGCATTTTTCTGTAGTGCTGTACTGTGCATCAGTGCTGTATTGTGCATCAGTGCTGTATTGTGCATCAGTGCTGTATTGTGCATCAGTGCTGTACTGTGCATCAGTGCTGTACTGTGCATCAGTGCTGTATTGTGCATCAGTGCTGTATTGTGCATCAGTGCTGTACTGTGCATCAGTGCTGTACTGTGCATCAGTGCTGTATTGTGCATCAGTGCTGTATTGTGCATCAGTGCTGTACTGTGCATCAGTGTTGTATTGTGCATCAGTGTTGTATTGTGCATCAGTGCTGTATTGTGTATCAGTGCTGTATTGTGCATCAGTGTTGTACTGTGTATCAGTGTTGTATTGTGCATCAGTGTTGTACTGTGTATCAGTGTTGTACTGTGCATCAGTGTTGTACTGTGCATCAGTGTTGTACTGTGTATCAGTGTTGTACTGTGCATCAGTGTGTACTGTGTATCAGTGCTGTATTGTGCATCAGTGTTGTATTGTGTATCAGTGTTGTACTGTGTATCAGTGTTGTACTGTGCATCAGTGTTGTACTGTGCATCAGTGTTGTACTGTGTATCAGTGTTGTACTGTGTATCAGTGTTGTATTGTGCATCAGTGTTGTACTGTGCATCAGTGCTGTACTGTGCATCAGTGTTGTACTGTGTATCAGTGTTGTATTGTGCATCAGTGTTGTATTGTGCATCAGTGCTGTATTGTGCATCAGTGCTGTATTGTGCATCAGTGCTGTATTGTGCATCAGTGTTGTACTGTGTATCAGTGTTGTACTGTGCATCAGTGCTGTATTGTGCATCAGTGCTGTATTGTGCATCAGTGTTGTACTGTGCATCAGTGTTGTACTGTGCATCAGTGCTGTATTGTGTATCAGTGCTGTATTGTGCATCAGTGCTGTATTGTGCATCAGTGTTGTACTGTGCATCAGTGCTGTATTGTGCATCAGTGCTGTATTGTGCATCAGTGCTGTATTGTGCATCAGTGCTGTATTGTGCATCAGTGTTGTACTGTGCATCAGTGTTGTACTGTGCATCAGTGCTGTATTGTGTATCAGTGCTGTATGTGCATCATGTTGTATTGTGCATCAGTGTTGTACTGTGCATCAGTGCTGTATTGTGCATCAGTGCTGTATTGTGCATCAGTGTTGTATTGTGCATCATTTGGACTGTTGTATCAGTGTGTATTGTGCATCAGTGCTGATTGTGCATCAGTTTGTATTGTGTCAGTGCTGAAATGTGCATCAGTGTTTACTGTGCATCGTGTTGTACTGTGCATCAGTGTTGTATTGTGCATCGTGTTGTATTGTGCATCAGTGTTGTATTGTGCATCAGTGTGTATTGTGCATCAGTTTGTATTGTGCATCAGTGTTGTACTGTGCATCAGTGTTGTATTGTGCATCAGTGTTGTATTGCATCAGTGCTGTATTGTGCATCAGTGTGTATTGGCATCAGTGTGTACTGTGCATCGTGTTGTATTGTGCATCAGTGTGTATTGTGTATCAGTGCTGTATTGTGCATCAAGTGCTGTACTGTGCATCAGTGTCTGTATTGTGCATCAGTGTTGTATTGTGTATCAGTGTCTGTATTGTGCATCAGTGTTGTATTGTGTATCAGTGTTGTATTGTGCATCAGTGCTGTATTGTGCATCAGTGTTGTATTGTGCATCAGTGCTGTACTGTGCATCAGTGCTGTATTTGTGCATCAGTGCTGTATTGTGTATCAGTGCTGTATTGTGCATCAGTGCTGTATTGTGTATCAGTGCTGTATTGTGCATCAGTGACTTGTACTGTGCTGTCATGTTGTTTTGTGATCAGTGTTGATTGTGCATAGTGCTGTATTGTGCATCAGTGCTGTATTGTGCATCAGTGCTGTATTGTGCATCATGTGTATTGTGCATCAGTGCTGTATTGTGCATCAGTGTGTAGTATTGTGCATCAGTGCTGTATTGTGCATCAGTGCTGTATTGTGCATCAGTGCTGTACTTGTGCATCAGTGCTGTATTGTGCATCATGCTGTATGTGCTGTAGTGTGCTTACAGTTGCTGTGTGCTGTAGTGCTGTATGTGCTGCATGCTGTATTGCTGTAGTGTTGTATAGTTCTGCATTGTGCTGTAATGCTGCTGTGCTAGTTGTTTGTGCTGTGCAGTCTGCATGCTGTTGTGTATATAGTGCGTTGTGTTTGTGCTGTAGTGCATGCTGTATTGTGCTGTAGTGCTGTATTGTGTATGTGTTGTGCCATATTGTGTGTCATTGGTGTATTGTAATGTATGTGCAGTATGCTGTTATTGTTGTAGTGCATATGTGTAGTGGTATGTTGATTTGCTGTATGTGTATTGCTGATGTATGTGCTGTATTGTGATCAGTGTGTATTGTTAGTTGTAGTGCTAGTGTGTGTGTGTATTGTGTGTCTGTCTGTAGTGTGTGTGTTAGTGCTGTATTTTTTGTATCGTAATGTAATTGTAGTGCTCAGTGCTGATTGTGTTTCATGTATGCTATATGTGCTGTAGTGCAGTGAATTGTGCGTAGTGCTGTATTGTGTATGTTATTGTGCTGTAGTGCTGTATTGTGTATGGCTGTATTGTGTTGTAGTGCTGTATTGTGCAGTAGTGCTGTATTGTGTAGTTGTAGTGCTAGTATTGTGTTGTGATATGGTATGTAGTGCTGTATTGTGCTAGTAGTGCGTATGTGTGTATGTGTATTGCATGTATTGTGTGTGTATCTGTATGTGTGCTAGTGCTGTATTGGTGTTGATAGTGCTGTATTGTGCTGTATTGTGTTGTAGTGCTGTATTGTGCTGTAGTGCTGTATTGTGTTGTATGTGCTGTATTGTGTTGTAGCTGTGTATTGTGTGTAGTGCTGTATGTGATGTGTGTTGTGCTAGTGCTTAATGTGTCGTGTTGTATTGTGATGTAGTGCTGTTATTGTGATTGTGTATTGTGTATATTGTGTTGTAGTGCTGTATTGTGCTGTATTGTGCTTTGTATTGTGTTGTATGTGTATAGTGCTGTATTGTGTGTAGTGCTGTATTGTGTTGTAGTGCTGTATTGTGTTGTATTGTGTGTATTGTGTTGTAGTGCTGATTGTTTTGTAGTGCTGTATTGTGTTGTAGTGCTGTATGTGTTGTAGTGCTAAGTGTGTTTGTGTACTATATTGTTGTATGTTGCTGTATTGTGTGTAGTGCTGTATTGTGTTGTAGTGCTGTATTGTGTTGTACTGCTGTATTGTGTTGTAGTGCTGTATTGTTGTAGTGTTGTATTGTGTGTAGTGCTGTATGTGTTGTAGTGCTGTATGTGTTGTAGTGTTGTATTGTGTTGTATTGGTGTATTGTGTTGTAGTGCTGTAGTGTGCTGTAGTGCTGTATTGTGTTTGTGGTATGTGCTGTAGTCGATGTGTGCTGTATGTGTATGTGTAGTGTGCATGCTGTATTGTGAGTAGTGCTGTATTGTGTTTAGTGCTGTATGTGTTGTATGCTGTATTGTGCTGTAGTTGCTGTATTGTGCTGTGCTGTATTGTGTATGTGTGCGTATGTGTGTTGTATGTGTTGTAGTTCTGTATTGTGCTGTAGTGCTGTATTGTGTGTAGTGCTGTTTATGCTGTATTGTGTTGTAGTGCTGTATTGTGTGTATGCTGTATTGTGTTGTATGTGCTGTATGTGCTGTATTGTGTTGTAGTGCTGTATTGTGCTGTATGCTGTATTGTGTGCTGTATTGTGTTGTATTGTGTATGTGTAGTGCTGTATTTTGTTGTAGTGCTGTATTGTTGTAGTGCTGTATTGTGTATGTGTAGTGCTGAATGTTGTATTGTGTGTATGTGTTGTATTGTGTAGTGCTGTATTGTGTTGTAGTGCTGTATTGTGTTGTAGTGCTGCTATTGTGTTGTATTGTGTATTGTGTTGTAGTGCTGTATTGTGTAGTGCTGTATTGTGTGTAGTGCTGTATTGTGATGTAGTGCTGTATTGTGTTGTAGTGCTGTATTGTGTTGTATTTGCTGTATGTGTTGTAGTGCTGTATTGTGTGTAGTGCTGTATTGTGTATGTAGTGCTGTATGTGTTGTAGTGCTGTATTGTGTTGTAGTGCTGTATTGTGTTGTAGTGCTGTATTGTGTTGTAGTGCTAGTGTGTATTGTGTGTAGTGCTGTATTGTGTTGTAGTGCTGTATTGTGAGTAGTGCTGTATTGTGCTTAGTAGTGCTGTATTGTGCTGTAGTGCTGTATTGTGTGTAGCTGTATGTGCTGTAGTGCTTTGTATTGTGTAGTGTGTTGTATGCTGTATTGTGTGTAGTGCTGTATTGTGCTGTAGTGCTGTATTGTGTTGTAGTGCTGTATTGTGCTGTATTGTGTGTAGTGCTGTATTGTGCTGTAGTGCTGTATTGTGTTGTATTGTGTTGTATTGTTGTATCTGTATTGTGTTGTATTGTGTTGTATGTGTTGTAGTGCTGTATGTGTGTATGTGTGTTGTATTGTGTTGTAGTGCTGTATTGTGTTGTATTGTGTTGTATGTGTGTGTGTTGTAGTGCTGTATTGTGTTTAGTGCTGTATTGTGTGTAGTGCTGTATTGTGTTGTATTGTGCTGTATTGTGTGTAGTGCTGTATTGTGATTGTAGTGCTGTATTGTGTTGTAGTGCTGTATGTGTTGTAGTCTGTATTGTGTTGTAGTGCTGTATTGTGTGTATGCTAGTTGTGTTGTAGTGCTGTATTGTGTGTAGTGCTGTATTGTGTGTAGTGCTGTATTGTGTGTAGTGCTGTATTGTGTTGTAGTGTGTATTGTGTTGTAGTGCTGTATTGTGTTGTAGTGCTGTATTGTGTTGTAGTGCTGTATTGTGTTGTAAGTGCTGTATTGTGTTGTGTGCTGTATTGTGTTGTAGTGCTGTATGTGTTGTAGTGCTGTATTGTGCTGTAGTGCTGTATTGTGTTGTAGTGCTGTATTGTGTTGTAGTGCTGTATTGTGCTGTAGTGCTGTATTGTGCTGTAGTGCTGTATTGTGCTGTAGTGTTGTATTGTGTTTGTAGTGCTGTATTGTGCTGTAGTGCTGTATTGTGTTGTTATTGTGTTGTATTGTGTTGTAGTGCTGTATTGTGCTGTATGTTATTGTGTTGTATTGTGTTGTATGTGTTGTAGTGCTGTATTGTGTTGTATTTGTGTGTTGTATTGTGTTTGTAGTGCTGATTGTGTTGTATTGTGTTGTATTATTGTGTTGTAGTGCTGTATTGTGTTTTGTAGTGTTGTATGTGAATTGTGTTGTATGTGTAGTGTGTTGTATGTGCTGTATTGTGTTTTGTAGTGCTGTATTGTGTTTGTAGTGCTGTATTGTGTTGTAGTGTTTGTATTGTGATTGTAGTGCTTGGTATTGTGTTGTATGTGCTATGTATTGTGTTGTAGTGCAGTATTGTTTGTAGTCTGTTATTGTGTTGTAGTGCTGTATTGTGTTGTAGTGCTGTATTGTGTTGTAGTGCTGTATTGTGTGTATGCTGTATTTGTTTAGTGTGTTGTAGTGCTGTATTGTGTTGTAGTGCTGTTTTGTGTTTGTATGTGTTTATTGTGCTGTAGTGCTGTATTGTGTTGTAGTGCTGTATTGTGTGTTTGTAGTGCTGTATTGTGTTGTAGTGCTGTATTGTGTTGTAGTGCTGTATTGTGTGTAGTGCTGTATTGTGTTGTAGTGTGTATTGGTTTAGTGTGTATTGTGTTGTATTGTGCTGTATTGTGTTGTAGTGCTGTATTGTGTGTAGTGCTGTATTGTGTTGTAGTGCTGTATTGTGTTGTATGTGTGTATTGTGTTGTAGTGCTGTATTGTGTGTAGTGCTGTATTGTGTTGTAGTGTGTATTGTGTTGTAGTGCTGTATTGTGTTGTAGTGCTGTATTGTGTGTAGTGCTGTATTGTGTTGTAGTGCTGTATTGGTGTTGTATGTGCTGTTGTGTTGTAGTGCTGTATTGTGTTGTAGTGCTGATTGTGTATGTGTTGTGTAGTGCTGTATTGTGTTGTAGTGCTGTATTGTGTTGTAGTGCTGTATTGTGTTGTAGTGCTGTATTGTGTTTGTAGTGCTTGTATTGTGTTGTAGTGCTGTATTGTGTTGTAGTGCTGTATTGTGTTGTAGTGCTGTATTGTGTTGTAGTGCTGTATGTGTTGTAGTGCTGTATTGTGTTGTATGCTGTATTGTGTTGTTGTAGTGTTTAGTTGTAGTGCTGTATTGTGTTGTAGTGCTGTATTGTGTGTAGTGCTGTATTGTGTTGTAGTGTATTGTGTTGTAGTGCTGTATTGTGTTGTAGTGCTGTATTGTTGTAGTGCTGTATTGTGTTGTAGTGCTGTATTGTGTTGTAGTGCTGTATTGTGTTGTAGTGGTATGTGTTTAGCTGT
>JAPXFY010000020.1:22101306-22191306 GCA_030674185.1 Monoplex corrugatus | reverse complement strand
TCTCTCTCGCTCTGTCTGTCTGTCTCTCTGTCTGTCTCTCTGCTTCTTTGTCTGTCTCTGTCTCTGTCTCTGTATCTGTCTCTGTCTGTCAGTCTGTCTGTCTCTCTCTCTCTCTCTCTCTCTCTCTCTCTCTCTCTCTCTCTCTCTCTCTTTTCCTTTCTCGCTGTCTGTCTGTCTCTCTCTGTCTCTCTATATGTCTGTTCTCTCTCTCTCTCTCTCTTGGCTGTCTGTCTGCCTCTCTCTGTCTCTGTCTGTCTATATGTCTGTCTGTCTGTTTGTCTCTCTCGCTCTCTCTCTCTCTATCTTTGGCTGTCTGCCTTTCTCTGTCTCTGTCTGTCTGTTTGTCTGTCTGTCTGTTTGTCTGTCTGTCTATTTGTCTCCCCCCCCCCCCTTTCTCTCTCTCTCTGGCTGGCAGTCTTCCGCCATGCCTATCTCTCTCTCTCTCTTGTGTCTTATCCAGTCTTTTCTTTTCTGTTCTTTCTGTGCCCCTCCCTCCTCCCCATCTCCCCCATCTCCAAACCCCATGGCCGCCACCGTCTCAGACTTCAGTTCAAGCTATTGATTCTGTGATTGAATTTACATGCCACTTTCTTTGTCTTGAGTTTTGCATGTCGCTATCTTTGTCTTGAATTTTGCATGCCATTCTCTTTGTCTTGAATTTTGCATGTCACTCTCTTTGTCTTGAATTTTGCATGTCACTCTCTTTGTCTTGAATTTTGCATGTCACTCTCTTTGTCTTGAATTTTGCATGTCACTCTCTTTGTCTTGAATTTTGTATGTCACTCTCTTTGTCTTGAATTTTGCATGTCGCTATCTTTGTCTTGAATTTTGCATGTCACTCTCTTTGTCTTGAATTTTGTATGTTGCTCTCTTTGTCTTGAATTTTGTATGTTGCTCTCTTTGTCTTGAATTTTGCATGTCATTCTCTTTGTCTTGAATTTTGCATGTCACTCTCTTTGTCTTGAATTTTGTATGTTGCTCTCTTTGTCTTGAATTTTGTATGTTGCTCTCTTTGTCTTGAATTTTGCATGTCACTCTTTTGTCTTGAATTTTGCATGTCACTCTCTTTGTCTTGAATTTTGTATGTTGCTCTCTTTGTCTTGAATTTTGTATGTTGCTCTCTTTTTGTCTTAGCAGTAAAAGAAGGGCTGTTGAAAATATAATACGGTGTAGTGTAGTGTAGTGTGGTAGTGTGTGTAGTGTAGTGTAGTGTAGTGTAGTGTAGTGTAGTGAGTGAGTGCAGTGTAGTGCAGTGCAGTGCAGTCAGTGCAGTGTAGTGTAGTGTAGTGAGTTAGTGCAGTGTGGTGTAGTGTATGTGGTGTAGTGTAGTGTAGTGTGGTGTTAGTGTAGTGTAGTGTAGTGTAGTGTAGTGTAGTGTAGTGTAGTGTAGTGTAGTGTAGTGTAGTGTAGGTGTAGTGTAGTGTAGTGTAGTGTGGTGTGAGTGTAGTGTAGTGTGGTGTTAGTGTAGTGTAGTGTAGTGTAGTGTAGTGTGTGTAGTGTAGTGTAGTGTAGTGTAGTGTAGTGTAGTGTAGTGTAGTGTAGTGTAGTAGTGTAGTGTAGTGTAGTGTAGTGTAGTGTAGTGTAGTGTAGTGTAGTGTAGTGTAGTGTAGTGTAGTGTAGTGTAGTGTAGTGTAGTGTGGGGGTGGTGTAGTGTAGTGTAGTGCAGTGCAGTGCAGTGCAGTGCACTGTAGTGCAGTGCAGTTCAGTGTAGTGTAGTGTAGTGTAGTGTAGTGTAGTGTTGTGTAGTGTAGTGCAGTACAATGCAGCATAGTGTAGTGTATTGTAGTGCAATGCAGTGTAGTGTAGTGTATTGTAGTGCAGAGTAGTGTAGTGTAGTGTAGTGCAGGGTAGGGTAGTGAAGTGTAGGGTAGTGAAGTGCAGTGTAGTGTAGCATAGCATAGCATAGTATAGCATAGTATAGAAATAGTATAGTATAGCATAGCATAGCACAGCACAGCACAGCATAGCATAGCATAGCATAGCAATAGCACAGTACGGCAAGTCACTGTCAACATGATGTAGGCAATAATCCCCAAGTGCACGCGAGCTGAGCGACAGGAGCCAATCAACGGAGACAATTTAATCTAGCCTGCAAGTCCGGCACGATCAACTTTGCATTGCAAAACAAGGAGGGCGTTAATTCGAAGAAGAAGAAGAAGCAGTAACTGGACGAAAAGAAAACATCCAAAAATAACACGCGAACCACAAAGAAAGAAAGAAAGAAAGAAAGAAAGAAAGAAAGAAAAAGAAAGAAAGAAACAAACTACTTAACAAGCAAGCAAAACAAACAAACAAACAAACACACAAACAAGCCAGCAAACAAACAAGCCAGCCAGCCAGCCAGCAAGCAAGCAAGCAAGCAAGCAAGCAAGCGAGCAAACAAACAAATAAACTAACAAACAAACAAGCAAGCAAGCAAGCAAACAAACAAGCAAGCAAGCAAGCAAGCAAACAAACAAATAAACTAACAAACAAACAAGCAAGCAAGCAAGCAAACAAGCAAATAAACAAACAAAGCAAGCTTGGAGTATTATAGTATTATGATTATCATCCTCATCACCATCATCATAAACATCATAGCAATATAAAAAGTGTACCAGCTCCTAACACCATTAAGGTGGCCAAGAGCACGGGACAAACAAGGCGGTAAAAAAGTGTGAGCACAAAGAAAAACATCATGAGCTCTGGGATCCAATTTAACCCTTCCACTCCGGCACCCTATTCACCAACTGCGAAAACTTAACCCTTTGATTCCCCCACCCCATCCACCAGCTTCCTGCAGAGAGAATCATAGGGTTAAGTTTTTGCTTTGCTAGCATGGCTGGCAACAAGAGATAGAGACTGATGGAAGTCCATGATCGCCAACGCCATGCAGCAAGGCACCTGATGATGATGATGATGAGCATGGCTGGCAACACAGGATTCTGGTGGACAGGGTGCGGGGGTCAAAGGGTTAAAAAATAATTGTAGTTTATCATATTACAGAGTTTTAAGACTGAGAACTTCTGATTGACCTAGACGTAATGAAGTGGCTCGCTGGCGTGGATGAGTCGAGCGCTCACAATATTATTCTCTCTGTCTACTGGATTATATGTGCTGCCCTTGTTGTTTGGAAGAAGAACCCAATAATTTTACACGGTCCTAAAATCAATGCAAGCAGAAATGTGGCTCTATAGACGACTTCTCATAGCCAGATGGACAGACAGAAGAACAAACGATAGCGTGTTAAAGGAACTGAATGTCAGGCGCCAGCTGCTGACAGAGATCAACAAAAGCTGAAATACGTAGGCCATGCGATCAGAAACACCGAAACAGATCTGATGTCAACGGTCCTGCAGGTGAAAGTTGAGGCGAGGAGAAGAAAGGGACGACCGCACACCTCCTTTTTCAACAATATCGTTGAAGTCTGTGGTCTGGAGATCCAGGAGGTCTCCCACATATGTCTGAATTGTGTGACCTGGAGAAAACTTGTGACGTCGAGCGTGGCTCCTACCGCCGATCCCGGCGAGCGAGAGAGATGAGAGATGTTTGCCTCTAGAATTATGACTGTTTTGTCAATATTTCATCATATTCTCTTTCCTTCTATCTGTTATAGCTTTTTTTTATATTCTATACAGATATGTTTTTAAGCGACGGCAAGCGTGAAAAGATGTCTTTCACTAGTTTTTTTTGATTTATTACTTCTGTCTGTAGGAAATTATTCATTGTCGTTTACATCGTCTGACCAATGATACCTTGAACTGAAGTAACAGAAAATCTAAAATAAAGGACAAAAACCATGATACAACTAACTAACCAACAGATCAATCAACCAACCAACCAATCAGCACCGAACGAAACTATAATTATAGAAGCACAATTTATTATTCCTCCATGAAATGGAATGTATTAAAGGTAGAAGGGAACTAAATCTGATATTGGCTAAAAGACGGTATTTGACTGCATTATGTCCCTTAGACTTTATGCCTTCATACACAACACAATTTGTGTCGGGTCCGAGACACAAGTGTGGCTAAGTAGTTTGATCGGATCCTTCAGTATAGTGAGCGCACAGATAAAAGCGATACATGAGTGTTTCTTCTCTTCTCTCATGGACATAACGAAACCAAGCAGCGATGGAATGCAGATTAAGATAAGAAGCATGGACTAAGGTAGACTACGCTGCATCGTTGTGCTCTGAGTGACACAGCCAAGATGGCGGCCCCCATGACCAATGGAGGACCACCAACGCCAGACGTAGTCGAAGTTCTGAGGATTCTCGAACGAGGACTGTCCACTACCATCTTTTTCTACCGAAAGAGACCCGAGAGGCGAACTCTTCGCGTGAAGCTAGAAACTCGCCAAGTTCTGTGGATGAAATCCCAAGGAGCTAGACCTGAGGGATCATGTGAGAACAATAGCAGACGTCATTTTCATCATTTTGTTTATGAATTAATTTCCTTGTGCTTCCTTTACACCGATTTATCTTACCGATTTTAGGTGATTAGGATTAATGGCAAAGTTTTTGATGCTATGGGAGTTCATCTTGTTCATGAAAACATCTTCAAAAATAGATATTTGTTGTTTCATTCTTTGCATCCCTATCGATGAATTGAACTACTGAAACTTGTAACATTTTAGATTGAAGATATGAGGCAGTTTCAGTTTCATTTTTAGTATTTGTCCAAACTGTTATTTGTAATGTTGAATAGTATGCTATGCATTATCAATATTACTACATTGAGACTATGATTGTTTAGCCTACCTGTTTTTTTGTTTTACTTAAAGCCAAAAAAATGATGTCAATTTATGGGCCTGTGAATTACCTTCTTCAGATATGAATGCCATTTTTTTAAAATGCAGCAGTAGGCTATGGTGTCCGGTCGCAAATCAAACTTTGATAAACTATGGCAGTCCATATGCACCCAGCTGCTACTTTCACATGTTTTTCACTTTTAGTATTTCATTTTCTAATTTTTAACCAAATTGACAGATATTGTTTTGCTTGACTACACTGCATTGTACTTTGGTATGTTGTAAACATTGATATACTATTGGAGCTATAATTATCCAAGGTAAACACAGGCAAGCATAGTGTAGATCCTGCACAAATTTTAGTCTTCACAGTTTTTTAATTCTAAATATTGCTTTCATTGTGTTCATTAATCATGAAAACAAAACAAAACCAAAAAAACCAAATGAATGAACCAAACAAGTAGGAAAGCAAAAAACCCACAACAACAACAATAACAAAAATAACAAGAGCAACATCAAGAAGAAGAAGAAGAAGAAGAAAAAGAAGAACAATAACAACAACAACAGTCAGTTACAACAAACATAAACAAAAGCAAAGAACTACACAGAACAAAATGAAAGTGAAAATAATGGCAGAATGGAAACACAGTCAACCAACCAACCACCACCACCATCACCACCACCACCACCACCACCACCACCACCACCACCCACCACCAACAACAACAATAGAATTGGCAGTAGTCTGATACTGGTGATAGTGTAATGCTTGCAGCCACTTTATGTTTTTAAAATAAAAGCCTCTGTCCATGCTCTGAGTTTGTGATATTTTGTATCTTTTCACTGTTTACTTCTTATGCACAGGAACATCCAAAAACTCGTGATTGTTCACTATGTATAACTTTCAGTTCCACACATGTGCATGTATGGGCACCCCCCACACAACACATACACACACATGTGCATAACTCGCATGCACAACTCATGCTCACACACTCACTAACACACACACGCGCGCACGCACGCACGCACACACACACACACACACACAACACACACACACCACACACACACACACACACACACACACACACACACACACACACACACACACACACATACATACACACACACACACACACACACACACAACACACACACCACACACACAACACACACACACACACACACACTTTTGTATAAATGGTACAGATAAATGCAGACACTGCATAGTATCTATCACAAAATGTAATTCCAACCTTTTTGTATCTGGTGTTTGTTTGTTTGTAATCTTACGCTTGACAAGGGCCAGTTGGCCGAAAATTTGCGCCTGTCTTGTCGTGTTGTATTAAAATACGCGTTCATATTCTTCTTTCGTGTTTTTTTCTGGTTCCAACCTGACTTGTTTCATATGGTTGTGTCCCTGTCAGTGTGTCTGAGAGAGGTAAAGGAGATCAGAGCTGGGAAATCATCACGGGACTTTGACAAATGGATAGAGGACAGCAAGAAGGCCGATGGCCGTGTTTGCTTTATCATCTTCTATGGAAAGGACTTCAAACTGAAAACTCTCTCAGTTGTTGGTAGGTAGAACTACAAAGATGAATGAATGTGTTTTTTCTTAACCCTTTGACTCCCACACCCAATCAACCAACTGCAAAAGCTTAACCCTTTGACTCACCCACCCTTTCCACCAGCTTCCTGCAGGAAGCTGGTGGATAGGGTGAGAGAGTCAAAGGACTAAGTTTTTGCTTTGCTAGCATGGCTGATGATACAGGATGCTGATGGACAGGGTGCGGGAGTCAAAGGGTTAATCTTCAGGTTTTTTTTCTTTTATTCTCCTGTTTTAAACTTTGTTGTTGGGTTATGTTTTGTTTTTGTTTTGGGACAGTTTTTTTTTTTTTTCATTTTTCTTTTTTTAAAATTTTTATTGTTGTTGAGTCAGATGTGCTGTTCTTGTCGTGTGGTAGGCCTACATTTTTAGAAATATGATTTTTTTTTTGTCTCCTTCTTCCGTTTGCTGTTTACATAGTCTGGTTGCATTTATGGTGAATGTGACTGTTTGTTTCTAGTTTTCTGCCAGCAGCCATGGAGATTTAGTCATCAGCCTTCTTGTAGTTGGTCATACATCTTGTTGCTTTTCTTGATAGAGACAACACCACTGTAATAATCATTATTGTAATGCATCGAGCCATCTGAACCTCCTGACTGCAACTAGTGCAAGGCCGGGTTGGTGAAGTCTGCGGTTGAATTTGTGGCTTATCTGTACGTTGAAGTGACCAGCTCATGGGTTTAGGTATAGGCCACTTCTAGAAAATACTCTTTTATATATATTATATGTGTGTGTGTGTGTGTGTGGTGTGTGTGTGTGTGTGTGTGTGTGTGTGTGTGTGTGTGTATAAGACTACAGTGTTTTCTAGATGTGGCCTTGCCAAGAGCCAGTCTGTTCTGTCTTGATAGAAACCATCACTATTTGGTCTGGAACTACTTCTTTGTGTGGGCAAGCATGGCTTATTTTATGGCTGTATCAGAAAGTCATCTGCTGCCTGCAATAATTAAGGTTGGGAATAAATGCACCACCATCAAAATATTCAAATTGTAGGTGGCCTTTCCCAGCAAATGATTTGTAAAGTTTTTGACTATTGATTTTGTGCAATTATTTTTACTGTAGGTTTGTTTGTATAAATGAGAATCCGTGTAGTAGAGTTAGAGGGATGACATTAACAGAAACTGAATATTGTGGTGCATGCATGCTTGTGATTCATGTGAATAAGTGAATATTAATACGTGTGTGTGGGTACATGCATTTATTTCATGCATATATATCCTTGTGTATATATATTCATTTATGTATTTGTTTGTTTAAAGTCTGTGGTAGGCTAGGATGAAAATAGTACAAAGGTAGAGGTGCTTCAGGGACAGAGTTTTGTATGAAGTGTACATTTTCCCTGTGTGTGTGTCACTATATAAATGCATGTATACACAACATGCAAGTGTTGCTGTGGGTGTGTCCACGCATGTGTGTGTTTACATGCATGCATGTGTGTGTGTGTGTGTGTGTGTGTGTGCATGTAGTGTGTGTGTGTGTGTGTGTTAAGTATGTATGTATGTATGTATGTATGTGTGTATGTATGTGTGTGTGTGTGTGCATGTGTGCTCATGCATGCTTGTACATGTTTCAGCCAACAACAAGGAGGAGTATGCAGTGTGGAAGAAGGGACTGGAGTACCTGATCCAGGAGACGCAAGATGCTCTCTTTCAATTGCAGCTGGAGCGCTGGCTGCGCAAGGAATTCTACATGATGGAGAAAGTGGGGACGGAAGTGTAAGTATTGCTGTGAGTGTGATGGGGGAGTTGGGAGGATAGGAGACAGAGGGCGGAGGAGGCTGAGTGTGTGTGTGTATGTTGGGGGAGGAGGGGGGAGAGAGAAAGTGAAGTTGATCGGGATGGGAGGGGAGGGGGGGGGAGTAAGGAAGTTAATTGCACATATGTTTGAATTTTTACTGTATCAGTTAGTGCACTAGCATTTTTAAGACTATTGTATACATCTCAGGAAGGTCGTTACCTAATAGACATACACACATAGATCTCTGTATATATATACTATATAGAGAGATATATATTGCCGGATACATGCCCTATTTTTCACAATTTTCATCTACTTCGGGATCTTTAGCATGTGCAGGTCCCACTTGGTTATTGTTCCCTTCTGAAGGACTAGACGTACAGTTTGATTTTCTAGTTAAACTGAAGCGGAACGTCGAGGCCTCAATGGGGAATGAATCCTGGAACCTCGAGGTTTCGTTTTTGGCAGGGAGTGTCTGAACCATTCTGCCATTATACTGTTTTTGTAATACAGGGTCTGAAATGAATGGAAACTGTTGAGGCATACAGCTGACGGTCTGATATACTTGTCCAATTGTTGAAAAAAATCGACTTCTTTTTGCAATATTGTCAAAACGTTTTAATACTTTTCTGGTATTATTTCCTTCTGGCAATATTTTCAAAACTTTTTGATACTTTTCTGGTATATAACTGAAATAATACTGTTTTATTTCCATTTTCTATGTGCAGTGTGACCTTGAAAAACTTAAAAGCGTGGCTACCTCGAATCAATTTCAAAATGTCAACAACAAAATTACGGGAAAAATTTCAGGTAAGCAGGTTATAGAATCAAAATACGTGCACTATCCTTTTCATTGATATTATTGCCCTGTGGTTAGGAAGTCGAGAAATGGGCCCTTAGTAGAAATAAAAATGGTTTTGATGAAAAGTACTATTTTGTTTGTCAGGAGGAAGATGCATTTTAATTTTTACTATTTCCAAGGCCTGAAATCCAGTGTTTCAGGAAATCTTGTTTGTTTGTTTGTTTGTTTGCTTGACTGGTTTTGCTTGTTTATTTGTTTGATTTTGTTTTTCTGTTCCACGTGGGGATGCCGGGGGCTCTTTCAGTATGAATAGTATCCCCACCTTCTGGAAATTCTGTGCTAGAAATTTCCTCTTTTCTGTCACTCTCTTTGTTTTTGCCTTGTTCCTTTGCTTTCTGTCATTTCTTCCTATCATTTTCTGCCTTTTGTCCATTCACCTGTATGTGTTCGATAAAGTCTTTCTTACTTTTTCTTTGGATTGATAATTGGGTACATGTATTAAGTGCATTTTTGGCTATAGGGAGGTGAGATATGTGGAAGCAATTTTAGGTAATTTATGCCCATTTTTATATATGCTTTGGTGTCTTCAGGTATGCTCAAATTTGTATTCAGGTGTGTTTTTCAAATCCCCTTTGTGATAAATTAGACGGAGTGGTCAATGCCGGGGGCATGTCCTTAGATTATGTGCGAGAATGTTTTGATATGTCTACTTGATTTTCTTTTCTTTTTTTTTTTCCTGTTGAAGTTTTGTATGTTTTGAGGCAATTGTAGACCTGATAAGGCCCTACGCAGTCAGCTGGGCTTTAAACAACAATAACAAGTTTTTCTGTTCTTCAAAGTACTTATTTCTTACTCCTCCTACTAACATTTATTAATTGTTTTAAACAAGGAAGGTACTGATGTAAAGAGCATCCCTCTTAGAAGCTCAGTAAAGAGCATCCCTCTTAGATGCTCAGTAAAGAGCAACCCTCTGAGATGCTCAGTAAAGAGCAACCCTCTGAGATGCTCATAAAGAGCAACCCTCTGAGGTGCTCAGTAAAGAGCAACCTTAGATGCTCAGTAAAGAGCAAACCTCTGATACGCTCAGTAAAGATCAGTCCTCTGAGATGCTCAGTAAAAGCAACGCTCTGAGATGCTCAGTAAAAGAGCAACCCATTGAGATGCTCAGTAAAGAGCAGCCCTCTGAGATGCTCAGTAAAGAGCAACCCTCTGAGATGCTCAGTGAAGAGCAACCCTCTGAGATGGTCAGTAAAGAGCAACCCTCTGAGATGCTCAGTGAAGAGCAGCCCTCTGAGATGTTCGGTAAAGAGCAACCCTCTGAGATGGTCAGTAAAGAGCAACCCTCCTAGATGTTCGGTAAAGAGCAACCCTCTGAGATGCTCAGTAAAGAGCAACCCTCCTAGATGTTCGGTAAAGAGCAACCCTCTGAGATGCTCAGTAAAGAGCAACCCTCTGAGATGCTCAGTAAAGAGCAACCCTCTGAGATGCTCAGTAAAGAGCAACCCTCTGAGATGCTCAGTAAAGAGCAGCCCTCTTAGAGTTAGATGCTCAGTAAAGAGCAACCGTCTTTGATGCTCAGTAAAGAGCAACCGTCTTTGATGCTCAGTAAAGAGCAACCCTCTGAGATGCTCAGTAAAGAGCATCCCTCTTAGAGTTAGATGCTCAGTAAAGAGCAACCCTCTTGAGATGCTCAGTAAAGAGCATCCCTCTTAGAGTTAGATGCTCAGTAAAGAGCAACCCTCTTAGATGCTCAGTAAAGAGCAACCCTCTGAGATGCTCAGCAAAGAGCAACCCTTTTAGATGGTCAGTAAAGAACAACCCTCTGAGATGCTCAATAAAGAGCAACCCTTTTAGATGGTCAGTAAAGAGCAACCCTCTGAGATGCTAAATAAAGAGCAACCCTTTTAGATGGTCAGTAAAGAGCAACCCTCTGAGATGCTCAATAAAGAGCAACCCTTTCAGATGGTCAGTAAAGAGCAACCCTTTGAAATGCTCAGTAAAGAGCAACCCTCTGAGATGGTCAGTTAAGAGCAACCTTAGATGCTCAGTAAAGAGCAACCCTCTTAGATGGTCAGTAAAGAGCAACCCTTTTAGATGGTCAGTAAAGAGCAACCCTCTGAGATGCTCAATAAAGAGCAACCCTTTTAGATGGTCAGTAAAGAGCAACCCTCTGAAATGCTCAGTAAAGAGCAACCCTCTGAGATGGTCAGTTAAGAGCAACCTTAGATGCTCAGTAAAGAGCTACCCTCTGAAATGCTCAGTAAAGAGCAACCCTCTTAGATGCTCAGTAAAGAGCAACCCTCTGAAATACTCAGTAAAAAGAGCAACCCTCGTAGATGCTCAGCCAACCACTCTGATCTATGCGTGATTTGAGTGCATTTGGCTGGTTCTTTACAGCAGTGAAGAGCTTTATTTGACATAATGGTAGTGTGTAAAAGAAAGAGGAAGTACAGTTTGTAATGTTTCCTTATTTTCAACGTTACAGGAGTTTGAACCAGGAATATCTTTTCTGTTTTTTCCCTGTCTTCATTGTTTGATTGTTTAGGAATGTCCGGATGGTATTGGTCATTTGACACCATGGACGGAAGTGAAATTTGTCCTTGATTTTCATTCAAGGAGGATTTGTATATGTAGTATAGTATCATGCAGGATAGTAGGCATGTTCAACAGTAGCATGTTGGAGAGTAAAAATTAACCCTTTGAATCCTGCATACTGTGTACCGGCATCCTGTTTTGCTAACCGTGCTAGCAAAGCGAAAACTTAACCCTTTGACTACCTCAACCTATCCACCGGTTTCCTGCAGGAAGCTGGTCAATGTGCTGAAGGAAACTGGTGGATAGGCTGAGGGAGTCAAAGAGTTAAGTTTTTGCAGTTGGTGGATAGGGAGCAGGAGTCAAATGGTTAATAGTAATACTGTTGGTTGCAGTCAGAAATGTGTTAATAATGCAGACTCTGCCTGTCGTTTTCTTTTTAGAAATAATATGTTGAGTTCTTTATGAGTATAGATCATGCTGTCATAATTTTGCAAACAAAACTGTGCACACAGGTAAACACTAGTGCAGTTAATGCACTCACACACACCTACACACACATGCACACACACACATGCACACACATACATGCATATGCACACACAAACACACACACACACACACACACACACACACACACACACACACACACACACACACACACACACACACACACACATATGCACAGTTTATACTTCCAGTTGGTGTAGATCTCATAGTCTTTCTCTCTTCACACACACACACAGACACACACAGACACAGACACAAAACACACACAGACACACACACATACACACACACACACATACACACACACACACACACACACACACACACACATACACACACACACACAAACATACACACACACACACAGACACACACATACATATATAATACACATACACACACACACACACACACACAACACACACACACTACACACACACACACACACACACACACACACACACACACACCCTACACACACACACACCAACACCTACACACACACACACACACACACACACACACACACAACACACACACACACACCACACACACACACACACACCAGAGTATATGCCCTCATTTGGTGTGGATCTCACAGTCTTTCTCTCTTTTGTTGTTTATTTTTTTATAATTTATTTTGTTTAAATAATTATTATAATATATGAAAAGCCAAAGCTGTCAAAACGGAGCCTCCTTCACAGCCAGTTGTGTTTTATTGACAGGAGATTGACTCTGAGGGGCGAGGGGAGATTGTGTTCCCCCAGTTTGCCATTCTCTACCATCTCTTGATCCACACACAACAGGTCTGTTTGTCCCTGTGTAAGCTAGAACTTTCTATCTTTCTTTTCTTCTTTCTCGTTTATAATTTATGTATTGAGCTGTAGGCTGAAGAATCACAGACAAGTTTTAGATAGAGATCTAATGATTGCTGTAGATTATCAGACTTACAGATGATCTTAAAGTATTTGTAGATTATCAGACTTACAAACAATCTTAAAGTATCTGTAAATTATCAGACTTACAGACAATCTTAAAGTATCTGTAAATTATCAGACTTATAGACAATCTTAAAGTATCTGTAGATTATCAGACTTACAGACAATCTTAAAGTATCTGTAGATTATCAGACTTATAGACAATCTTAAAGTATATGCAGATTAGCAGACTTATGGACAATCTTAAAAAGCATCTGTAGATTATCAGACTTACAATCTTAAAGTATCTGTAGATTATTAGACTTACAATCTTAAAGTATCTGTAGATTATCAGACTTACAGACAGTCTTGAAGTATCTATGTTGTAGATTATCAGACTTACAGACAGTCTTGAAGTATCTGTAGATTATCAGACTTACAGACAGTCTTGAAGTATCTGTGCTGTAGATTATCAGACTTACAGACAATCTTAAAGTATCTGTAGATTATCAGACTTACAGACAGTCTTGAAGTATCTGTGCTGTAGATTATCAGACTTACAGTCTTAAAGTATCTGTAAATTATCAGACTTATAGACAGTCTTAAAGTATCTCATCTGTAGATTATCAGAATTACAGACAATCTTATAGTATCTGTAGATTATCAGACTTACAGACAATCTTATACTTATAGTATCTGTAGATTATCAGACTTACAGACAATCTTATAGTATCTGTAGATTATCAGACTTACAGACAATCTTAAAGTATCTGTAGATTATCAGACTTACAGACAGTCTTAAAGTATCTATGCTGTAGATTATCAGAATTATAGAGAATCTTAAAGTATCTGTAGATTATCAGAATTATAGAAAATCTTAAAGTATCTGTAGATTATCAGACTTATAGACAATCTTAAAGTATCTGTAGATTATCAGAATTATAGACAATCTTAAAGTATCTGTAAATTATCAGACTTACAGACAATCTTAAAGTATCTGTAAATTATCAGACTTACAATCTTAAAATATCTGTAGTTTATCAGAATTATAGACAATCTTAAAGTATCTGTAGATTATCAGACTTACAGACAGTCTTGAAGTATCTGTAGATTATCAGACTTACAGACAGTCTTGAAGTATCTGTAGATTATCAGACTTACAGACAGTCTTGAAGTATCTATGTTGTAGATTATCAGACTTACAGACAGTCTTGAAGTATCTATGTTGTAGATTATCAGACTTACAGACAGTCTTGAAGTATCTGTAGATTATCAGACTTACAGACAGTCTTAAAGTATCTATGTTGTAGATTATCAGACTTACAGACAGTCTTGAAGTATCTGTAGATTATCAGACTTACAGACAGTCTTGAAGTATCTGTGTTGTAGATTATCAGACTTACAGACAGTCTTGAAGTATCTGTAGATTATCAGACTTACAGACAGTCTTGAAGTATCTGTAGATTATCAGACTTACAGACAGTCTTGAAGTATCTATGTTGCAGACTTACAGACAATCTTAAAGTATCTTTAGATTATCAGAATTATAGACAATCTTAAAGTATCTGTAGATTATCAGAATTATAGACAGTCTTGAAGTATTTGCAGATTATCAGACTTACAATCTTAAAGTATCTGTAGATTATCAGACTTATAGACAATATTAAAGTATCTGTAGATTATCAGACTTATAGACAATCTAAAAGTATCTGTAGATTATCAGGTTTATAGACAGTCTTAAAGTATCTATGCTGTAGATTATCAGACTTATAGACAATCTTAAAGTATCTGTAGATTATCAGACTTATAGACAACCTTAAAGTATATGTATTCGCTGGTGAAGATTTCTAGAATTGTAGGCAGGTTTTAAATGGAATACTTGCAATAGATTTGTTGAATTTAGACAAGCTGTTGGACCACTGATTTCATGCATTAAAAATGAAGTTAAACAGAACAAAAAGTGGTTTTGTGTACTCCTTAACAAATGAATCATACCCGCATGGACAGTAGGTTGTACTTCTTAACAAATAAATCATACTCGCTATGACACTTTACATTTACAAGTGGTATGCAGATGGGTGTATATGTGTGTAGGTATATATGTGTGTATGTGTGTGTGTGTGTGTGTGTGTGTGTGTACGCTACAAGTGGTATGCGGTGTGTGTGTGTATGTGTGTGTGTGTGTGTGTGTGTTTGTGTGTGTGTGTGTGTAGACACACTGCAAGTGGTATGCAGTTTGTGTGTGTGTGTGTGTGTGTGTGTGTGTGTGTGTGTGTGTGTGTGTGTGTGTGTGTGTGTGTGTGTGTGTGTGTGTTCTATTGTATTTCATTTTTCTGTGCTTTATAATTGTGGCCAGCACCAGGCACCAGTTGTGTTGCATTTAAGTCCTCTTTTTAGAGGTAACAGGCAACAAAATGTTTTAAATCTGAAGTCAAATCTGAAGCTGTGAATGTAATTGCTGCTGTAGATTGCTGGCATCAAAGACAGGATCTAAATAAATAAATAAATAAATGAATTAAAAAAAAAAAAGAAAAAAAACTTATATATTTACACACACACACATATATACATATATATATTATCTATTTAGATGTCTATATATCTGTATCTATATATCTATGTCTCTCTTTTTGTATATTTGATAATCTGTCTCTGTCACTGTCTCTGTCTGTCTATCTTCTGTCTGTCTGGTTATTGTGATTAATGATTCTTTTTTTCACATGTCTCATTGGGTTTTCTTGCAGGTTGTGACAGAAAACTTTGATAAGTACTTTGAATCCGTACCACAGGAAAGGTAAGTTGATATGACTTTTGTAACATTATTATAATAAAGACATTTTGATTTAACCCTTTGACTCCCACACCCTATACGCCAACTGCAAAAACTTAACCCTCCATCTTTCTCACCCTATCCACCAACTTCCTACAGGATGCCGGTGGATAGGATGAGGGAGTCAGAGGGTTAAGTTTTTGTTTTGCTAGGATGTTGACAATGCAGGAGGTTGGTAGACATGGTGTGGGAGTCAAAGGGTTAAGAATGTGAATGAAATGTGATTTTATTCCTGTAAAATTTGTGTGTGTGTTTGTGTTTGGAGATTCTTTTTATTTATTTTTTTCCATAAAACTAACCAAGCATCACATGAAAGTTAAAGGTAATCAATAAATCACTTATTTAATCAAGTATGACATATCGTCATTAATTAACTAATCTAAAACAGTTGTGACCATTCACGTTCAAGCTAGCAGGAGCCAGAAAAACATGAAATTAGAGTGAGAACGCATATTTAATTAAAAAAGAGAAGACAGGTGCAAAATTTCGGCCAACTGGCATTTGTCAAGGTAAATATAAAACAAGAAAGAACAAATACCAAACAACAAATAAAAAAATTAGGAGAAAAACAGCAAAACTTAAAGAACAAATAAAATATTAGGAGAAAAGCAGCAAAAATTGTGCTGGTGGAAGTTTTGTTGGTGGTTTTTTTTTTTTTTTTTTTTTTTTTTTTTCAATTTTTATTTTCCTGATGGAAGTTTTGCTGTTTTTCTCCTAATTTTTGTACTGGAGAAGTTTTGCTATTGAAAAGAAAACTGAGATTTTATCAGATCATCTAGTGATAGATTTGTGTCTGTGTATTATATCAGATTATCTAGTGATAGATTTGTGTCTGTTTATTTGGTCTATCCATGTATGTGATATGTGTGTATGTGTGTCTGTATGTCTTTAACAAAATGTGCAATTAGAACCAGTCACTGTGGCATAGTGTTAGCACACGGTCTACCATTTGGAAGGTTATTGGTTCATATCCCCATCGGTCCATCAGAAAATCGGTTGGGGATATTTTTTTGGCTCTAGTCAACTCTTATGCAAGTTGAGCGTGCAGTGGTCTCATTGGGATGACTGGGACCACATAGACATGTCTCAACTATTTCAAGGATGCGTCATTGAGGTTGTTGCTCAATTTGTCTGACCAGCACCATAGGTGTCTGTATCTTGGGCCTGGTTGACGCCAGGATATATATAGTATGATATTAAGTGTAGAGTACAGCCCTGTCATGCTGTCTCAGTCCTACATCAAACTTCAAAGCATTATGTTTACATTCTCCTCCTCCTCCTCCTCACTGCATTATAAAAACTGTGCCAGCTTCTCTGGCCATTAAGGTGGCCTAGAAAATGGAGTAATAAAAAGAAAGGTGAGCAGAAAGGAAATCTCACTTAATGCGATGATCGTAAAATAAAAAAGATTAAAAAAAAGTAGATAAATAAATCTTAATATAAGGATTTTCTTGATGTTTCCACATGAATCTTTACCACATTGGGACCAACAGTGTTGGTCCTTGAGGGGTTGCGAATGCATAAGTTTGGAAATCTTGGCACCAAGGTTAAAGGCCATACAAACTTTTTAAAAAAAAATGCCTGGAATTAACATGTTTTGAAGAAGGTGTGGGATTGGCACTTTCTCTGGAACTTCTGATAATATCTAATGCTATTTTTCATTGTTGTGACAGTCTGCTGTTGTCTTTGTTTCATGTCAAGCTTTAGTCTTCTAATGCTTTTTCAAGCTCACAGTGGGCTTGAGAAGTACAAAATCTATATTTTTTGCAATAATTTTCATATAAAACGAGAGATTGTTAAAATGTCCTGATTATCTATTTCTCCTGTTGTTTTTCTTTTAGGAGAATGACAAGAGAAAAGTTCCAGCAGTTTCTGGCGGAAGAACAGAAGGTAAGGAATGAGATGGACATCTGGATGTGGTGTCCAGCGCTGTAGTATGCTTATGCTGATTTGGGGCTGTTCAGCAGAACTCTTTCTTCTCATTCTTCTGCCTCCTTTGTTATCTTCTCCTTAACAGAAGTATTCCTTCCCTTTCTTCCTCTGTGTTATCTCTTCCTTCCCCTTCTTCCTCTGTTATCTCTTCCTTCCCCTTCTTCCTGTGTGGTATCTCTTCCTTCCCTTTCTTCCTGTGTGGTATCTCCTTCCCCTTCTTCCTCTGTGTTATCTCTTCCTTCCCCTGCTTCCTCTGTGTTATCTCTTCCTTCTTCTTCCTGTGTGGTATCTCTTCCTTCCCCTTCTTCCTCTGTGTTATCTCTTCCTTCCCCTTCTTCCTGTGTGGTATCTCTTCCTTCCCCTTCTTCCTGTGTGTTATCTCTTCCTTCCCCTTCTTCCTGTGTGGTATCTCTTCCTTCCCCTTCTTCCTCTGTGTTATCTCTTCCTTCCCCTTCTTCCTCTGTTATCTCTTCCTTCCCCTGCTTCCTCTGTGTTATCTCTTCCTTCCCCTTCTTCCTCTGTGTTATCTCTTCCTTCCCCTTCTTCCTCTGTGTTATCTCTTTCTTCCCCTGCTTCCTCTGTGTTATCTCTTCCTTCCCCTTCTTCCTCTGTGTTATCTCTTCCTTCCCCTTCTTCCTGTGTGGTATCTCTTCCTTCCCCTGCTTCCTCTGTGTTATCTCCTCCTTCCCCTTCTTCCTCTGTGTTATCTCTTCCTTTCCCTTCTTCCTGTGTGTTATCTCCTCCTTCCCCTGCTTCCTCTGTGTTATCTCTTCCTTTCCCTTCTTCCTGTGTGTTATCTCCTCCTTCCCCTGCTTCCTCTGTGTTATCTCTTCCTTCCCCTTCTTCCTGTGTGGTATCTCTTCCTTCCCCTTCTTCCTCTGTGTTATCTCTTCCTTCCCCTTCTTCCTCTGTTATCTCTTCCTTCCCCTGCTTCCTCTGTGTTATCTCTTCCTTCCCCTTCTTCCTGTGTGGTATCTCTTCCTTCCCCTTCTTCCTCTGTGTTATCTCTTCCTTCCCCTTCTTCCTCTGTGTTATCTCTTCCTTCCCCTGCTTCCTCTGTGTTATCTCTTCCTTCCCCTTCTTCCTCTGTGTTATCTCCTCCTTCCCCTTCTTCCTCTGTGTTATCTCTTCCTTTCCCTTCTTCCTGTGTGGTATCTCTTCCTTCCCCTTCTTCCTGTGTTATCTCTTCCTTCCCTTTCTTCCTCTGTGTTATCTCTTCCTTCCCCTTCTTCCTCTGTGTTATCTCCTCCTTCCCCTTCTTCCTCTGTGTTATCTCCACAACAGAAGTCCTTCCCTTTTTGTCTTCCTCCTTGTTATTATGTCCTCAGCAGAAGTTCGTCCTTTCCTTTCTTTCTCCTCCTTGTTATCTTTTCCTCAACAGAATTCCTCCTTTGCCTTCCTCCTCCTCCTTGTTAATCTCCTCCTCAACAGAATTTCCTCCTTTCCTTTCGTCATCCCCCTTTTTATCTCTTCCTCAATAGAACTCCTGTTTTTTCTTCCATATTGTTATCTCCTCAACAGTGCTCCTCTTTCCCCTTTCTCTTCCGCCTCATTGTCTCTTCCTCAACAGAACTCTTCCTGTCTCTTCTTCCGTATTGTTATCTCCTCAACAGCACTCATCTTTCCCCATTCTCTTCCTCCCTGTTATCTCTTCCTCAACAGAATTCCTCCCTCCCTTCTTCCTCCTCCTTGTTATCTCCTCTTTAACGGGACTCCTTCCCCTTCTTCCTCTGCGTTATCTCCACAACAGGAACCCTCCCCTTTTGTCTTCCTTGTTGTCATTTCCTCAACAGAATTTCCTCCTTTCTGCTTGTTATCTCTTCCTCAGCAGAATCCATCCTTCCCCTTCTTCTTATTTGTTTGTTATCACTTCAGTGGAACATATGCGCGTGTGTGTGGGGTGTGCGTTTGTGTGTGTGCATGCGTGTGCATGCGTGTGTGTGTGTGTGTGTGTGTGTGTATGTGTGTGTGTGTGTGCACGCGTTTTTGTGTGTGTGTGTGTGTATGTGCGCGCACGCGCGCAGGCTCGCACGTGTGTGTGTGTGTGCGTGCATGCATTCAATTGCATACATATGTGTGTATGTGTGCATTATTTACATGTGTTTGTGGGCACATGCATGCATGCATACATATGTTGTCCGTGTGTCCAGGACCCCAGTGCCACAGACATGGTGTATGTGAGACACGAGATGTGCCTGTTTCTGGATGACCCCATGCGTGCAGGGTCCGGCCTCTACTTCACGCAGCAGGAGGTCAGTCTGTGTGGTGTTGTGACCTGGGTGTTTTTATCCCATTGTGTTTTGTTTTGCTTTGGCGTTTTTTTTTTTAAGGAATAGTATAGGAAAGGGTGGGTTATAGTATATTGCTGGGCATGAGAAAAGATTAAGTGGCCATCACCTCACTCCCCTATGACCACCTTAATCCACATTGACCTGAGAGTTTGCCACTTTTTTTGATTCCTTGCTAGGCTGATGGGGGGTGGGGAGAAGGAAGAGAGGTAAAATGAATTTTTATTTTCCAATGCTATAGATACTAACACATAGATATGTTGATCTGTTTGTATTAAAACAGAAAACAAACACAAAAGCTGGTTTCTACTAAAGAATAGAAATTTAAAAGTAAGAGACAGAAACAGCAACAAAAGAAAGTCAAAACCAAAAAACAAAGAGAGAGAGAGGGAAAGAGAGAGAGAGAAAGTGGGAGAGAGAGAGGGAGAGAGAGAGAGGGAGAAAGAGAGACTCTAATGCGACCAGTCAGCAGAAAAGCTGTGCCAGCTCAAGACGTAAATTCTCTTTGAACAGGTTAGATGAACGAACTACTTGATCTACTGGAGGAATGAAATACATAGCCAGGTTTCTTTGTTTCAGTTCCTCGACTACCTGTTTTCCCCACAAAACACGATCTGGGACAGTCGGCATGATACAGTCAACCAAGACATGGACCAGCCCTTGTCTGCATACTGGGTCGCCTCATCTAATAACACGTATGTTTCATCTAAGTTTGTTTGCTTGGAATGTGACTGTCACAGAAATATCATAGAAATAATGATGTTAAGAATAATGATTTTTATTTGCTAGTGATCTTAAATGTAACCCTGCCCTGTTATGGCTCTGCGCAGTTGGCTGGGCTTTAAACAATAAAAAAAAGAAAAAGAGATGTAACCCTTCAGTTTGGAATGAGCTGTTAGTCCAGATGTTAATTTTCAGGTTGTCTTTCTGTTCTTAGAGCATATTTTGTGTTCTTTCTCGTGGAGTAAACCATTTTCAGATTTGAGTTAACGGTTGAGTTACAAGGGTATCGCACTAATCTGATGTTGTTAAAAAATCGAGTGCAAACATTTTTGAAGCTTCAGTGTTGAAGTTCCCTTACCAGCCATACATTAGTCTTAAAAAAATAACCACAGGTAGCAGTGCACCTAAACTAATGTTCCAAAATTTTGTTACATAAAATCCAATGATTTCTTTTTAGTAGATGTTTGCATTTTTTCAGTGTTTGTCACTGCAGCCATTTGTGTATTCTTCATCACTAAAAATCTGTTTTCAGAATACTCATTGGTCAGAGAACAAAGCAATGTCATAATCATTAGTGTACATGTCTGTGTTTTCTTAAGAATTATGTTGCAAGTGATGAATTCTTTTTCTGTTGGATTTTGCATAAGTAGTCAAATGTCGCAGGCTGTAATTGAATCTGGAACTGATTTTGAAAACTGATTTTGATTCAAAAAGTGAAGTTTTTTGTTCAGAGTTCATCACAGAATGGAAGCAATTATGTGTTAGATAAGTTTATGTGATATACATCCAGTTTTTTTGATGGAGGCAGACACAAGTAGATCATTCATAATGAAGATTAGGAAAAGACAGGCAGCATTTATACATTTTATGAGGAAAGGGGATTTAGAGCACCTGGTCACAACGGGAAAGCTGGAGGGAAAGAGAACACCAGGTAGACCCAGGGAGAAAATGCTGGACGGACTTGCAGAGTGGCTGGGGACGAGGAGGGTGGGGGAGATGCTAGTGGCAACGAGAGATAGAGGCAGATGGAAGTCCATGATCGCCAACGCCATGCGGCAGGGCACCTGATGATGATGATGATGACACCCAGTTTGCAGTGTGATGTCTGTTCTTACCTTGTCATCTTTTCTCACAACTGTGTGTTTGTCTTTTGTCTTTCTGTTATGCATTTGGCTGTCGGAAGTACAACAGAGAACACAGACACAAACAAGTATTTGCACACTGTTACAGGTACCTGACGGGAGACCAGCTGTCCAGCGAATCTTCCACAGAAGCCTATGCTCGCTGTCTGCAGATGGGATGCCGTTGCATAGAATGTAGGTTTTTGGTTTTATTGTCTTCTCTGTTAGTGTGTAGGAGCATCAGGAGAATGCATAGCCCGTTCAGGCGATTATACTTGAGTTTCCATGGGCTAGATCATAAGACACTTTATGAATGGTACTGAAGAAAACTGGTCTTTGCTGACAAATTGTCATAAACAAACTAATGGACCTACCAGCAGACACACAAACAAATACCAAAGAATAACATTTTTTTTTACCTACTTTAATAAACAGTGGAGAACCTAATTTAAGCTACTGCAGCTCCTCATGGGGATGCTGGGGGCTCTTTCAGTATAAATAGTATCCCCACCTTCTGGGAATTCTGTTCTAGAAATTTCCTCCTTTTCTGTCACTCTCTTTGTTTCTGCCTTGCTCCTTTGATTTTTGTCATCTTTTCCTATCATCTTCTACCTCATTTATGCATTTACCAGTATGTGTTCTGTAAAGCCTTCCATACTTTTTATTAGGATTAATAAATGGGAACATGCATTAACTCCATTTTTGGCTCTAGGGAAATCTGATGTGCAGAAGCATGTTTAGATGATTTAAGCCAGCTTTTATATGTTTGTTTAATGTTTAAGTTTTCTCTTAGTTATGTATTTGTACTCTCAGGCTTGTTTTCTTAAACCCTCTGGTGATAATTCAAAATTTTAAAAACATTATTGCACACGGGGAGGTTACCTTTGTGCTTTTTTCTTCATCCCATTTTCTGTGCCACCTTAATAGCCACTCTAGAAGCTGGAAGTTTTTACATTGTGATGATGTCGATGAGGATGATAATCATGATGCTAGGATTGAGAATCTAGGATTGAGACTGCATGACAGGGCTGTACTCTAATGCTTACTATCATAATTTGTTCTGGTATCAACCAGACCCGAGATATACAGCCACCTGCGGTGCTGGTCAGAAGATGTGAGCAACACCCTCAATGATGCATCCATGAAGTGGATGAGACTTGACTGTGTGGTTCCGGTCTTCCCAATGAGCCCATAGCACACCCAACTGTGGGTAGGGTCTGGTTAGAGCCGAAAAGTCCCACAGTGATTTTTGTAGGGACTGACGGGGATTCGAACCCACAACCTTCCAGTCGGTCATCAATTGTGCTAACCACTATACCATGGCGACAGGTTCTCTGATGATAAATCTGGCGGAATGATCAGTGCCAGGGACATATCCTTAGATTATGTGTGTGAATACATTGATATTGGTACTTAATTTTCTTTTTCAAGGGTTTTTTTTTTTCAGGGTTAGCGAGTGTTGTGTTAATGTTCTGAGATGGTTACAGCCCATAATAATAAGCCAGTGCAGAGTATGTCTGCACTTCTCACAACATTTTTCAGTGCTAACTTGCAGCAGATCAAAAAACATTTCCTGTATAGTTTTGTAAGTTTGTCTGCTGAATGACTTTCTTAGCACCAGATATTGTATTTTTTTGTTGTTTGATTCCTGGCACCACTTAACCATTTTCCTACCAAGAAAATAGGTCACTGTACTAACTATTGACAAAGTAATGTTAGGAGATGACTTCAGAAACACTCAAATTACGCCTGTTTTTGCCATTTTTGCCCCTTCAAACGTCGTGTTCAGCAATGTGGTCATTTTCTATTTATATACTCGAAATTGAAACTATGGTTCAGGGCACGAAATCCTCGTGACGCGGTAACGGAGAGAGAAAGCTGAGTCACGAGGATCTCGTGATGCGGTACGGAATGTGTTAAAGCCAATACTTCTGATAGATCAGACAATCGTTTTGTGATATGCAAATTTAAAATGACAGTATCTCTGGAACTATTTAAGATAGAACGGTAATTCTTTTTTCTTTTTTTTATCTTTTTTATCTGTATTAAATTTTCTAATTACAAAATTTTGAAAAACTCAAAACAAACTACATTTTCAATTCCTATTTTGGCTGCCGCTACCTAGTAGTAGAACACATGTTAGTAACCATATTCAGTTTAAAAACAAACAAAAAAACTATGTGGTGTCATAACCACTGTCATTTTCACTTTCTGTGTCAGTGGACTGCTGGGATGGGCCTGATGGCTACCCCTACATCTACCATGGCCACACGCTGACCTCTAAAATCAAGTTCCTAGACGTTCTGGAGACTGTAAAGGAACATGCCTGGGTGGCCTCTGAGTGAGTGACCTATGTTTAGTAGTACAGCTCCCCTGATTACCCTCCTGGTCCTTATTTTTTGCGCACACCAACACACACACACCACACCACCACACACTCACTACACTACTCACACACACACACACACACACACACACACAACACACACACACACACACACACACACACACACACACACACACACACACACACACACCCCACACACCACACACAACACACACACACCACACACACACACACCACACACACTCACACACTTACACTAAAACACATTCAAAACTACACACGACAACACACACACACACACACACACACACACACACACACACACACACACACACACACACACACACACACCAACACACAACACACAACACACACACACAACACACACACACACACACACACACACACACAACACAACACACACATCACACACACACACACACACACAACACACACACACACACACACAACCACACACACACACACACACACACACACACACACAACACACAAACACACACAACACCACCACACACACACAACACCACACACAACACACACCACACACACACTACACACACAACACACACACACACACAACACACACACATACACACACACACACACACACACACACAACACACATACACACACACACACATACACACACACACACACACACACACACACACCCCACACAACATACACACACACACACACACACACACACAACACACCCCACACCACACACACACACACACACACACACTACACACACACACACACACACACACACACACACACACACACACAACACAACACACACTCTTGCACTCACACACACACACACACTCTTGCACTCACACACACACACTCTTGCACTCACACACTTGCACTCATACACAGACACAGACACACCACAGCTATACACACACACGCATGCAGAGAGGCAGGTAGGCAGGCACACACACACACAAGCTCACAGACATTGTGTGCACACAAGCACACAAGCATGCAATCACTTGCACACACTGACATACATAGATATCCATCTGCATGCACGCACATGTACAAGCATGCTACGTAGATGCTGCAGATGATTTTTAATCTGTTTTTCTTTCTTTATTTTGAATATGTGAACAGACACAGACAAGCTTTTAAGCAATAAACAAACATTTTAACCCTTTTTCTACATTAAAGTGTCTGCTGGCATTGAAACAAATGAGAATCAGAGAAACACAAATAGAATCAGAATGCTTGTTTAAATTAATGTAACAAAACAAGACAACAGCTCATTTTCGGCTGACTGGTCTTTGTCAAGCGTACAGAAAAGGTAACAAAGGATAAATACACCAAATTTTTTTTTCTGCTGAACACACATCAGGAAGTTATTTCTTTCTTTTTCTGCAAACTTTTGTGCATTTCCGTTTTGTTGTCTTTCATATTTATACGCTTGACAAAGGCCAGTTGGTCAAAATTTGCTCCTGTCTTGTTTTGCTATATGATATAATATGTGTTCTGATTTTATTTTTGTGTGTGTGTTTTTTTTTTCTTTTTTTTGTTTTTGTTTTGGTTCTGTTTCACTGATGCTACGGTGGAGTCATGCTGTTGATTCCTGATGTACTGTAATTGGTGATGTTTTCAGATACCCGTTGATCCTGTCCATAGAGAACCATTGCAGCCTGGGTCAGCAACGTAACATGGCTATGGCCTTCAGGCATGTCTTTAGAGGTGGGCTTTTTTGTTTCTTTATTTATTTTCCCTTTTTTTTCTGCCCCAATTTTGTGCACTGTTTCTGTTTCACTACTCCATATTTCAAATTTCAGCTCTTCAGCACCCCCGTGGGGATGCTGAGGTTCTTTCAGTATAAATAGTAACCCCACCTTCTGGAAATTCTGTGCTAGAAATTTCCTCTTTTCTGTCACTCTCTTTCTTTCTGTCTTTGTTCCTTTACTTTCTTTCACTTTATTAAGTGCATTTTTGGCTCTAGGGAGATGAGAAATGCGGAAGCAGTTTTAGGTATTTTATGCCTGTTTTCATGTATGTTTTGGTGTCCTTATGTATGCTTATATTTGTATTCGGGTGTGTTTTTTAAATCTCCTGTGCGACAAATTGGATGGAGTGGGCAATGCCAGGGGCATGTCCTTAGATTACGTGTGCGAATGCATTGATCTGTGTACTTAAGTTTCTTTTCTTTTTTTTCCTGTTGAAGTTTTGTGTATTTTGAAGCAGTTGTAGGCCTGATAGGGCTCTACACAGTCAGCTAGGCTTTAAACAACAATAGCAACAAGCTCTTCAGCACACGTCCAAAGCCGCTGAAGCTGATCACCATGAGAACTGGTCTTGAAGGGCTGCAGAATCTGGGACAGTTTTTCACGGTGTTGTGGTGATGAGAATGGGGATGGTATTGATAATGCTGGGAATTTTGGTTTTGGATTGGGATTGCATGAAAGGGCTTTCGTCATCATCATGTGCCCTGCCGCGTGGCGTTGGCAATTATGGCCCTCCATATGCATCTATCCCTTGTCGCTGCAAGCACATCTTCCACCCTATCTGTCCTCAGCCACCCTGCAGGTCCATCCAACATTTTCTCCCTGGGTCTACCTGGTGTTCTCTTTACTCTGTGCTTACTTTCATAACACATCATGGGTAAACCTGATGTAGAACATACGGGCCATCTGTGGTATTGGTCAGGAAATTTGAGCAATAATGATGATGATGATGATGATGGTGTTAATAATAATAATAATAGTAATAATAATGATAATAATGATAATAATAATAATTGTATTTATATGGCACCAAATCTTGATAATTCAAAGCAAAGCTTACACACACACTAGATATACACAGTTATCACAGACTACATACAAGATTGGAGGTTGGCACTGAGTGAGGCATTGCTTTTCCAAATTATCTCAGGATTTGTCCACAGTGATTTTAAAGGGCTTTGGTCTTGCTTGTTTTAAAATTTCTATTTGGTGTTGAATTGTTGCATTCAAAGGAGTCAAAAAATGGTAAGTAGTTAGCGCTTTAGTTCTCCTGGTACATGCTGTGTATGTTTTATCTGTTTGTTTTTCTCACATGTCTCTGTTTCCATCCATCTTTCCTTTGACTTTTTCTGTTGTTTAATGAGCACATTTATATGCGTGTGTGTGCAGGCAGTCTGCTGAAGGAGCCTATTACTAAAGACGGATCTGTTCTTCCTTCCCCACAGCAGCTCAAGTACAGAATCATCCTCAAGGTATGTCTACAATGATATGGGACTACTTGGTAGAGCCATGAACTCAAGATCTAGTATTGTGAGTTCAGTCCCAGCCTGCAACACTAGAAACGGTCTGTTTGCTGTCCACCTATTGTTTCCATCGTTCTGGTGTGTCAGTTAGTGTTTTGATAGGTCCCGTCTTCCCTTTCTCCGTTTCAAGACCTTGCCAGCACATAGGGTTTTGTGCAGGCTGAGGAAATCTGTCAGATAATTGCAGGCGGATTTGGGTGGAGCGCATATGGAGCTGTCTGAGTACGGTGAATTCGTCTTGAAGTATCTCCATTAACTCTGATATACATACCATGAAAATGGATCTTTGAGAATTGGAACCCAATAGCTCAATTGGTTTTAGTGATAATACAGGTGTTGTGTTTTGATTGGCCTGGCTGGATTTGTTGATGAAGCAGTCGACTCCTGATGTGATGTCTCCTGTGTTGATAGTTATGGACTCAAATTCTGATGTTTGGAGTTAGTCCCAGCCCACAACAGTTAACTCGAGATGTGATGTCGCTGTGTTGATAAGAGTTGTGGATTCAAAGTCTGACGTTTGGAGTTAGCCCCAGCCAGCAACATAATCACTGGCCTGTTTGCTGCCCTTCTTAATGCTCCATTCATTCTGTGTGTCCGCTCGATGTTCAAAGGTCCCGTTATCTGCCCCACCCCTCCCCACTCCAAGACTTTGCCAGTGCATAGGGTTTTGTACGGGGTCAAGGAGTCTGCCAGTTAAATACTAGCATATCTGGTTTGAGTGCAGGAGTGTGATAAATCACACTTGAATGATTTCCAAGCTCCAAATTCCTCTGAGTATAATATCGCGAAGTGTATTGTTGACTGATATGATGGTGTTGTCAGCGCCATACCTTGTAGATTTTGGTCAATTAGGACTGCAGGCTGTACCGTTTAGTGGTACCGATGTTTTCAGTCGAGCTTAGTGGAATTAGTTTTTATCTGAAAGGTGGCACTGCAAGAAAGTTTATTGTGCAGGTGTGTGTGTGTGTGTGTGTTTTGTGTGTGTGTGTGTGTGTGTGTGTGTGTGTGTGTGTGTGTGTTGTGTGTGTGGTGTGTGTGTGGACACAGGCCTGACCAATCATCGCTGATCATCACTCATGAGGCCCAGTAAATATTAATAAATGCAATTTTGGCATAAAGAAATTTTTTTTTTTTTGGTTAAAAGTTCAGTTCATTGTGCTTAAAAAGGTGTTAAATAGCATGTGTTTATAAGTTCCATAGTTAATGATACAAAGTGTACACATGTAGAAAGGCATGTAGACACTATACAGTGCCTTTAACTTCAGCATAAAAGCCACCCCACATGGTTCTTTTTGGCTGATTTGTGTATTTGTCTGTGCATTTCTACATTTTTTTCTCATCTAAAAGCACATGTGAATAGAAATTAAAAGAAATAATGAAACATGATCACACACATACTAATGTTTTGTGTGTGTGTGTGTGTGTGTGTTGTGTTTGCGCAGCATAAGAAACTACCAGATGGAGTGGATGGAAATGAATGGAAGTACACAGTTTCATCAGAAGACAACAGCAATCTGGATGCTGATGTCAGCACTTCTGCCAAAAATGGCATTCTCTACCTGGAAGATCCTGTTGATCATGTAAGTTTGCTGAGTTTACAGATTTAAATTTGGAATTGTAAGTTTGTTAGGTTTACAGGTTTAAATGTGGAAATCCTGTTGTTGCACATGTGTCAGTGAGTGATTTTTCAGACCTGCATAAGGGGGTTTCAAAGCTCATTTCATCAAACTTGTTTCAGAACTTGTATGTATAATTATAAAGAAATTGCACCTAAAGGGAACTAACTCTTACAGAACTGCTTTCTGTGTTTGACACCAATTTTGTGTTATTCAGATATTTTTTGTGTGTTTTTTTTACATTGATTTAGCCTGTTTTTAATGTTGAGGTTGTGACTGCTGCAATGATACATTGATCTTTTATTTTCCTGTGGTAAACACAGTGACACAATACAACACTGTTTGATCCATCTTAATGCTGTAGTCATTATGGTGGTGTCAGCTTATTGTTTCATAGGTCTCATCCTCCCCCTCTCCTCCCTATTTTTCCAATTTCAAGACCTTGCCAGTATGAAGGTTCAGATACTTACTGGCAGATTTAGGTCGGAGTGCACGTGGAATTGACCGAGTGCCATGAATCTGTCTTGAACAATTTCCAGATACAAATTTTTCTGCATTCTCATTTCTCAGTTTATGTGTAATTGGTTATCCCTTCTCTTCTCCCTCACCCTTTCTCTTCTTCTCATCCTCCCCCATTTTTCTCCAACCCCCTCCGTTCCCCTCTGTCTGATCCCTTCTCCTTTCCGTATTATATTAGTCTTCAGTTAACTCATTGACGACGCGGCTAAATGGACCCCGGCAATTTCCTGAGACGCACTATTTTTAGCAGTTTTATAAAAATTCTGAGCCCCTTCTATTTGCAATAAAAACAAAGTTATACATTTTTAGAAAGCTCATTAAGTCTACTTTTTAGAAATGAAACCAACTTATATGAGTAATTCAGGTAAACTTTCCAAAATGTCAGGTCAAAATGCTATGTAAATGCAAAAAATAAAAAAGTTCTGAAGTCAAATTTACACACATGCAACATTATGAAATCAGTTCATTGTCAAATATTTTCCTACCTTTAGTGTCTTTTTGGGTCAAATGATGGCAGTAGAAGCTTTGAACAGCAAAATTTCAGTCAGTTTGATCCTTTTCATAGTCATTATGCCACAAAAAAAAAAAGATTATCAGTACAGTTACTTAGGTTACGGTGAAAACAAGCCCAATTCAGACAAAGGAAAGTGTTGGCACAGTCTAAGGGAAGGAACTGTGTAGTGCAAGGTTACAACTTGATGACTGGTTGATTTCCCTTGAATAGCAAGGCTGCTTCACACGTGAAAAATTAATTATGTCCGCCGCTTCCCTGGAAGCGGCACATCGTTTATGACATCACAGACGGCCGCTTCACATGAAGCGGCTCATCGTCAATGAGTTAATCAGTTTAACTGTTTTAGGGAATTCGCAACTTTTGTTATATACCATTTCACCATGTGCCATGGTTTGTGTGTAACACAGATTTGGCGGCCACACATATTTGTGCTGAGTGGAAGCAAGTTGTATTACACGGAAGAAACACACACTGCTGACCAGGACGATGATGACGATGAATCTCCTGATGATGTAAATGTTTCTGTTGTGCATTTTTCTTTAATGGGTTTGCCATATTTTGTACAGTATTTGTGGATGCGTGTGTATGCTTGCATTTGTTTAGTTGTGTAGTGGTGTGTGGTGTGTGATGTGTGGGTGTGAGAGTGTGTATGTACACATGCATGCATGTTATTCAGAATAAATGAGACAGTCAAGGCTGGTACAAATGTTATAATCTCAAGCCATAATTGAGGATCAGCACATCATAGTTTGTCATTGCCATGATCATCACACAATAATGTGTTTAGGTTCTAATACTTGTGCGCTGGGATTTGGAGCTTTGTGAGTGACAACAACGACAGCAACAGCAAACAACAACAACAACAATGACACACACACACACACACACACACACACACACACACACACACACACACACACACACACACACACACACACACACACACACACACACACACACACACACACACACACACACACACACACACACACGCACACACACACACACACACATGAACACACACACACACAATCACCACACACGAACACCCCCCCCCCCCCAATATGAACACACACACACACACACACACACACACACACACACACACACACACGACAACCTTGGCATATCAGATAATCTGTAAACATACCTTCTCATTTTTCTCTTTTATTTACAGAGATGAACATGGAAGTATTGTTTCTAAAATCAGAATATCTTAAACAAAAAAAGAGATATGCATGGAAGTATTGTTTCTAAAATCAGAATCTCTAAAACAAAAAAAGAGATGTGCATGGAAGTATTGTATCTAAAATCAGACTATCTTAAACAAAAAAAGAGAAGAGATGCACATGGAAGTATTGTTTCTAAAATCAGAATATCTTAAACAAAAAAAGAGATGCACATGGAAGTATTGTTTCTAAAATCAGAATATCTTAAACAAAAAAAGAGATGCACATAGAAGTATTGTTTCTAAAATCAGAATATCTTAAACAAAAAAAGAGATGCACATGGAAGTATTGTTTCTAAAATTCAGAATATCTTAACACAAAAAGGATGCCATGGAATTTGTTTCTAAAACGAAACAAACAAAAAAAGAACAACAAAGAAACATTTCTAAACAATCACACATATCTAAAACAACAAAACACAAACACATGAAGTATTGTTCTAAAATCAAATATCTACACACAAAAACATGAAGCACATGGAAGTATTTCAAAATACAGAAATATCTAACACAAAAAACAAAGATCCACATGAAGCTATTGTTTCCAAATCAGATATCTTAAACAACAAAAGAGATACACATGGAAGTATTGTTTCCAAAGTCAGAATATCTTAAACAAAAAAAAAGAGATAACATGGAAGTATTGTTTCCAATAAAACAACAAAAAAGAGAACCATGGAGTATTGTTTCTAAAATCAGAATATCTTAAACAAAAAAAGAAAGAGATGAACATGGAAGTAATGTTTCTAAAACAAAAAAAGAGATATGCATGGAAGTATTGTTTCTAAAGTGAAAATATCTAAAACAAAAGAAGAGGTGCACATGGAAGTATTATTTCTAAAGTCAGAATATCTTAGACAAAAAAAAAAAAGAGATGAACATGGAAGTATTGTTTCTAAAACCAGAATCTCTAAAACAAAACCCCATTGATTTTGTGGTGACCCCAGTACATGGATATTGACAATTCTCCTTATGTCACAGGGTCGTCCAGTGGATGAACTCCATTTCAGTGAGAAATGGTTCCATGGTCGACTGGAGGGGGGAAGGAGGAGAGCAGAGGAGTTGCTGCAGCAGTACAGTTACCTTGGTGATGGCACTTTCTTGGTGCGAGAGAGTGACACCTTTGTGGGTGACTTTTCACTCTCCTTTTGGTAAGTTTCTGAACTCTGATACCCATGCGGGTTTTGTTACTTTTGCGATTAACTCTATTGCGATTGACTGCACTTGCCACAGCTGAGCTCCCTGCTGGCCTAGGGCTGCCACAGTGAATCACTGAGAACCAGGTGCAGTGAACTTATCATCGATTTTAGACAAAGCAGCCGGCAAAGTAGCTGAAGCGTTCAACGGAAGTTCCCTCCCAAGGGAAGCAACTGCCAACTACTAACTCATTAGCATAACAAAAGTAGAGGGAGTTACATACCCTAGACCGTCTGTTACTATGATTGAAGCAGCCAGTCCTCAGTGAGAGCTCAGCTGTTACTTCAATCGAAGTAGCCGTCGTCAAAGAGTTAATCCCACTCGGGTTAGTTTTTATATAATAATAATAATAATTACAATATTTATATAGCGCAAATCTCGATAAAAATCAAATCTAAGCGCTGAACATCACTAGCCGCGCGCACACACACGCACACACACATCACACAGGCTATAATGGGAAAACACCACACACACTTTGCTGCCTGCTGGCGCGATATCAACTCTCTTTTTGTGTTGAAATTTGTTCCTGTAGGATTGATTGTACTCTTGCAGTCCTGTTCTCCATGTGTGTTTGAGGAATGTTGTTATGGATGTTTTTATGCCTGCTTCTCTGGTTGTTTGGATCGCGCTGTGCGGGCATTACGTTGCTGCATGGTCTGCATACTCCTTTTATGATGGGCAGTGTACACTTTTCCAAAACTATAGTGAAAGAAAACATTCTTCAAACCATTGCAAAACCGATCTGCATACTCCTTTTATCATGGGCAGTGTACACTCTACCAAAACTGCCAATTATGATGTATTCCTCAAACCATTGTAAAACCAAATGAACAGATTATTTGTTAGGAGAATGGGATGTAGATTTTATGTTTCATAGC
The DNA here is from genome assembly GCA_030674185.1 of Monoplex corrugatus. Lineage (NCBI taxonomy): Eukaryota > Metazoa > Mollusca > Gastropoda > Littorinimorpha > Ranellidae > Monoplex > Monoplex corrugatus. The sequence continues at coordinate 22,157,977 of JAPXFY010000020.1, read as the reverse complement.
ACACAACTTAACCTTATCTCAAAGTGCATAGCTTAGTTGATGTGGTAGACCACACTAATTTCAAAGTACTTGATGGAATAAGATTGACAGTGAGTTTCCAAAATGCTGACAGTGTAGCTTCAGCTTGCATAAGCTGTGTGCAGCTGTACATTAGATGTCCCGGGCCTGTGCACGGCGGTTCGGTCTGGCCGGAAGACAGGGATTATGTTTCTGTGCACAGTCTGCATGTTCCACCTATGACGGTCATGAAGCAGATCTTTATGCCAACGCTAACCCATGACTCCTGCATCCTGTCCGCTACCATCCCACCATGCTAGCAAAGCAAAAACTGAATCCTTTGATTCTCTCACCTTCCTGTGGGAAGCTGGTGGATAGGGTGAAGGAATCAAAGGATTAAGTTTTTGTTGTTGGTGCGGGAGTATAAAGTTAAGTTATCCCTCTCCTGTTGATAAACAATCCTATACAAGATAAAGACTCACTCATAAGTGACACTATTTAATGTGTGTTTGTGTAACTGACCTATGAATGCATCCCATCGAATGAAAGGATAGTATACCTGGGTGTTTGATTACCCTGCCGTTTTGGCAGGCTGATGCTGTCTTGAGAGGACTAGTTGGTAAGTGATGCTGTGGGAGGAAACATCTCAGGTATTCACATAACAATCACTCTGCCTTTTGAATAAATTATACATTAACATCTCCAGTAATGGCTCTTCATATTTTTTTTTTTCAAAAACACAAAGTAGGATGGTTAAATCTTTCGTGGAGAAAGTGTGAAACGTTGAGTTCAGTCTTCAGTTGAGACAGGGTTTATTTCCTCCTCCGCCCATCTTTCATCTGTCAGTATTCGTGAGTGGTGGTCTGGTCACTGGTCTTATACTGAGACAGTAAACCAGGATCCAGTGTGCCACATGCACTTAGCACAGCAAAAAGAATCCAGGACAACAAGAATTATAAATTCTGTAGAAAAGTCAACTTAAGAGGTTAAAAAAAAAAAAAACATTTAGAAAGAAAAAAAAGCAGTGCCATACTTTTGTCAGGAATTTTCCATCATTCTGGTATGGGGGAGGAAAGTTAAAAAAAAAATACACACCCAAAAAGCAAAAAAAAACGAGAAAAAAAACAACCTAGTCTTTGCTGTTATGTTACATGTGTGACTGATCTCCTGTAACAGCTTCCTTTGCACCAGATTACGCGCTGTTTCTCATAGTGTTACTGTGGTTTTCTAGTGTTACTGTGTTTCTCAGTGTTACTGTGTTTTCCATAGTGTTTCTGTTTCATTGTTTCTTCTGATTTCCAGCTTCTGCTATTTGATAACCAAAAATGACTTTGGACGAAATTCCAACCTTTAAAATATGACTTTGAATTGATATCTATGTAGTATAAAACGTATGTAAAAAAAAATTTGGCTTCTAGTTCTACTGTATATATTACCTGTTTGTTCAAAGTCATTGAGAGGTACTTTTGTCTGTAACAGTGGTTGTTTTGGGGGGTTAGGCATATACTTACAAAAATGATAACGCATTAGTTCTTTCTCTATCTGTCCTTCTCTCTGTCTTTTTCAGATGTGTTTTTGTTGGTTGTGCTGTTGCTGTTGTTGTCCTTCTCTTCTAATCCCATAACACATTAATGTGGTCGTTGGTGAACTGATTAAACTCGGCTGTAGATGGGAACTTTGTCTCTGGGGTACAGCAACAAGCAGTTCAGGGTGTTGGTGTTTAAAGTGGTGTCAGTAAATGTTTGCTATTCATTTTTCTGAACCCATCTTTGTTTTTTTTCCCACGTTAGGAAACCAGGGGGCTCTTTCAGTATAAATAGTATCCCCACCTTCAGGAAATTTTGTGTTCGAAATTGTCTCTTTTCTGTCACTCTCTTTGTTTCTTTCTACCTTGTTCCTTTGTTTTCTGTCATTTCTTTCTGTCATTTTCTGCCTTGCTGGTCCATTTTATGCTTTTCTCTTAGGATTGATAATTGGGTGCATGTATTAAGTGCATTTTTGGCTGTAGGGAAATGAGATATGCTGAATCAATGTTAGGTAATTTAGGCCTGTTTTTATATATGTTTTAGCATCCTTAGTTATGTTTATCTTTGTAATCAGGTTTGTTCTTTAAATCCCTGTGCAATAAATTGGACAGACTGGTCAACGCCAGGGGCATCTCCTTAGATCATGTGCGCAAATGCATTGATGTGTGTACTTAATTTTATTTTCCTTTTTTTCCTGTTGAAGTATTGTATATGTTCTGAAACGGTTATAGCCCTGATATGGCTCTACACAGTCGGTTGGGTTTTAAACAAAAATAACAATAACAATCTTTGTTTTTACAGCTTGAGATAATGAATAATGTGAGTATACGGTGACCAGTACATTTGAATTATGTTTCTGAATTGATCTTTGTTTTTTCAGCTTGATAAGATAACTAATGTGAGTAAGTGACTAGTATGTATGAATCACGTTGGTCAGAATTTTTCTGCATGTTCATGTTCAGCTTTGATAAACGAAAGCCCTGCGGAATGAATGACATATTTTCTTTTAACCACAAGTATTGACATGAGCATTGCAATCAGCAGTGATTATAATGTTTTTTTGTGTTTTGTTTTGCTTTGTTTTGTTGAGTTTTTTTATGTGTTTGTCTCTTTTTGTTTGTTTGTTTGTGTTTTGTTTATTTTTGTTGTTGCTGTTGGTTGTTTGTGCGATTGTTGAATCATGCCATTTTTAGTGTTAGAGATTAGAAATAAGATACATTGTGCACATTGGATGGTTATGAACACTGTACACACAAGCACATATGCAACACAAACACAAGATATTACAGACATTTGTGCATGTTATAGACATTTTCAGTCGGATTGGAAACAGTACGTAATTTAGATTCTGAAGCTGACACTGAAACCCACTGGTTCCTGTTCATGTTTATACAAGCACATGTATGTTGTGCATGGGTACATGCATGCAGGTATGTTTTTGCACAAACACAGACTTGCATGCGTATATGCATACAGGTGCACATATACACGCACAGACATACTGTTGTTACACACTTTCCACATACACACATGCATTTACATTGGTTAGAAATAAAGTCTGAATGAAAATTCAGCATAGGGACTATAAGCATTAGAACATATCAGTAGACCAGGTGCTAGCATATCATTTTGTCAAATTGAAACATAACTGCAAATTTTCACAACAATTCTGTCATTGCACTGCTTTAGCATTTTAAACATTCTGCTGCCAACACATATACATTTTCTGAGTTTGGAAGGAAAATAACAGGAACATTCTAGCTCTGCTCATGAACCTGATAGACCATCAGAAATACTGATGTGTACCATCACAGACACAAGAAGATCATTCATAAGGAAGATTAGGAAAAGACAGGCAACATTTATAGGCCATTTTATGAGGAAAGGGGAATTAGAGCACCTGGTTACAACATGAAAGCTGGAGGGAATGAGAGCGCCAGGTAGACCCAGGGAGAAAATATTGAACGGACTTGCAGGGTGGCTGAGGACAGAGAGGGTGGAAGATGTGCTTGCGGCAACAAGGGATAGATACATATGAAGCGATATGATCGCCAACGCCATGCAGCAGGGCACATGATGATGATGATGACCATCACAAAGTGATACCTTTTCTTCTGAGTTCTGTTCTATGGGAAAATAGAAAGCACATGGAAAAAGCACTATAGCAAAATCTGCAATGGCTGCCAATCAGAGTGCTGTGTAAAAAGCTGCCACATGCTCTCAGAGTCATAATTTGAATACCATGCCAACATGTATGTCATAACTTCCCCTGTCTTACAGACCTTCAGGAGCTGTATGGTCACAAGGAGCCTCTCTGTTGACAATACCTTGTTTTGTTCTGATTGATTGGTGAAAGAAATCCTTATCTCTTTTTAGCTGAATAACATGGAACTTCTAGCATATTGAAAGAGGAAGCAAATGTTACTTTGATAAAATCTGTTGAAACATAGAACATCTACAGAACAGCACAGATTGATATTTATGACTTTTCTAAGTTAGGTCCTGTTGCAACTGGTGTGTGTGTGTGTGTGTGTTTGTTCGTTCTTGATTTAACGTCTTTTCACTGTAAGTGATATTAGTTTGATTTAACGTCTTTTCACTGTAAGTGATATTAGACGGGGAGGTGGGGGGGGGGGGGGGGGGGAGGGTTGGAAGAAAAAAAAGTATAAATACAATAAAATGGAGAACGGTAGTTGGACAGGATGGATTGGGGTAGAGGGGAGACAGAGGAAAAAGTCATAAATAGGTGGTAGAATAGTAAAATGGAACGAAATCTTAACTCTAACATTAGTAACAATTAATTGCAACAATGTGAAGGGAAAATTTAACACTAAAACACAAACTGCATAAAGTTAAAGTAATGCATTAACAGGACTGTGGACTAATGATTCTGAAATTTTAACAAGCAAAGATTGATCTGATGTTACTTTTTTGAAATGAGTTTCAGAATAGTTTTCTTGTGTAAACATTTTCGGTAGAAAAGAACGTAGCATTTTGCAATAAAATAAACAGTGAAACAATGTGAACTGTTTGCCGCAAATACACTTGACATTTTTACAATATTTTGTTTTCAATGCGTTTAGCTGAATACGAAAACGAACAGCAACAATCGATCGCAAATGATACATGGATGAATACTGCATTTTTTTATATAAATTTTCAACGGAAAGTTTTATCATTTGTTGTGACACAAACTGTTCATTGAAATGTTCATGAAATCGAATCCATGAGGCTGATTCGAGCATGTTGCAAGCTTCTTTTACGGAAGTATGAACATGGAATTCTATAGAATTAACAGAATTCTCTGCACCTTGCTTAGCTGCTCTGTCAACTACTTTTGTTGTGTGTGTGTGTGTGTGTGTGTGTGTGTGTGTGTGTGTGTGTGTGTTAAAAACTCCCTTTTTTGTTAAAGTTGGATTATTTCATATTGCCTTGGAGGGATGTACATGCACACTGTGTGTGTGTGTGTGTGTGTGTGTGTGTGTGTGTGTGTGTGTGTGTGTGTGTGTGTGTGTGTGTGTGTGTGAAACACATATATTCATGTATATTTTGTTATGACTAAAGGTACTAATACACAATTCTGGTTTTATGTTATTATGTTGTTATTCTTGATTAACTGACTACGCTCTGTTATTCTATGTAGTGCAATGGACATGCTTTTGACGTTGCTATTGTTGTTGTTGTTGTTTGCTGTTTGTTGTTGTTGTTGTTATTATCATCATCATCACAGTCATTACTATTTATTGTTATTAATTGTTATTATCATGATGATGATGATATAATAATGCAAACCGACTATAAAGAACATGACTGAAACTGAACTGTTCAGAGAATATTTTTTCACCGGATATCAAAAATATGAAACCAATTGCTGACATTGACATGTATGCCTGGCAGGCGGCAGGGCAAGGTGAACCACTGTCGTATCAAGTCTCGGCAGGAGAGGGGTCAGACCAAGTTCTACCTGATCGATGCCGTGACCTTTGACAGCCTGTACAACCTCATCACCCACTATCGTCAGTTTCCCATGCGCTCTTTCGACTTTACCCAGCTTCTGTATGATCCAGTGCCTCAGCCCCAGAGTCACGAAGGCAAAGAGTGAGTGGTCTGAAGGGGTGGGATGGGAGGACACACGCGCGTATGCACGCTCACACGCACGCACTCATGCACATACACCACACAGCACGCACACACGCAGCACACACACACCACACACACACACACACACACACACACACAACAGCACACACACACAACACATACACACACAACACACAACACACACACACACACACACCACACACACACACACACACACACACACACACACACACACACACACACACACAAGCGTGCTATTATTTTACCATGTCAGTGTACACAAGCTGGTAAGTAGATCTAGATCTACAGCATAGAACACACACACACGTCAGAGTCATTTGTACTGTGCATTTATTTTGTTTAGAATACTCAAAACATTGTACGTTTTTAATGTGGTAAACCTTTTTCTATGTTATGTTTCTGTTGGCATAGTATTTCTTATTGATATCATCTATTGAGGTACAGTTTGTTAATATATTCAGGTGATTCTAAAGATGATTGGCATAGATTTCTTATTGATATCACTTGTTGAGGTATGGTTTACTACTCTGTTCAGGTGGTTCCATCCCCCCTTCTGGGGATGACAGGGGCTGGTGCAATTTAGACAATATCCCCATCTTTTGGAAATTCTGTGCTAGAAATGTCTTCTTTTTTTGTCATTCTCTTTGTTGCTGCCTTGCTCCTTTGCTTTCTGTCTTCTCTTCCTTTCTTACTGATTCAGTCACCTTTTCCCATAAAGCCTTACATACTTTCTATCTGTTAGGATTCATAGTTGGGTATTAATTGCTGTTTCAGCTCTAAGGTAATGCGAACTACTTAATTGCTATTTTAGGTTCAGTAGGTCTGTTTATAATGTATGTTTTTGTGCACCTAGTTATGTTTATGCATATGTGATCAGGTTTGTTTTATTAATCAAGTCAGCAGTGAATTGGGTGAACAGCCAACACCAGGGGCATATCCTAAAAATTATACGCGTGAATGTGAGGATATGTGTACTTGATGTTCTTTTCCAGGGTGATTGATATGAGTAGATGTATGTATTTTGTTTGAGATGGCTCTGAGCCAACGTCTGGGCTTTAAACAGCAATAATGATTGAGTACTGAGGTAGTTCTATAGACTATAGGCACGACATTGATATCATATAGTGAGGTGTAGCTTGCAGAGACAATTGGCACAGTGTTGGTATGGTTGGCTATATACGCAGTTTTTTTCATAGACCATCATCATTCATCCATGACTTTTATATGATATGGGTTGATATTATGTTCAGGTGGTACCATGAAGGTCTGAGTCGGATGGCGGCAGAAGACATGTTGAAGCGGATACACTATGACGGAGCATACCTGGTGCGTCACAGCAGTCAGGATCATAGTGTTTATGCCATCTCCTTCAGGTGAGGGTTGTAACAGCTACCCATGCAAGCATGTGTGTGCATGCACATATATGCATATACCACAAAGTTCACATATAAAGCACTCTTATACATGCATGTATGTATACACTTCTACATATACACTATCTTAGATATTTGCTCTCTCTCCACACACACAACACAACACACACACACACACACACACACACACACACACACACACCACACACACACACATGCCCGCACGCACGCACGCATGACCTAGGAACACATATATGAATGATGCCAAACGTAAAGCAGATCTTTCACAGATTGAGTTACAGATATCTCAATGAATCAAGTGCGCTTATTTCTTAAAGTAGTAAATTGTGTTTGTTTACATTTTGTTAAGCATTTTCTCATCTTGTTTTGGACAAGGTAAAATTTTAGTTTTTTCAAAATTGCAAAATATCTACAATTTCCGTATGCATTATTGACTATTGCTGCCGCAGCTAACAGTCTTTCGATACTTGATCCATTCTTAGTCCAAAAAAGAAAATGTCAACAACAGAACACATACATTTTAAGACTTAGCTTTTGGTCATCATCATGTATGGATTACGTTTGTGTTGATTTCACCTGCCATAATATTTGGGATATCCATCATATGCATTTCTTTGCTGGCGCAAATCCAAACTCACTGTACATAGGCAACTTTTCCAAGCCTCTAAAACAAAAGTATCCACCCTCATTGCATCTGTAAAAACAAGCTATTTCCAAACCAAAATCCTGAATGCCTCTTCTTCAAAAGAACTCTTTACAACCATGAATCATCTCCTTGGCACACGAAAAGATTTACCTCTCCCAACAAAACACACAAATGAAGAACTCCCATCTGTATTCTCCAAGTATTTCACCACCAAAATACAAACTCTTCGTGACAGGCTTGACAGGACACCCCCTCTCCCTTCTCTTGGCACACCTCTTACTACTTTTACCCCAGTCTCACAAGAAGTAATTCTCAACACAGTCAGATCCATGTCGTTCAAAACCTGTGAACTGGATCCTTTTCCAGGTTCTCTCTACTCTGACTGTTTCCTACTCTCCTCCCATTCATCACTGACATCATCAACACTTCTCTCCAAACTGGAACTGTCCCAGATTCTTTCAAGTCTGCTATTGTTCACCCTCTCCTCAAGAAATACAATTTGGACCCAAATGAACTGAAAAATTACCGGCCTATCTGTAATCTCTCTTTCTTGTCAAAACTGCTTGAAAAAGTTGTCCTCAACCAACTGAACTCTCACCTGTCTGCCTCAATCCTTTCCAGTCAGCCTACCGCCAGTGCCATAGCACTGAAACTGCCTTGCTACACATTCTCAACAATCTCCTCCTTGCAACTGATACTGGCAAAGTCTCTCTCCTCACACTCCTTGATCTGTCTGCAGCCTTTGATACCATTGATCATGGTATTCTCCTTTCTAGACTCATCATACTTTTGGCATCTCTGACATTGCTCTCTCCTGGTTCACTTCATATCTATCAAACAGAAAACAAACTGTTCTCATCAATGGCACTTACTCTCAACCTGCATACCTGACCTGTGGTGTTCCACAAGGATCTGTCCTTGGCCCTGTTCTTTTCACTCTTTGCACCTCCCCCATGTCCACCATCATCAACTCCCACTCTATAAAACACCACTTCTATGCTGATGACACCCAACTTCAAGACAGTGACTCACCTGACAATATACAGCGCCTCCTGACTCGCACCACTGAGTGTTACTCGGACATTAAAAATTGGATGACATACAAAAACTTCAGCTTAATGATGACAAGACAGAAGCTATCCTCATTGGCACCCGTCAGAAACTTTCTCAGCTGCCTCCTCTTTCTCTCCCATTATGTAACACATCAGTCCCAATTTCTGATTCAGCTAAAACCTTGGTGTCTGCATTGACTCTACCCTCTCCATGAACAACTTTGTTTCTCAAACTGCCAGATCTTGCTACTATCACCTCATCGTATAAGCCTGATCAGGAAGTATCTCTCTGTCGAAACAACTGCAAAACTCGTTCTCTCCTTCATAATGTCTTGCATTGACTATTGCAATTCACTCCTGTCCGGTCTTCCTGCCTCCACCATTCACATCCTACAGCGCATTCAAAACAATGCTGCACACCGTGACTCAAAAAGAAAAAAGCTGACCACATATCTCCTCTCCTGGCACAACTTCACTGGCTCCCTGTATCAAAGCGCATACAGTACAAACTAGACACCATGTGCTACAAAAGCCTCAATAACGCAGACTCCGATTACCTGTCAAGCCTACTTGAGATCCATGTTCCCTCATGTACCCTCCGCTCTGCCTTTGATCCTCTGACTTTTCGCTTTCCACTACTAAGCTTAATACCTATGGTCCACGAGCCTTCTCTGTTTCTGGTCCGCTCTCCTGGACAAACTTCCTCTCTCAGTCCGTCAGCAACCTACTTTTGTCTCCTTCAAGTCCGCTCTCAAAACTCACCTTTTCTCCTCTGCATAAAATCCTGACCTCACTCAATCCCCTCTGCAGCCTGTCTCCACTCGGAGGGGAATCACATTGTAATATATAATTGTATATAATATGCTCTCTATAATTTTCCATTGCTTTTATTCTTTCTCCCCATTTATAGCCTGTGTGGTGTGTGTGGGTGTGTGGTGTGTGTTGTGTGTGTGTATGTGTGTGCGGCTGTGTGGTGTGTGTGTTGTGTGCGTGGTGGTGTGTGTGCGTTGTGTGCATGCGTGTGTGTGTGTTTCTGTTTCAGCGCTTAGATTTGATTTTATAAGATTTTGCGCTATATAAATATTGTAATTATTATTATTATTATTATTATTATTATTACCTCTCTATGAACCCCCTGCAGATTGAAATTGTGAAATCTTCATTGTGGATTTCGAACATTCATTTTTTTTTGGAACATTCACAGTCACAAGGACGTTCTTGGGTATAGTCCATGTCGAATCCTTTGTGTGCATTGACATCTGGGCAGACTTAATCTCAGACTCTGTATTTCCAAAAAGATGATTTATTTATACAGTTTTGCAGTGTTTCATTTTACAAAATGACCCTTATATATACGAATGTATATATAACCCTTAACTACCTGAAAGCAAACTAGACCGCTTGTGTGACTCCAAACCCGGAGGGTATCTTACTTTCTACATTCACAGTACCTCACTGTGGGTAATGAAGGTATTAATACAAACATGCAATTGCCCTTTGCAGAGCGGAAGGCAAGATCAAGCACTGTCGCATCAAGCTTGAGGGGCGTCTGTTCCTGATTGGCAACGCTCAGTTTGAGAGCCTGGTGGACCTGGTCAACTATTACGAGAAAAACCCACTGTACAAGAAAGTAAAACTACGTTATTCGGTGAACATGCAAGTGGTGCAGAGATTAGACATGGTGAGTGGCTGATGTTGTGTGTGTTTTGTGTGTGTTTGGATGGAAGTGGTAGGGTCATGCATGTGTACATGGGTAGTTTGTGTGATGTTTGGTGTGTGTGTGTGTGTGGTGTGTGTGTGTGTTGTGTTTGTTTGAGAGAGAGAGAGTGTGTGTGTGTGTTGATATGACGTATGTTTGTCCAAAACATTTTTTAAATATTGAAATAAAGGGAAAAGTTTAACTAAAATTGTTTGATTTTCAATTTCAACCTATAGAAAACTCTGATATTTTCGTGTTTTTCATAAAAGACATTGCTTATGAAATTTAAGGGCTTACAAATAATTTGGTAATCATTAGAAATTTTGTAATCATTAGGCACCAGATAAAAATTGCAAATATGCAGTTGCTGGGCACTAAATGAACACTGTAGCAATTGCCATTCTGCATTTTAGCTTTCTTCATAGAAAGAGGTTGCTTGTAAATACATATAAAATAAGGGTTGTACTTATAATTTTGTGTTTCTTCTGTTGAATCTGTCAACTTTATTTCACGAAGCACTAGAATCTGTCAGCTTCATTAATTTCAGCCAGGGAACATATTAACAATATCATCCAACGTTTTAGTTTTTTTCGTGGAAAGATCATGTGTAAACATATTTACATAAGCTGAGTGATCACTTGTAATGTTTGATTTTATTTTGTACGTTGTTTGCATCCAACCAGGCACCTGATGAAACCGGAGTCTATGGAGCTCCTGATGTGTATATCAACCCCAATGACTTCACTACCAAGGTAATATATATATATGTATGGTCTTGGGCCAGATACCTTTTCTAACCATTTCTCTGCTATATTGATGTGAGACATTATCATTATGACTTGATGATTGCCAGTGCATTGTTAAGGTTCATGGAACTTTGAATAGTGTTAACTTTTGCTCAGCATTGCAGAAATGTTATCTGCTAAGTTAGAAGCTTTAAGGCACCTGCAGGTTCTGTCCTCCTCGAGTGTGGATAGCTCAAATATTTTTGCCATTTCCATTATAGATCAAGAGACTTTTTTTGTTAACTCAGTCATAATGTTTGGTACATTGACTGAGTGAAAATGAACAGTTATGCTTGAGGAAGACTAGAGTCTGAAGTTCTTCTGATGCTGAGAGTAGTGATGGAAATGTTGGTCTTGACAGAGTCATACTTCATGAATTTGATGTCTGTGACCCAAATTTTAATCTTTGATGCTTTTGGCTATAGTGTATGCTGAGAAAATTTGCAGGAAAACTGAACAATAGCATCTGTGGTTTTTGATCACCCATGAATCCAAAAACCATTGCAGGTTACACCACAAAAATGTGGATCAAATGAAGAAAAAATGAACAATAATTGTTTTTGTAGCAGTTTGCAAATATTGACCTGTGTGTCCCACAGGCATGTAGATGAGGCTGATACAATCTTCATCAAAAACATCACAAGCTCTGCTTCTGTTAGATCAAAATCTGGTCAGTAGCATCAAATTCACACAGTTAAATTTCTTCATGACCAACTCTTCATCACTACTCTCAGAATCTGAAGAACTTTTTCCAGTATTTCTTGAAGTGCAAATGTTCATTTATTTGCTCTGCCATTGTTGCTGAACAGTGTGACCCATCAAGGAAAACTTCCTCAATTTTCTTGAACAGTACTGGTAATGGTGGAAATTTTGGTACTGGTAATGGTGGAAACAGCTTAGACTGCTATACTCAGGAAAGAAAGAGCTTTCAGAAAGTTAAATCTTTCTTTGTCAATAATTTTTGCAATGCTGCGCAAAACATTAACACCATACTCTATTCATGTCCAGTTTTTATCATTAGCGCACAGGCAGTTGTGAAATCATGATGTATGCCTTATGTCAGCACTGCAGCAAAGGGTATAATCGATTTTTTGACTGCAACCGACAATTTTTCATTTGCATAAAATTCCGCAGTGGATTGCAACCGACAAATTGCTGTTCATGACGGACTTTTGGTTTTGTCTGATGCAGAGGACAACCCTAGAAAGTGGAACTTCCCACGCAAGAGTTTTAGGGGGAAATTGCTCTCTTCCTGTAAATGGATCATTTGTTTTCAAGATTCAGAATATGTCAAAATGAACTTTTTGCACCGCTCAACATTTACTTGATGAAATTTTCATGCACGAACTTAGCACTGCAGACAACGAAGATTGGAGCAATGACTCTGACAGTGATTTTGGCAGCAGTTCCAATGAAAATATTTGAAAGTAGTGACAGCGGTGTGTTGTTTGGGCCTGATTTTGATAATTGTTGATTGCACATCAGAAGCAACAACAGTCAGAACATTCATGGTGCCAGTAGGGGCCTATGCGTAGGTGATGGTCAAAACAGATTTTCAAAATCATTTTGTTTTGAAGAGACGATTGCTCAGTTTATCAAGCAGTCAGTTTTACACAACTTCAAAGGTTTTAAGCAAATCTATTCAGAAAAAAGTAAAAAGATATAAGACGATTTTATGTGACACAGTTTATAGCGTTGACTGCAAGTTAGATTGATTCGGTTCAGGGGCAGCAAACTCAGCACTACTGTGTTGTCAGAACTGTATTAATTAATGTAAATGTATGTTTAGTTGTATGTTTTAAAGGAATAATTGATATAAGTGTATGGTGTAAAAGGAGTAATTGATGAAAGTATACAGAATAAACAGATTAATTGATGTTAACTTGTGGTGTAAAAGGAGTAATTGAAGCTAACGGAAGCTTTCAAACCACTGGGCTACCATTATAAATAAAAGGAGTAATTGAACAAAATAAGTAATTGAACTTAATGTATGCTTTCAATACTAAAAGGAGTAATTGAACTTACTGTATGCTTTCAGATCACTGAGCTAGCAATATAACTAAAAGAAGTAATTGAACGTAATGTATGCTTTGGAGTAATTGAAACTTACTGTATGCTTTCATATCACTGAGCTAGCATTATAACTAAAAGAAGTAATTGAACTTAATTTATGCTTTCAAACCATCAGGCTGTCATTATAACTAAAAGTAGTAATTGAACTTAATGTATGCTTTCAAACCATCAGGCTGTCATTAAAGCTATGCATTATTTGTCATTATCAACAGTGTACTTTTCATCATCTGTATTTGATATTGGTTATCGTGATTGTCGAAACAGTTGCGAGTGAAAGCCCTGCATGACTACAACGCCAACCGTGATGATGAACTGTCCTTCTGTAAAGGGGCCATAATCACGAATGTCAGTCGGCAGGACGGAGGATGGTGAGTCTTAGGCCTTGTCTTGTAGGAGTTCTCTCCATTGCCTTCGCTCTTCTGCTACCTTTATTTGATTTGTAGTTTTTGGTTTTCCTAATGTCTTTTTTTCAGTGTGTGTGTGTGTGTGTGAGTATGTGTGTGTGTGTGTGTGTGTGTGTGTGTGTGTATGTGTATGTGTGTGTGCATGCATGAACACACACACATGACACACATCACACAATGACACACACATCCGCCACCCACACCCCCCCCCCCACACCAACAACCACACACACACACACACACACACACACACACACACCACACACCACACCACACACACACACACACACACACACACACACACACACACACCACACCACACACACACACACACACACACACACAACACAACACACACCACACACACACCAACACACACAACACACACCACACACACAACACACAACACACACACACCACACACACACAACACAACACACACACACACACACCACACACAACCAACACAACACACCACACACACAACACCACACACAACCAACACACACACAACACACACACACACACACACACACACACACACACACACATACACACCACACACACACACACAACACACATACACACACACACACACACACACACACACACCACACACACACACACACACACACACACACACACACACACCAAATATTGTGTACATTTTGAAATGGTTATAGCCTTTGTGCAGTTGGCTGGGCTTTAACTCTTTCAGCCCGAACATACGCTATAGCGTAGGTCACGCACACAACGGTTCAGCCCGAGCATGAGCTCGAGCGTAGCTGACTTTTCAGAATTTTTGTAGGAAAGGGTCAAGAGTGGCTATGAAACGAAACATGCTTGCTCCCTTGTATAACATATCAAGAGTACGTGTGTACCCTTCCCAAGTACTGGCGGCCTTTCTTTGTTGGTTGAGGCAAGGTCAAAGCAAGTTATCTGGAGCACGAGCTCATCACGTGGACTCGTCGGGTCAACATGGCGACGAATCAAACACCAGCTAGCCGAGCACAGCGACTAAATGCGCGTTTCAACGTTCGTGAAGTGTTAGAACAACTTCAAACTTGTGGTTCTGATGAAGATGAATCTTTGAGTGAAAGTGAAGACGAAGAAAACACCGCAGATTCGGATTTTTCGGCCGATAGCAGTGTACTTGTGCGTGCAAGTTTTCCAAGAGCAAAATTAGAAGAAGAAAAAAAATTTCATTATTTCATAAGCAAATACTTTCAAACTCACACATCTGTTAGTTCATGGTCATTGTGAAAAGCTCACAAAATATCAGGTCTCTATCTTTAACAGTTAAATTTTTACAATTTTTTTCCTTGAAAAGTATGAATGGCTTCTGATGTCGGCATGTATGCGTGAATGCTTGAGGTGCACATGTCTGCCACAGCATGTTGACAAAGATACAGACACTGCAGGACTCCCAAACTTGGTATGCACACTAACCAATCATAAATACACAAAATAAAAGTATTTTGGAGGGTATCAAACTAAAATTGTGATTTTTGTGTTCTTTGAGTATTATGATACCCCTTTGCATGATTTTTTCAAAAAATCAAATTTTTGAAAAAATTTAATAATTTCATTATTTTACAAACTAACAATTTCAAACTTGCACACAAGTTAGTTTATTCTAGTAACAACATCTCCACAAAATTTCATTCCTTTATCTTTACAAGTTATTTTTCTACAAATTTATTAGTAACCTATACAATTTGGCCAGGGGGGAGAGATTGTGAGAATGAGCACTCTTCCAGGGCTGAATGAGTTAAACAAAAAGAACAGGAACCAGAAAAAACACCAAAGAAGAATATGAGCGTGTATTTAATACAACAAAACAAGAAAGGCGCAAATTTTCAGCCAACTGGCCTTTGTCAAGCGTAAGATTACAAACAAACAAACACTAGATACAAAAAAATTGAGAAAAAGACTGAAACTTCCCTGCTGCTGTCTTCAATGTAATCTTCATCATCATCATCAGGTGCCCTGCCGCATGGCGTTGGTGACCATGGACTTCCAACCATCTCTATCTCTCGTTGCTCCTAGCATCTCCCCCACCCTCCTCATCCCAGCCACTCTGCAAGTCTGTCCAGCATTTTCTCCCTGGGTCTACCTGGTGCTCTCTTTCCCTCCAGCTTTCCCATTGTGACCAGGTGCTCCAAATCCCCTTCCTCATAAAATGGCCTATAAATGTTGCCTGTCTTTTCCTAATCTTCCTTATGAGTGATCTACTTGTGTCTGCCTCCATCAAGGCTGTCTCGTTTGTTTTCTTTGCTGTCCATGGAACTCTCAACATTCTTCTGAGAAACCACATCTCGGCTGCCTCAGTCTTGCTCTGGCTTTGCTTGTTGACTGTCCACGCCTCGCATCCATACAACAGTATTGGTTCTATATAACATTCAAGGACTCTCTTTCTGATGTTAATTGATAGGCATTTGTTATGTAATCATACGCTTGACAAAGGCCAGTTGGCTGAAAATTTGCGCCTTTCTTGTTTTGTTGTATTAAATACGCTTTCATATTCTTCTTTCGTGTTTTTTCTGGTTCCTGTTTGCTTGAACGCGGGCAGTCACACTTGTTTTAAAAAGAACAAGAATAGAACCCGCATGCTCCATGCAATTACCCTCATGTCTGCCTGTGTCTGCAGGTGGCGGGGTGACTACGGGGCCAAAAAACAGCACTGGTTCCCCTCCAACTTTGTGGAGGAGGTGGAGACCCACAGCGACCTCAACAGCGAGTCTATGCCCCTTGGGTCTCTTCAGCAAGGCAGCATCGACGTTCAGGGCTGTTTTGTCGGTGGGTGTTGCTCTGTCTTTTGCCTTGTCTTGCTAGTCTTGTGTTCTGTTGTGTTGTGTTTGTTTTGTTTGTGTTGTGTGGTGTGGTGTGTAGTGTTGTGGTGAAGTGTGTGGTGTGGTGTTGTGCTATATTTTTTGTCGTTATTTATTGTTATTATTATTATTATTATTATTATTATTATTATTATTATTATTATCATTATTATTATTATTATTATTATTATTATTATTATTATTATTGTTTGGTGGTGACAGTGTGCAGCGGCCAACACTGAACCCGGTGGTGCCGACATGTGAGACAGGTAAGGTGAGATTACTAGTGGTAGTAGTATAATAGTAGTAGTATTGTTGTTGTTGTTGTTGTTGTTGTTGTTGTTGTTGTTATTATTACTGTTGTTGTTGTTTTTAGAATTGTCAGTATTGTTATCATGACCATCACCATCATCATCGTCATTGTTATTACTATTATTATTGTTGTTGTTGTTGTTGTTGTTATTATCATTATTATTATGATGATGATGATGGTGATGATGATTATCAGCGCTTAGATTTGATTTTATCAAGATTTTGCGCTATATAAATATTGTAATTATTATTACTATTATATTATCATCATCATCGTCGTCGTCATCTTCATCATCATCATCATCACTGTTATTATCATTATTATTATTCAGAGCCGTTGGCACCACGTGGGGACAAATCGGCCTTTCGCATCAGCACACGTCACCAAGCACTGCCCATTGACTGCCTGGTGGATACAGAGGAGGATATGAAAGACTGGGTTGACAAAATCACTGAGTCTTCTTCAATGGCTGTGCAGAGGGTGAGGTCATGCTGCCTGGAATCAGAATCAGTTGCCATGGGAGCCTTAGGGTGTATAGAGATGGCCGTGATAAGTGTGTGTGTTTAGAAGTGTGTGTGTGTGTGTGTGTGTGTGTGTGTGTAGAAGTGTGTTTGTGTGTGAGTGTGTGTGTTTATTTAAAAGTGTGTTCGAGGGGAGTGGGAAGGTGTGTGTGCAAGGGGGCAATGATATGAAGCATTCTCTCCCTTTGTGGCTGTACGCAGGTTGATAGGTTGATGATGTGTGTATAGTAAGAACTTCTATGAACAACTAAAAGAAAATATGTATATATGTATATATGTATGTATGTATGTATGTATGTATGTATGTATGTATGTATGTATATAATCTCACTCTGTTTCTCTGTCTCTGTCTCTCTCCTCTCTCTCTCTCTCTCTCTCTCTCTCTCTCTCTCTCTCTCTCTTTTCTTAACCAGGTACTAATGACTGTACTTTTTAAACATTTGTTTATATGTATATATGTGTGTGTGTGTGTATGTGTGTGTGTTTGTTTGAATGAATGAATGTGTATGTGTATATGCATGTGTGTGTGTGTGTGTGTGTGTGTTTATGTGTACGCGCATGTGTGTGCAGACCTCAGAGCAGAAGCTGTTGGAGAGGACGATGCGTATTGCCAGAGAGTTTTCAGACCTCATTGTGTACTGTCAAGCTGTACCCTTCAGTGCCGACAGTAAGTCACACAGACTTTCCTTACAGTGGAGATAAAACAAAATATGACTGCTGGATCTTGAGGGTAAAAACAAAATATTAAAGAATACCTTGTTTGTAAAAGATCCTTTGGAGTATAAAACACAACGTTTCGAGCCCAGGCCCTTTGTCAAGTGAAAAATAAAATGACAAGGAGTATTGAAAACAGTTCAAAAAAAAAAAAAAGAGGGGGGGGGGGGGGGGAAGAGGGGGGTAGGGGTAGAGGGGGGTAGGGGGTTGGGGTGGGAGAGAGAGGGGAAACAGTAGGGATTAGTAGGACAAGGAAAGGACCTGGGCACTGCTACGCTTCGGCAGTTCTGGTGTTCAGGCCCGTCGGCTGGACTGTTCCCAGTCGGTGGATGATGCAGTTCTCCATATATTTTCTGTATTGTTAGTCTCTGGTGTTTTGCCATACTGCTGAAATCTGTGCATGGATGTAGCTGTGTTGGGGGCTATTGAAATGTTGGCCTATGGGGTTGTTGTAGTTTAGTTTCATGGATCTTAGATGTTCCACAAAACGGTCATTGACAGTGCACTGTCTGTCTCTGATTCTGATTATTTCATTTTGATTGGGTGTAATTATAAGTCAAGTTCCATTCCATGAACTGACTCACAGATTTAATATTTTTTATTGTTTACAAATATCAAACTATGAAAATAGAATGCAATGGTGATTTTTTGTTATCTGAAGACAAATACAACCGTGATTTTTTTTCGTCCAAAAATATCAGTCTACGAAAATAGAATACAACAATGACTTTTTTTTGTTATCCAAAAATATGAGTCCAAAAATATCAGTCTATGAAAATAGAATGCAACAAATACAACAGTGATTTTGTCGTTACCCAAAAATATCAAACTATGAAACAAACACAACAGTGATTTTTTGTTGTTGTTGTTGTCCAAAAATATCATCAGACTGCAAAAATAGAATACAACAGATACAACAGTAATTTTTGTTATTGTTGTGGTCCAGAAATATCAAACTATGAAAATAGAATACAACAATGAAAACTCAAAATCGCAGATCAGCCTTGTGGATAAAGCATGCTCTCTTTCCAATATCTTCATTGATTGTCAGTTTTTATTTATGTTTGTTTGTTATTTATTTATTTATTTATTCATTTATTTGTTTGTGTGTTTGTTGATTTATTTATGTATTTATTTATTTATTTGTTTGTTTGTTTGTTTTTTTTCTAACCTTTTCCCAGCTTCTTTGCCACCTCAGCAGTGTTGATCTGGCTCTAATTTGGCTCCCAAGCACGTCACCAACACCAAATTCACTCACTAGAAGTTCCAGTGCTAGGAAGCCCACAGGAGCCAAGCATATGAGACAGCCATAGGGCCACCCATTAGAGGAGATCCTGCCCTGCTGCTGTGTCAGTTCAGTGAAGTTCAAAGTGTCTTTTCTGATCTAGTTTACTGAGGACATTGCGTACTGAACCCTCGATCAACAACAGTAATTGCTCCAATGTGGAGCCAGATCAACGAGAGACCTCTGGAAAAGAGACCATCCATCACAACCCTCCAGACACAACCCCATGAACCATTGAAAGTGAATAGTGAAGAAGAAAAGAGAGAAGACAAACAGGAAAAAGAAGTAAAAGATGAAGATGAAAAAAAAAAGTAACAATACAGAAAAGGAGGAGGAAGGAGGAGAAGAAGAAATAAAAGTAAAAAAGAATAAAAAAAACAAATTTGTGGAAAATTCGTATCGGTTCAGAGCTTCAAAAAGTTGCGCACTTGTTCTCGGTAATGGAAACTTTGGTGTGTCGGTAAGTTTTTGACTATAAACCATGGATTGTATGGTACAAGTGTGTGTGTGTCTGTGTGTGTGTGTGTGTGTGTGTGTGTGTGTGTGTGTGTGTGTGTGTGTGTGTTTGTGTGTGTGTGTGTGTGACATGTGTAGGATAGGTGTATACATGTGTATGCGTGTATGCAAATACACCAGTTTGACAGACCAGTCAATCAGACTTGTTTCTGTTTTTCCCAACAGAAGTGCCAGGTCCTTTCTACGAGATGTCATCCTTCCCAGAAACCAAAGCTGAGAAGTTTGTGAACAAGCACAAGGCCAAGCTTTTCTTGAAATATCCTTGCTGTACACTTGTTTGTGTCTTGTTGTGTAGATGTTTAACTCTGTGTTTGCATGTGTGTGTGTGTGTGTATGTGTGTGTGTGTGTGTTGTGTGTGTGTGTTAAAGAGAGAGAGAGTGAACAAGCACAAGACCAAGCTTTTCTTGAAATATCCTTGCTGTACGCTTGTTTGTGTCTTGTTGTGTAGATGTTTAACTCTGGTGTGTGTTTGTGTTTTGTGTGTGTGTGTGTGTGTGTGTGTGTGTGTGTGTGTTGTATGTGTGTGTGAGTGTGCATGTTTGAGTATGTATGTTGTGTGTGTGTGTGGGTGAGTGTTTGTGTGTGTACATTGTGTGTCTATGTGAGAGAGAGAGAGGTTTTATGGTAATACAGGCTGTGTTAGACCTTTCACAAGTTGGAGTGGCTAGAGGGGGAAAGGGTGAGAATTTTGAGAGTTTTTTTGTGATTTTTTTTTATTACAAAATGCGCCACGTTCAATCCAATTTATTGAAGGTGAGTCCTATAACCAGGTAACCAGAAAGAGAAACACACAGCACACACATGCAAATAGAATATATGGTGTATGTGTATGCATTCTTAAAAGCGAGCGCCTGTAAATGTAGAAATGTTCATGTTTGGTTGTTGTGGTTTTATGCAGTTTGCCATATTTCTGTATCATTGTTTCTGTGTTTGTGATTGGGGGAAAGGGGAAGGGTTGAAGAGCTGGAAAGGACATGATTTTTATCCCTTTACCATTTCAACCATTGTCTTTCCACTGTGAACTTTCTCACATCAGCAACAGTGACTATTTCCTTAACACGGATGCACATACCACCGCACACAGCTGAGCCGTGTGTACCCAAAAGGTCAGCGTGTGGACTCCTCCAATTACGACCCTGTTCCCGTGTGGAACTGCGGGTCCCAGATGTTGGCTCTCAACTATCAGACACCAGACAGACCCATGCAGCTTAATCAGGGTCGTTTCATGGCCAATGGAAGGTAGTGATGTTTGATAAATAATAGAGAATTTTCTGTCAAAGGTGAATAGCAAGTCTGTGCTCACACCCAGTGCTGGTGTCTATAGAGTTTTTCCATCGCTACAGATGGAAAAGTTCATGCAATATGAGTAATGCTTTGTTCCTAATTGCGGAGCTGTCATATTGTACTATGCTGTGCTGTGTTTAGTATAAATAGCTTTCACATTGCAGATAGGAGCAAAGCATGACTGGCGGTGCATGATTTTTGTTTTTAGTCTGGTGATGGAAGATTTCAGTGGACAGCCGTCTTAAGTGTGAGCAGAGTCTTTCATAGACATTTTATTAAAACAATAAAACAAAATAAAAGACTTGAATAAGAGTACAGGATATAATCTTTTATTTGTTTTTTTTCCTTTCATTTAATTCATTGTGTGTTTGTAGGACAGGGGTGTGTTTTCTGCCCACTTTTTTGTGTACCAGTTGTACAGATAGTTGAATGCTTGTGAGCAGATAGTCTGTATAAATAATTTGCGTTCATGTCTGGATAATTTGACAGACACTCTTGTTGACTTCAGGAAAATCCATGTTGGTGCATTCAGTTTGTAGCTTCGCGAATGAAGGGAGATCATTTGGTGAAGGAAAAGTAGTTTGAAAATTGATGACAAAGTTAATTCCCTGGAGTTGTAAATCTGCGTGAAATGATAGATTTATCGTTTGCCAATGTGAGTGGTCTGGCCAGCCAGTCATATTACTCCAGAGTGTAGGCACACTTGTTTCAGCTTTCTGTTACAACCAGTACTACTTTTGCTTATACTGCTTACTGATTCTTGCCTACTGCTGCAAGTGTTACTGCTTTCAGTAAAGATTATTTCGCACTATCATCCCAGAACATTTAAGTTGAGTGCAAAGCCTAACTCAGTTTTGAACCTGTCTATCCCCCCCCCCCCACTCTAAAAAAAAAAAGAAAGAGAAAAAATAAGGGAAAAAATGCAAATGTAATTTTAAATCCATGAATGTTGCGACATCTGTCAATATATTACCAGTAAGAGAGAAAAGATTCTAAGTAAAGTTTATGGTTATTGAAATGTTACAAGTGTGTGCGTGATGTGTTTTTTGCAGGTGTGGATACATACTAAAACCCACCATCATGAATCACGATGCTTTCACTCCGTATGAGAAAAAGTTCCTGGCACAACTGGGGTGGAACCTCTAACACTTACCATCACGGTAAGAAAGTGCTGTGTATTCTGGTAGGTTTGGAAAAGTTGTGAATGAAAGAGATGGAGTCATCCTAGCTCATTTTTTTCCATATCCTCTCACTGTATGTGTGTTTTTTGTGTTTTGTGCCTTGCTGTGTGTGTGAGACAGAGAGAGCCAAACAGAGAGAGGGGGAGAATGTGTAAATAAAAAGAGCATGACATTTTAGGAAGGTTGTGAGACAGTTTTGTTCAATGTATGCACATTTTAGTGTTACAAAACAATTCTTTGGTCATTTCATGTTCAGTTTATATATACTTCTATAGTTAGGGAGATTTTAGTTTCATATAATGATATGTATAACTCCTAAGATTTTCTGGAAAATTTTTCAACGTACACTGTGGCCAAAAGCATTTACGATGAAGTGGTCAGTTCTGTTGCATGTGCTCAGTATACCAGGCTCATTCCATGGACACCAAACCAAAAGCATGTCAGAACCAAATGATTAGATTAATTCCACAAAAGTCCAAAAAACACATTGTTCACTTCTTTCAGAGTTAAAGTGAGGTGTCATCACCAGAAAGAGACATTTTACATCAACAATACCAACTTGTCATCTGGTCATCATGAGAAAGGAAATTTATACGTCAGTAATACCAATTATACATATTATCAGTAATACCAAAGCTGCTTTTGAAATATTAAGCCCATGATATCAGAAGAAAAAAAAATCTGTGTATCAGTAATACCAACACATCTGTTGAGCTCATGAGATGGGTTGGTTTGTGTTGGATGGTTATGCATGTCTGTTTTTGTGCTTAATATCATTTTCTTTCTTTGTTTTTTCTCCTTTGTAAATACATTTCTGTCTGTCTTGTCACCTTTGGGGTTTTTTTTTTTTTTTTCCTTTCTTGCTTTTATATATCAGTTGAAGTTCGTCACATCTGAAATGTACTAGTACTTCAGTATTGCTTTATCTGATTTTAAATATGTCTTTGTTGCAGATACTGGGAGCTCGTCACCTGGTGAAGTCAGGTCGGGGCATGGCCAGCCCTTTCGTGGAAATTGAGATCACAGGCATGGAGTGTGACAACCAGAAATTCAAAACTGGCACTCGAGGTAGACTATACAGTTTGAATTGTTTTTGATTGAATTTGACATTGTCATATCCAAGACAGATACTCGCGTTAGGATGCTTTGGTGCAGTTTTGGTCTGGTTTTGTGTGTTTTATCATCCAGAATTTTAGAGACAGGTTCCATGAAGTGTCACTGTTCAGATGCGTGTGGTGTGTGTGTGGGTGTGTGTGTGTGTGTGTGTGTGTGTGTGTGTGTGTGTGATTTTGAATGGGATTCACATTGTAAATGCAGGAGTAGCTGCTTTGAGTTAGGATGCTGTACGATTTGTTCAGCATCTGTTCTAATGTGACAGTCAAAAACACTAAAGGCAGGCTTAAGGTATTGCTTTACTGTGTAGTTTGATGTGAATGGGACACTCCTGAATTTCAGACAGACTTTGTTCCATTGATGAAAGATGTATTTGTCACAGGTGTTTTCTGTTTGTATGATAGTTATTGTCTTTCTCTATTCCCATTTTTGGAAACTGTCATGTAAGAGATAAATGGATTCTTCTTTCAAGTCTTCATAGATTTCTTCTTTTTTCCTTATGTTTTGTTGTTGTTGTTGTTTGGTTTTTATTTTGCTTTTTTTGTTTTGTAGTCAGGTAATGAATTTTTATTTAAATACTGAGACTATGTCTTGTTTTTTTATAATTATTTTCCTTTTTGAGACTGTGTCTTTTGTCATTTATTTTCCTTTTTCAGTTGTCTTTCTTCGTAGCAGTCCTTATTTTCTGTTCTGACAATGATGAAGACGGTTGTTGTCGGTGGTGGTGCCGTTTTCATTATCATCATCATTGTCATACTCATCATTACCATAATAATTATGATTGTTTGCAAGTGAAGACTGATATCCAACCATACCATGCTCCTTGTTATTGTTGTTGCTGTCTTTGTTGTTGTTATCATCATCACCATAATTATGATTGTTTGCAAGTGAAGACTGATATCCAACCCCACCTTATACTATGTTATTGATGTTGCTGCTTTTGTTGTAGTTATCATCATACCATAATTATGATTGTTTGTCAAACGAAGACTGATATCCAACCCTACCAGATTCCATATTATTGATGTTGCTGTTTTTGTTGTAGTTAACATCCTTACCATCATCATCACTGTCATCATGATCACTGCCATCATTATCATCACCACCACCATCATCATTATCATCATCATCATCATCACTCATCATCACCACCATCATCATCATCATCACCATCAGCAGCAGCAGCAGCTTCATCATCCTTTCTGTTGTCTTTACCTTCCAGTGGACAATGGACTGAACCCCATGTGGAACGAGAACTGTGTGTTTGACGTGCTGTGTCTGGAGATGGCACTGCTGCGGTTGGCTGTCATCATCATCAGCATCATCATCATCGCCATCATCATTGCTGTTATCTTTCTTTTCCAGTGGACAATGGACTGAACCCCATGTGGAACGAGAACTGTGTGTTTGACGTGCTGTGTCCGGAGATGGCACTGCTACGGTTGGCCGTCATGGACGAGGACATCTTCGGTGACCGCAACTTTCTGGGACAGGCCTGCTTTCCTGTTCCCTGTATCCGACCTGGTCATGTGTGTGTGTGTGTGTGTGTGTGTGTGTGTGTGTGTGTGTGTGTGTGTGTGTGTGTGTGTGTGTGTGTGTGTGTGTGTGTGTGTGGTGTGTGTTTGTAGTGTGTGTGTGTGTGTGTGTGTGTGTGTGTCCCTTGGTAAAAATGAAGATTTTTCCAATCTCCCAGGTCAGCATGTGTGCAAACGGTGAGTGCCTGAACCCCCTTTGTATGTATGTACATGCAGAGCATGCAAAATGGACTGATGGCTTTGTGGTGTTACAGGTTATCGCAGTGTGCCGCTCAAGAACGGCTACAGTGAGCCTCTGGAACTGGCTTCTCTACTTGTTCACATTGACATGAGAAATCCCAAAGTAAGGTGTTTTCTTTTCTGTACTCTTTTACAGTAAATAGTCGTGTGTTTGATGTGCTTAGTATATGGTGATTGGTTTTAAAACTGATGCAGGGACAAGACATATGTACTGCTGTACAGAGATGCCCTTCGTTTTGAATGTGATGCAGGTACAAGACTGATGTATTGTGTATAATTATGGTGATGCTCATAGTTTTGAGTGATGTATTGTGTATAATTATGGTGATGCTCATAGTTTTGAAAGTCATACACCCCAAAATTTGCTCCCTCCACTAGGTGGGTCAGTGCCTATGACTTTTTGTGCTTAGATAGGGAGTTCTTGCAGGAGTTCTAACCTGCATATGAAGAAGAAGAAGAAGAGGAAGAAAAAGAAGAAGGTGCACTGATACTTATGGTTACAGTTTCATCAAAATCGATGTATAGTTTTCTAAGGAAACTTCAGCACTGAAGTTTGGAAATGTTTGTATTTTCTCATAACAGCAGTTTAGTGGGATACTGTGTGCAAATCCCTGTGACTTGACCATTAATTGTCAGATTTAAAATTGGTTTGCACCATGAAAAAGAGCAGAAGAAAAACTTTCAAAACATCAAGAATATGAAATGAAACATCTGGAAACTTAAATATCATTCTGTCTCACCTGTCTCACCTGTCGGCGTCACCGGGAACAGTGTTGGCCGCTGCACATGATGTCCTCACAAGTTGCCTCCAGCACTCTCGATCTTGGCTAAGTCTGACCACCTCCTGGAGTTTCTTGCCACTGATGTTTGTGATGTTTCTAGCAAGTGATGCAGGTGGCCGTCCTCTGTTTCTCTTTCCTTCCACTTTACCTCGGAGGACAGTGGACATCAAGTCTGTTCTCTCATTACGGATTGCGTGTCCAACATATTTCAGTTTCCTCCGTTGTATGAGTACTAGGAGCTTGCGTGTAGTACCCAACTCATTCAGTATGCTTTCATTTGAGCGCCTATCCGTCCATTTGACCCTCAGCAGTCTTCGGTAAAACCACAGCTCTGCTGCTTCCACTCGTCTTTCATCCTCTTTCTTCATTGTCCATGCCTCGCAGCCGTATAACATCACTGGCCAGACAAGACATTTTAAGAGTTTTATCTTAAGGTCTGCTGTTATGCTGTGGTCTTTCCAAATATTGTTCAATTGAACCATACTGTTCTTGGCCATTCCAATTCTCATTCTGTAAACAGTGTAAAATATAGATTAGGTAAAACATAGTCTAGGTAGGGCCTCAGGACCTGGCCAGCTCATGGGTTTATGTGCAGGCTTAAGGCATGTGCCACGGTCACCATACACGTGGCACCTGTGACGTTAGTGCATATGGAATTCATTCTGAGCACGGAGATGTCATCTTGAGAAACTGACACTGAAATCTATACTGGAAGGTCAGGTATGTTTTGTGAACAACAATATGCAAACTCACCGTCTTTTGTCCACTGTAGGAGAGCGAAGACCGGGACATATACGCCTCGATCCAGGAGCTGCGGGATCAGTCAGAAGTGTTGACACAGCAGATGGAACACCTGGAGTTGGCAGGGGATCAGGACAATGCCACCGCCGTCAAACAACAGCTGCAGGCCACACAGGAACGACTGCTGGCCAAGAACAGGGAGAGGGAACAGCGCAAGTAAGTTTTCTCTTTGTCTTTTTATTTCATTTTTTTCCCTTTTTTAAAATTTTTTTTGTAGCTGTAACTGCTTAATGTATTTATGTCATACTGGTGATACTGAAAGAGCCCCCACAGTAGCAAATGTCATACTGGTGAAAAACGGGTTTGATTGGGAAAATAAAATCATACATGATGATGTCTATGAATATACAAATGGACAAACTTTATCTCTCTTTGCTGCTATTCTTTGTTTCTGTCTTTCTTTTTGCTGCTAGTCTTTGTTTCCATTCTTCTGTTTGTTGCTAAGTCTTTGTTTCCAGTCTTATCAGTATTCTTCTGTTTGCTGCTAAGTCTTTGTTTCCAGTCTTATCAGTAGTTTGTGAGATCAGAATTTGAACTTGGAACAGGAGCAATTCATAGCACTCGGAAAGTTCTGTATGCGCCCTGCCCAAATCTGCCATCAGTTACCTGGCAGAATCCTTGAGCCTGTGTGAAACCCTATGCGCTAGTATGGTCTTGAAATGGTCATCAAGGAGAGATCTTTGAAACAGTCAGCTGACACCACCAGAATGATGGAAGTATAAGATGGGCAGCAAACAGGCAAGTTTGTTTGTGAGAATAAGGAATTAGATTGGTGAGGTCTGTGTTTTTCTGACTTTCCATACACACACAAACGAGCACAAATTCATGCATGCACAAAAAGAAACATACACACATGTATGCAGATGTGCGCTGTTACGCAGGCCCATATGGTTTTAGAATATGCATGTACTCTTTTGTGAAATAGAATTTAGTTTCCACTGAGCACATCATCATTAAGTTAAAATTCGTGTTTAGATGTATGCAGATGTGCGCTGTTACGCAGGCCCATATGGTTTCAGAATATGCATATACTCTTTGTGAAGTAGAATTTAGTTTGCACTGAGCACATCATCATTATTTTTTTAAGTTAAAATTCCTGTTTAGAGGAAAATGCTGAGTGATGAACTAGTAGTGAAGACTTAATGCATTACTGTTGGGGCAGATGAGCCAGCGTCACCAGAAGGTGTACCGACGACAGACACACATGTAAAGGAGGCACACAGATCAAGGAGAACCATACAGACTGATTGTCGAACCAAACGGATAGGAAAACATTCTGTGTGTTGTACCATGCCAAAGGGGAACCATATTTGATACCAAGCTGAAGGAAAACAATCCATTTCTGCCAAATCACTGATGGAACCATTTTATACCTGTTCCACCGTATGCTGAAAGGAAGCCACCAGTTAGTTCTCTGTTTTTAGGGCTGCTGGCAGTCTGTTGACTGATGATTTTTCATGGCTGGGATTTTTTCATTCTGAAAGAAGTCTCCGTGATATTGCGTTGTTCAGCATAAACTGTCTTGCAACTTACCGTTTCCATCATGTCTGGTCATGTTACGCAGAAAAAAATATGACACGTGACAGATGGTACGTGGTACCTGATCTTACCATTCTCTTTGATATTTGGTGGACAGAGGAAGCAGTGCTTGCCGTATAAAGCAGATGTGTGACATGTGATCTTTTTAATGTGCTGGAATTCACACTGGGGAAAAAAAAAACATCAAGCAATAGGGAGGTTCAACACTGCCTTGTGTGACAGTTTATATATGTGAAAACATTTGTTGGTTGGTTGTGTGTGCTTCTCATTTTCTTTGCTTTTTTTTATATACATTATTTGTTACTTTTGTATTTTTTGGAAAACATTTTTTTTTTCAGAGTATGTGATCTTTCATGAAGACTGGACATTTATCATTAGAGACCATGGATACTTCTGCTGTTTTTTGATGTATCCTTCAAAAACATGGACAGCGTTTTACAGTGCCAGATGTTTGTGCATGAGTCTCCGTGAAGCACAGGCCACACAGTGAGACCTGTAGAGGAGGTCTGTGATGGTTTCCTGCCGGTGTCTTAGGTTCAAATCTTGGACCTTGCAGTGTCAAAACATGGGATCAACGATGCATTCATCTGCACAGGTTTACTGTGCTCTTTGCAGTCTGTCTGCATGCTGCTACGCCTTTTTTGCGAGATGATGTGCATATTACCTGCGTGTGTTGGGAGGAGGGTTTTGCGCAGGACTCAAAGGACTAAGCTGTTGTTATTCTTGTGCAATTCATTCATGGCCTTTACTGTTACTGTGCAGAGAGAGTGTTTTGTGTTGTGTAACAATGAGATAACACTCTGCCTGAAATATATATATATATATATATATATCTCTATCGATCTATCTATCGATCTATATCTGTCTGTGTCTCTCTCTCTCTCTCTCTCTCTCTCTCTCTCTCTCTCTCTCTATATATATATATATATATATATATATATATAAATATATATATATACATATAAAATACTGTAGCGCTGCCTGTATTCTTAATGTTGTTCATTAAAATGAAAGAATTGCATCAGTACCATCAGTGGCTAACAGAAACCTTCTTACTCATTGTATCTAGTTTAGGAGTTGAACAGTTTCCATTGGCCATTGATGATGTGTATTGTGTTATTATATTACTTACTGGCTGTACTTTTGATACTGTTCATTATACTGAAATAAACGAGTTGTGAATCTTGCCATCAGTGACAGTTGATATCGATACATTACTGCTTAACTCCTAGGTATAACTACAGAGTGCTAATTTGCAGAGACCCAGATCATTGATTGTATTGAAACAATCATCAGGTAATATTGAAATATTGCACATTATAACTGCTCTGGAATAAATATTGTGCTTTGTTGTCAGTTGATTTGATCAACCAGAGCCAAAGACAGAAGTGTGAAAACTTTATTGCTGATGAAATCAGGGGGGGAAGAAAATAGATGGGGAAAATGAAAATGAATTCATCCTCTCACTAAAACTGAACTTGTGATGAAATCATGGTGATGGAAATGAATGAAGAAAATAAAATCAACTGGACTTGCAAAAAACAAAACAAAAAAACAAAAAATGGGGATCAGTCCTGAAACGAAGTCAGTAATATACCACACACACTCATTTTGTTTAAAAGTGACAGTAAAGAGTGGGAAAAGTAAAAGAACAGAAGAATGATGTATAGACTTGCCGACAGAAGTTTCAGGAAGCGTATCTTGGAATGGTTTTGTTGTTTTTTTTTAAGAAGAAGAGAAGTTCAGACATTGAGAATGATAAAACGATACATGATTTGTTGAAGGAGAGAAGTTCAGACATTGATAATGATAAAATGATACATGATTTGTTGAAGGAGAGAAGTTCAGACATTGATAATGATAAAATGATACATGATTTGTTGAAGGAGAGAAGTTCAGACATTGATAATGATAAAATGATACATGATTTGTTGAAGGAGAGAAGTTCAGACATTGATAATGATAAAAGATACATGATTTGTTTGAAGGAGAGAAGTTCAGACATTGATAATGATAAAACGATACATGATTTGTTGAAGGAGAGAAGTTCAGACATTGATAATGATAAAATGATACATGATTTGTTGAAGGAGAGAAGTTCAGACATTGATAATGATAAAATGATACATGATTTGTTGAAGGAGAGAAGTTCAGACATTGATAATGATAAAATGATACATGATTTGTTGAAGGAGAGAAGTTCAGACATTGATAATGATAAAACGATACATGATTTGTTGAAGGAGAGAAGTTCAGACATTGATAATGATAAAACGATACATGATTTGTTGAAGGAGAGAAGTTCAGACATTGATAATGATAAAACGATACATGATTTGTTGAAGGAGAGAAGTTCAGACATTGAGAATGATAAAATGATACATGATTTGTGGAAGGAGAGAAGTTCAGACATTGATAATGATAAAATGATACATGATTTGTTGAAGAAGAGACGTTCAGACATTGATAATGATAAAATGATACATGATTTGTTGAAGGAGAGAAGTTCAGACATTGAGAATGATAAAATGATACATGATTTGTTGACATTGATAATGATAAAATAATACATGATTTGTTGAAGGAGAGAAGTTCAGACATTGATAATGATAAAATGATACATGATTTGTTGAAGAAGAGAAGTTCAGACATTGATAATGATAAAATATTACTCCCAGGATGCCCTACTTTTTTTCACCGCAGGCTAACAGGCAGTTGGAATGTTTGATTAAATTGTAATCCTTTTAGTGTTGCTACAGTAGTAGCCAACAGTTGGAAACCGACAGGGCAGGCACCTCATATGGTTTCCATCTGTTTGTATGTAGCCGACAGTGTCAGCCGATTGCATAAATGGTCGCTCTCCTTCATGCGCTGACCTCATGCTTCTGGCGCTATTAAACTGAAACTTGGTCAGGGAACCCGGTTACCATCCAGTAAGATGCTGTTGGCAAAATTAGAGACACACACACACACAGACACACACACACACACCACACACACACACACACACACACACACACACGCACACATGCACGCACACGCGCACGCATGCTCTGACAAAGGAACGAGTGTAGTAATTGCCAAGAGTATTTTCCTTCATGCCATGTCATGTTTGAAAAATGGCAAGAACTCTGCTGGCAGAAAATTAAGGAGGAATTGAAATGTACAGTAAGTGGATCAGAAAAACACAAAGAGGAAGCTTTAAGGAGGAATTGAAATCTACAGTAAGTGGATCCGAAAAAACACAAAGAGGAAGCTTTAGCTTAGTCAGGTATTGAGGGATAAGATGATGAAAATGATTAACCCTTTGACTCCCGTACCCTATCCACCAACAGCAAAAACTTAACCCTTTGAATCCCTCACCCTGTCCACCAGCTTCCTTTTCATTCACTTGTCTTTCCGGTGTCGAAATTCTCTCGTGTCCTTTTAACCCCACCATCGGAGTATGACTGCTGTAACAGGATGAGGGATTCAAAGGGTTAAGTTTTTGCTTTGTTAGCATGGTTGACGATGCAGGATGCTGGTGGACAGGGTGCAGGAGTCAAAGGGTTAATTAGGAGAGGAGAGTGCCCAAGAAGACAATGCACAACCAGCCACGTTGCAGCAAATGTTGTGGATGGCAATGAACCTGCCAACAATTCAGAACTGACCTTCCAGCAGGCCCACCAAACCATACACTGCCATATGATGCCAGGCCTTTGGATTATTTCTGTTTGGTTTTTGCCAAGGTCTTTCTGTATTTAGTTCTGTTATTGAAAGAAAAAAACAAGGAAAAAGTTTTCTTGGGGAGACACTTTGAAAAAATCTTCGAGACACTTTGTGAGGACATGAGGAGTATTTGGTGACACATTCTTGGAATTCTGTCACATGGGAATGCTGTTGCACATACAGGCAATCCTCACCATCTAATTTATCAGTCGTGTGTGTGTGTTTTTAGTCATGTATATGTATGTTTATACTAATCTTATGTAAGTTACATTTATTTTTCAGTGATTAGTGACATCTAGATGACAGTGACATCACAGGCAGTGGTTACAAATTTATACATATTTTGATATGTAAGTAAAGCATATTAACCACTTTGTAAGTAAAACATTAACCACCCACTGACAAATTTCCAGCTTGACAGTTCAACATACTCAGTCAAAGTGCACTCATTAACAAAAAAGCTGTAATTCAAAAGCTAGGGGGGAGTTTTGCTCCCTAGAATAAGAATAATGAAAAATTAATTCACAACACTCGGCTGTTCAGACGCTGTGAATTGTGGCCATTAGTTTTGACAAACTTAATTTAGCGACCTGGTCCCGGCACCAGCTGTGCCGCTGTTATCTCTGGCACCGCTGCCTGCTAACGGAGTCCTGTGGCCTTCTTTGTTCTCTAGTAAACTCACAGATTTCGGTTACTTAATGCAGGAGTGAGCTGTGTTCGCCTTAACCCTTTTACTCCTGCACACTATCCACCAGCATCCTGCATCGTCTACCATGCTAGAAAAGCAAAAACTTAACCCTTTGATTCACTCAGCCTATCCACCAGATTCCTGTAAGTTTTTGCAGTTGGTGGATAGGGTGCGGGAGTCAAAGGGTTAAAGTATTTATGGCTCTGCAAGTTTGCACACGATTAGAAAAAAGACTGTTCTTTGGTTCTGTGTGATCCAATTCGAGAATTCGTATTTGTGATGCCTGTATTGTGTACTTTTCATGTGAAGTGTTATGGACTGCAGGTAATATGTGTGCACAGTGGGTGTAAGAGAACACATTGTTTTTTTGTTTTAGATAGAGTTTTTATACTTATATTGATTTTAATGATGTCACTGAGTGACATTAACTTGTCATGTGATTCTTTGGTGTTTTATCAAAATGATATGGAATGATATGGAAACAGAACATACAAAATAGTTACAGTTGAAAAAAATAGGCCTACATTTATTGTGAGAGTGCAATGAATAACTAACCCAGCTAAAAAGCTCAGAATTCTGATGAAACAACACATGACGATGGTGTCATCTCATCTTTGGTCATTCATGATCAAACAGAGAGAGAAAAAGAAACACACACACACACACAAACACACACACACACACACACACACACACACACACACACACACACACACACACACACATACACACACACACACACACCACACACACACACACACACAACACACACACACACACACACACACACACCCTTCCCTCTCCGCATGCACACACATCAGTATTTATATGTTAAGAAAAAGAAAAAGTGCTTTTCAGAATAATGGAATGAACACTTTTGTTATTGTATTTGATAGGAAAAAAACAAAATGTCTGGTTCTTTTTTTCAAAGGACTGAATAACTGAAGGTCTCCATCCACCATTAAACTCTATTTGATTTTAATATATTGTTGTTGAATGGACCTGGTTTGTCCACTCTTCACAACAAAGTGCACAGTGTACAAGCTAAGCTGTTTACACAAGACATGAACCAGTATCTCACACGACTAGGCACTGTTTGCAGCATCGCTGTCTGCTATCTTGCCCTGTCAGTACAGTAATTAACGCTGTTCTGCTGGGCACCGTGGGAAAGAATCCTGCCTGTGAGTGAGAGATATCGCATGCAGATATGCTCATGTATGAGCGTGTGACATGGAGAGTCCAGGCAATGTGTATGGAAAGTCCAGGCATATGTGTATGGAAAGTCCAGGCACTCTGAAAAGAAGGTTTTAAGGTTTCTCTTATTTTCAGATTGTGGGTGTTTCATGATAAGAATTCCCCTGAACACTTGCATTCAGCACAGTATCCCTGCAAAGCATGTAACTTTTTTATGGTATGTTTGACCTTGTATCGTTCAGAAATATTTTCTCTAGTCATTTCTGTGTGTGCCGCATAAACACGCGCAAAGTCAAAAAAGAAAACATTGAAAGTGTGAAACAAGTGACTTTCTGGCTGATAGCTAGCACAATGTGTACAGCAAGACAGTGGATGGAAGTCCATCAAGGTTAGGGGAGAGTTGGGTGGAAGAGCACTTATGCTGTTTGCCTTATGTACACTCTTCTAGAAATGTTCCTGCCTGTTCTGCTGCTGTATGTTGTTGAAGGGAGAGCTTGAACTAAACGTACAGCTATGAACAGCAGTGAGTGTGTTAGGTCTTAGATAGTGGAAAATCAGTAGAACTGTTCCCATGTTGAAACGTTGACATTTTGTTAGGTGATTAGTACTGTGTAAGATGAATTTTATTTTGATGAGGAAAAAAAAAAGTTCACCAAATGGTTTGAAGATGACAGTGAGCATCTTATGAAGTGGCCTCAGTACCCCTTTATGTTAGTACAGACATCATTGCACTTGACATCTGAGGCCAAAGTTTTGAATTATCAACTGATTTTTGAGGGTCTTGTCCTTGACATTTCTTCATCCTGCCAGTGTCTTGGACAGAATGTTTAGAGGTTTTGAGTTCATTGTGTAAAGACTGCTAGCGCACACACAGGATTTCACCTTTACTATACCGTACCTGCATGATGATTTGGATCCTAGAATTTGCTGGAGATTTCTCCATTTAAATGCTTACAGATTGAGAAAGGTTTGAGTTTTTGTAACAAACCGTATGCTTTTTTTTGCAGATTTCAAGTCATAAAAAACTATTTTACAGATTTACATTGGACTCATTTTACATGAGATGAGAAACTGAATCAGGTGTGTTGCTGTGAGGTGACTATACAACTGTAATTTTGCACTAGAGTGATGAAAACAGTAATGACATCGCTCAGGTGGTTGTGATTTTGCCATTTGAAATGTGATATTGATGGTGATGAAGTTTGCAGAAGCTGGTGGTTGAGTTTCCATGGATGGGAAGTTTTGTTGTTCTCATTTTACTATGGCTTGGTTTTCCTTTGCGGCACCAATTCTTGCCCGATTGAATTTTAATGATGAGAAATAGTTTGCTTATTTTGGAACTTCTTTTGGATGACGGGGAAATGTCGTCTTGTCATTATGGTGATGATGAAAGGAATCGATAATGGTAACCATTAAAATGATGAAGGTGAGGGCAGCAAGATGATTACTTCCAGATTCACTGATGATTATGATGATGATACTGAGAATGAGAGAAGAGGAGAAGAAGAAGATGAAACAGGAGACAAAGAAGAGAATTGAATACTGAAGGAATGAAAACCAGATAAGGAATGAATGGTTGTGATGACAGGAGATAAGAGAAAGGCTTGGTGTAACATTTCAATATATTTGATTGGAAAACTTTACAAATGTTGCATGGCTTGTACTTCTGGAAAGGAGAGAAAGAAATAGGGTGGGATAAGGATGTTCATTATCATTACTGCAGTGGCGTGAGTGCAGATGGAATTTATTCCGCACACAGAAACGCCATCCTGAGAAACTGAAACTGTTACAGAGAAGAGGAGAAAGAAGAGCAATAGTGCTAGTGTAGTATGTCTTTTTCTGGTATTGAGTGTTCATGTCGTTTCAGATGACAGTCTTTCATTACATACAGTAATTACAGAATAATGTGTGACGAACTACATCAACACTGCCAGTAAGGGATGGGGACCTGGCAAATGCTGCCTCAAACCTATGCATAGTTGTTTGTATAATGAATACTAATGAAAACTGCAGGAACTGTCGGTTTGCTAGTGATTCATTATCATTTTTTTTTAGGAGCTAGATATGTGCTGACATTTGCCAGTAGTATTTGATTTTTTTTTTTTATCAGCAGGTTGTCAATTCTTTAGTCATTGTGGCTTTTGCCAGTAATTAGTATATGGTATATTGTGTGTGTGTGTGTGTGTTGTGTGTGTGTGTGTGTGTGTGTGTGTGTGTGTGTGTGTGTGTGTGTTGAGTATGTGAGTGACTGATTGCTTTCTAGAGAACTGTTATGCTTTTTAAACAAAAAAATATTGTATGAACAAGTTGGGTGAGCATATGTTGTTGATGTGCTTTTTTTTTTCTTTTAATGGAATGAAATGCTAACCAAGCAGTGTATCATAATCATTGTTGGTGTGTAATATATAATGTTGCATGATGTAATGTTATTTTCATTAATACAATCATTGTATCTTGGTTTTGTGGAATCAAGACCTCAGATCACCTTTCTCGTCCCCATAACAGTATTCCAGAGACTGCATAGCTTCAGTATGCATTTCTGTTTTGTGTTTCCCACAGAATATCACAAAATATGTCACTTCTTTTGCTGTCTGCTGTATTGCTTGTCACTGCTTACTGGTCTCGTAAAACCCATACATGTCAACCACTATGTGAGTCACACCATAGTAACATACTTTTCATAGAATAGTAGCAGACCAGAAGTCATAGTTAAGATGAAAACATAGTTCACTGATGTTCATTATATAGTCTCCATGGCATACATTCTGCCGTGACCGCAGGTTCTGTCAAGCCAAACACGCAGTTTGTCGCTATTTTGTGTTATATTCCATGGTACACTTTTTTTTGCCTTTTTCATCATTGCCGCAGGGACTGTCAAATGTTGACAGCATGAGTTACTGCTAGCTGTGTAGAAATGTTGTGAACATGTTTTTGACGCAGTTTTCTAATTTCAAACAGTGTTTCGTTTGTTCGCTATCATTCTTGGAAAGCAGTGAAAAAAGGTAGGAATAATGGGTAAACCATACAGCTTGATATGTATGTGTAACCTGTGAGGATTGTATGGATGCTGCGTCAGGCAATGATATACCAGCTGACTTCAGTTCTGGTACTTGTGACCTTCCACCACGAAATCAGTCTTAACTAGCATTTTGGGCATTTTGAGATATACATATCACTGGAAAGTGTACATTCTGCTGATTATTTTGGTACTTGAATAAAGCTTGTACTCAAAAAAATGTAGAAGTTATGTATGTTTAAAGTCATTGAGTTGTATGACGGCCATTTTGAGAAAGCGGCCTCCATTGACCCAGTTTGTTTCTAAATTTCACTGTCATGATCTGAAAGGTGCACCAATGAGCTTTCTGTAGAATATTACATGTGCGGTCCTGTACAGGTTACGGTTCATAATAAGAGACAAAAATAGGTACTTTTGATAGGAAATTGCGTTCTTTGTGCTATAATCAGTGCATTGAAATACCATTTTAGATTGATTAAAAGTTTTTTTTCAAGAAAAAAATGTCTGTGGGGATAGAAATCAATTTTGAGAAAAAGTCCAAACACCCCAGATAGACCCTCAGTAACCTTTTCAGCTCCTAGTGGTGTTCGACTGACTGCGAGTTAAGACTGATTTCGTGGTGGGAGGTCACATTTGTGGAAAAGTGCCAGGTTGGTTTAACTACCATAATATAACTAGAAGGACTCCCCCAACTCAGTCTGCACTACTTTCAAGTATCCCACAACATCCAAGGGACTTACATGTCCATCTGCCCAGCACTTCCTTGTTTTCCACATTACAGTCACCCATCGTTGATTCTGTTACTAGCTATATCTGCCCACTGTGTGTGACACTCAGAGTTCCCTGTGCATTATCAATCAGCACCACAGCGCCCAGAGAACTTGCATGATCTCTAATCTGAAGCATTTTCACCCTGTGCGACAGAACTCTAGCATCATGGTTGGCGTAGAGGTAGAGCTTCAAAATTTCCAGTCTGACAGTTTGAGTCTGGCTTAAGAAAAACTGTGTGTTTGGCCTCGTGACCATCCAGATGTGAACAGGTACCTGACCTTATTCAGGATTAGGGGAGGTAAACCCGCAAGGAGCTGGGCACTGCTCTGATAATGCTGGCCATGAGAACGGTTGAAATCTCTACCTCCCCACTCCGCTAAGATCTCAGAATTATGGGACAACCTTCAGCTTAACGCTACTTCCAAGAACTTTTATCAGTCTACACCGCCTGTCTCTCCTTCTTTGATAACCCCAAGGGCTCCCAAGATCTAGTCCATATATGTATTACCACTTACCGTTTACTACATAGAATCAAAGGACTCTCATCTGTGATTTGTATATGCTGCACCCCCTCCCCCCCCCCACCTTATAGTTCTTCTTACCTTGGTCCAAAGACTTATTCCTTGGTCTGTAACTATTTGTCTCTGTCTACCACAACCATGTGCCTCTTTCTGGACTTCTTTCTGCACTGTTTTTGTGTTCTGTCTATCACAACCATGTGCCTCTTTCTGGACTTCTTTCTGCACTGTTTTTGTGTTCTGTCTATCACAACCATGTGCCTCTTTCTGGACTTCTTTCTGCACTGTTTTTGTGTTCTATGCGACTATAGCCTGTCATCTCTGCGCTATTTTTGTTGTTGTTGTTCTATGCAACTATGCCATTTCTTCTTCTTCTTTCTGTGCTGTTTTTGTGTCCCAAGTGACTTACACCTTCTTCTTTCTGTGCTATTTTGTGTCCCATGCAGCTGCACATATACCCGTTTGTCCTCATTTTGGGCTATTTTTTATTTTTGTGTCACTGTAACTGTCCGCTTACCCCTTTCGTTTTTTGTTTGTTTGTTTTTTCGCTATTTTTGTGTCCCATGCAAGTATACCCCTGGGACTTCCAGAGCCCCTACATACATCAGTTTTCCTATCTATCATGTTAATACCCCAAAGGATAGAGTAACCTGTCTGCTACTTGCCATTTAGTACCTCTGTGCACTGCCGTTGTGTCATGTACAGTTTTGTTGATGTAAGTCTGCATCTGCGCTGCCTTTCTCTGCGTCTGTATTATAGCTTTTCAGATTCTCTCTTTTTGTCTTTCTCTGTCTCTCTGTCTGTCTGTCTGTCTGTCTTCTCTCTTCTCTGTCTCTCTCTCTCTCTCTCTCTCTCTCTCTCTCTCTCTCTCTCTCTTCTCTCTGTCTCTGTCTGTCTGTCTGTCTCTTTCTCACTCACAGATACATAACCATACCTTTGGTCAGTCTGCACTAATTTTGTCTCAAGTACCCAGGGACTTCCTGCTCAATTTGCGGGTCACAAGGTTTCAATGTTCGCCATGTGAATGGTGGTATATATATATATATATATATATTTTATATATATATATATATATATAAATATTTTGTTGTGATAGCATGCAAATTGCTCAGTTGACTTTGGTTGTTGTGGAAAAGCATCTTGTGGATAGCTGGGAGCATGCAAAGATATGTACATATGCTTAATATTAATTATGTTAAATATGTTAACGTATTTATGTGCTTAAACACAGGGATGTGTGCTCATATGTCCTTTCTGAGACACACATACCCCAACGCATATACATACACATTTGATGATATTAAACCAAATAATGCATGTGTATGTCTGTACATAGGTATGTGTGCGTGTGCCTCTTTTCAGACGCACATGTCCTATGTACTTACACATGCACATATGATATGATAAGATACATATTTACACACGCGCACGCGCGCACCACACACACACACACACACACACACACACACACACACACACACACACACACACACACACACAACACATACACACACACGCACACACATTAGCACTTACTACAATATCATGCACACAGTATATTTTGGATGCACAACAGAGCATGCATTGGCATAAAACGACAACAGGAGCCTTTCAGTACCAGAAACGAACCATAAAACAAACAGCAAGCCTCTTGATGATAACAACAAATCATAATATAAACAACCAGTCTTTCAAGGAC
Organism: Monoplex corrugatus; assembly: GCA_030674185.1. Lineage (NCBI taxonomy): Eukaryota > Metazoa > Mollusca > Gastropoda > Littorinimorpha > Ranellidae > Monoplex > Monoplex corrugatus. Next base: position 22,118,029 of record JAPXFY010000020.1, on the reverse strand, counting down.
AATAACAACAAACTTTCAGTACCAATAGCATAATATAAAACGAAACAGCACAAAAGCAAGAACAAACTTTAAAACAACAACCTTTTCAATTACAACAACAATAACAAAACAAAACAAACAACAAACCTGTCCATGACAACAAACCATAAAACAAACAAACAAACAAACTTTTGAGCAGCAAGAACCACCCATAAAAACGGCTTTCAATAATAACAAAAAGCATAAAACAAACCTTTCAATTAAAAAACAAAACAATAAAGAATAAAAACAGAAACAACCACAAAACAAAACTGTTAATGAAAACAATGAACTATAAAACAAACAACTCCTTCAAGAAAAAACAAAACAAAAAAACCCCAATAAACCCACAAACAACTGAACCTTTCAGTAACAACAACGATAATGTAACCAATCAAAAGCACACACATGTATGCCAAAAATTACATAAATAAAGACAAACAACAACAACAAAAAACTAAACTAAGCCAAGACAGTCAATTGAAAAAAGATGTGACCTGTGGCTTAAAAGTTGCCCAAGTTCATTTATGCCATGGCATGAATATGAAAATCAAATGAATTGTATCTGCAGGAATATATCAATGTATGTATTGACTTTAATCAGATTCTGAAGCATGTATCTCTTTTGTGGTTATTGTTGTTGTTGGTGTTGTTACAGAGAACACAATATGTGAGGATAAATTTAAATCTTGTTGTGAAACATACGAACTGTATATTGTAATTTTTTCATTTTTCTGTTACAGAGGTACAACTAACACGCGCCTGTGTGAATGCTTTGTTTGTGGCTTACGAATGTTCTTGTAATACGTTAATAACATTTAATTCGTTAATAACATTATTTGTAATCACCATCAGTGGTTTTCTTTTTAACATTGTTTTCTTGAATACAGTTTTATCTTTACATTTGTTCTGTGTGATTATGAAATTCTAGTCAGACAGGTGTTAAGGTTGTACTTTGATGAAGTTGCACCCATACTTACTGTAGAACCCATTGCACCCATACTTACTGTATAAACCGTCTCGTATCAGAGATAATGCCAAAACTGGGGATAAGGAGGCATGAGTGAAGTAGATCATGATCTACGACCCGTGTTGGTATACAGATCCATGTGATAATGGAAAGGTTGTTATCAGTATGTGTGAAGTAGGCTACCTGCAGGTTATCAGCAACTTTTCAGTCAGTTATCGAGGACTGCTACCTATCTAGATATTTTTATTTACCTGTATGAGCTTGTTTGGCTGTATTGGCTGATTATACGGCAGTGGAGAGTTCGTGAAGATGTGCATGGACCCCGTGAGCTCAATTGTGACCCGTTTTCACAAAATTAGTCCTAACTCGCAGGCAGCGAAAAGCGTAGAGGCCTGGAAAAGGTGTGATGGGTTGATTTTGTCAATTTTTATTTTTCGTCAAAAATGGAATATTTAATCTTTAAATTACATGTACATGCACTCAGCACTTTATAATTCAATCGGAAAATGTATTTAAAATGCGTTTTAACCAGATAACGGCATGCTTTTTTTTGTCAGAAAAAGGGATATATAAACTTAAATAACAAGACAGTTACAGTAGATTTTCACACCAATTTTTGTATACTATTGTGGCATGATGTGTTTCACCATGGTACAAAATTTGGTAAAGATTGGTGAAGTACAGATACCTGTTGCTAAGGTAAAACTTCACTGAAGTGATGAACATTTTAAAACTTGATTTTCTCAAAATGGCTGCTTGCTATTTTACACACTTCAAACACCCATAACTTCCTTATTTTCAGGAGTAGAATAATAAATTTCATATGAAAAGGAAGTTAATAATCTGGACATTTTGAAAATCATAATATCCTAAAATCTGTTATTTTCACCTTAGGACTCATTTTGTTAAAACAGGTCACAATTGTTTTTAAAGCCATGCTGATGATGCAGGGCTCGTGGGTTTGTGCCTGTACAGGGGCCATAGACCCTTCGACTCCTGCACCCTGTCCACCAGCATCCTGCATTGCCAAACATTCTAGCAAGGCAAAAACTTAACTCTTTGATTCCCTCACCCTGTCCACCAGCTTCCTGCATAGGGTTTAACCCTTTGACTCCCGCACCCTGTCCACCAGCATCCTGCATTGCCAAACATTCTAGCAAGGCAAAAACTTAAACTCTTTTATTCTTGCAGGAAGCTGGTGTATAGGGTGAGGGAGTCAAAGGGTTAAGTTTTTGCAGTTGGTGGATAGGGTGCGGGAGTCAAAGGGTTAAGGTTCAGCCCTCAGTAGGCTACAGTTTTTCAAGGGCTGGCTGTCTTTTGACAGAGCCATGGTCTCAAGATCTAGTATCTTAAGCTTAATCCCGCCCTGTCATTCTGGTGGATTCAGTGTTTTGTAGATCTCGTTCCTCTCCCTATAGCAAGACCATGCCAGTGTATGAGGTTTTGAGCAGGCTTAAGGAGTCTGCCAGATAACTGTTGGCAGATTCTCGCTGTGGTGTAATGGTTAGTGCAGTGGACTACCAACTTGACTGTTATGGGTTCGATTCCCCATCAGTCCCTTCAAAAATCATTTTGGGATTTTTCGGCTCTAACCGGCTCCTACCCAGAGTTGGGCGCGCTAAGGGCTCATTGAGAAGACTGGGACCACACAGTCAAGTCTCATCCTCTTCGTGGACACGTCATTGAGGGTGTTGTTCAAATCTTCCGACCAGCACCGCAGGTGTCTCTCAGGACTGGTTGAGGCCAGGATATGTTATGATAGTAAGTGTAGAGTACAGCCCTGTCATGCAGTCTCAATCTTAGATGGAACTCCATAGCACCATGATTATCATCATCATTGACCTCATCATCATCATATTGTAAAACTGTTCCAACTTCTGTTGGCCATTAAGATGGCGTAGAAAATTAAGATGAAAAAAAAACAAATATGAGCGCAGTGGTGACCTTCCTTAATGTGATGATCGTAAAACAAATAAATAAATAAAAAATCCTGTCAGCAGATTTGGGTTGAACGCATATGAAATTGAGTATGAGGAACCTCTCTTGAGCAAACTCCAAATTATTTCATGTACTAGGATCTGTATTGTACTTTCAGAATTTCAGAAATTAGACTGAAAATACACTAGAAAATTTGTTTGTCTAAAATCATTTCATTGATAGTATTAATAGGATACAATTGATGTTGATAACAAACAAATGATGATTGAATGGGAGAAAAGGTAATTGAAAATTGATTATATTGATGACGATTATCAATTATGATGATGGACCATTGGAAATTTTATGAGATTGTGCTGGTTTAGAAAAATGGTATTGGGTTGTGTTGAAGACATGTGTCATGTTATGCATAGATCATGTAAGGAATTTTGTTCATTTGGAAATCACCATGCTGACTTTTATACCCAGCCAACCCTTTTTTCATTACCACTGCCACCAATTAGTGTATATATATATATACAGACATACTCGCAAACACATATTCACATGCACATGCACATGCGCACACATGCACATACACACACACACACACACACACACACATACACACACACACACACACACACACACACACACACACACACACACACACACACTGATCAATGTTCAGAGTTTAATAGATTCTTTAACCTGATTTGGGGGCAGAGGATAACAGCAAATAAACGAAAATCCAGAGGAATGAACATATTATATGAAAGCAGAAAGAATTTATAATAGTTCAACACACGAAAAAGTGGGCTACATTTGAAATTATCATACAACATGTCACTCGATTGTTCAGAAATAAATATACAGTTTTAGAAACTTGATAAATGTTGTTAATTTCAGTTGATCTTTTTGCCTTCCAGAAGCAAATGTAGGCTACACAGTGAGAACACTGATTTAACTGATATATAATTTTTGTGGAATAAGGTTCAGTCAGTCATCATGGACTGCAGAATATTCGAAAATAAAGTGAAACTCATTGCCTAGAGCCTTGTCATCACAAAACTTAAATATTTTGCTTTTTCTGCTCCTTTGTGTCTACCAGGGTACCTTATTCAGTCTCAAGCTTACGGCATTTGCACTGAAATTTACTCAAAGGAAAATAGATGTCTGGTAATTCTGGTGTTTCTCTGCTCCAAATTTGACACACAGACTCGGAGTCAGACACGCACACACACACACGCTACATAATTTACTTTAAAAGAAAAAACAGATAAATTTAAAACATTTTTATGATAAATGGATGTATGTATGAGACACACAAATTAGGTAACATACACAATAATAAAATATTTGATTTTTTTGCTCCTTTTTTATTCTTTTTTTATCTGTGATATTCAGTTTTTTAATTTTGTTTTAATAATTGTTTAGATCTATATGAGGATTTTGTTTGTGTGTGATTATTTTACTTTCTCATACTGCCTTATACAATTTTCAGGGGAAAGGTTGCGTGTGTGAGTATTTGTGTGTGTGTGTGCATGCGGGCGCGTCGCATATATTAGTGTGTGTGTGTCTTTACATAAGCGCTCAGTCAGAGACTATCGGTATATGTTTGTTATATCTTATATGCAGTTTGTTTGCTTGCATACATCTATGAATGCATACATAGCATGTACATTTATTTTCTGGTAATCTCATCGTGTGTTCAGTCAAAGTTGTTCTGATCAGTACTACTACTAGTAGCCGACTGCATCGATTTTAGCATCTGCGGTAGAATTTATTGCTTTGATCATTTTGTATGTCCACTGTGTAACTTTTTTCTTTCATTATAATGCTAACTTTTAAATATATCTGCAGTAGAATTTATTGCACCGATTATTTTGTACATCGCGACTAAGTTTCTTGATTATCTTGTATACCAATGCTATAGTTTTTAGTTCAGTATGTTATGTCATTTTAGTTTCTGTATGTATGTGATAATGTTGTGTTTAAAAAGTAATTATAATGTGTAAAAATCATGTTATTTAGTTACTGCAATTGTGAAAGTGTTGCAGCCTGGTACAGCAGGTGGTCTGAATGACTGGCTGTTATTTGTTTAAGTTGGTGGTGCTTTTTTTTGTTTTTTGTTTGTATTCATTAACATTATACTCAGTGTTTATTGTTGTTGTTGTTGTCTCTTTTTCAAGGTATGTGATTGGAGTCCTTCCAGTATTGAGGTTGTTTAATAAATACAAACATTTAAATGTGGGCTTCATGATGAATGGAGTGTTTGGGTGTGTAATTATGAGTTATCTTTGTGTCATTGCCCAGCCTGGCTTTGGTGCTTGCCTGGTCTAGTCTGTCTGTCTGTCTGTTGTCTGTCTGTCTGTCTTCATCATGTTAATCCTTTCACTCATGCACCCTATCCAGGATATCCACCAGCTGCTATGACTTTACGCTTTCACTCCTTCACCCTATCCACCAGCTTCTTCTGTGTGTGTGTGAGTGTGTGTTAGTGTTAGTGTGTGTGTGTGTGTGTGTGTGTACAATGTGAATTAATCTGACAATGAATGGTTGCTGGATTGTGTATACATGTATGTGAAGCATGTGTGTCTCTGTGCGTGCACACACGTGTGTCTTTCACTCTTCACTCATCCCCCCTTCCCCCATTGTAATTTATAGTTGTTCTACCAGTAGTCCTGACTTCACAACATCAATGAAGAGAGAGAGAGAGAATAATGGAATAATGGCTGCTCTTTGTCCATTGAAAAAAAAGGTGAAAACAAGCTGTCAATCCATTCAAACAATTTCCGCTTTTATACTCATCCTCTTCAACTGTAATGTGTATGTATGTGAGCTAATGCATATTTGTATGTTGTGTGTATATGGCTGTTTGTCTGTATGATTTTAATAATAATAATAATAATAGTAATAGCCTACTTATTGGGCCCAAGAATAATAATAATCATAGTAAAGATGATAATGACAATAATAATAATAATAATAATAGTAATAACACACAGCCCAAAGCTACCATATTTCGGTGAGTCAAAGGTTGATAATTACGCTCTGGACACTGTTTGAAGTCATTCACGACACTGGGGGAAAAATAAGAATGACCTCTGCTTTGAGTGGCCCATGCATTCAGTTCTGCTTTGACTTTATACCATTCTACGCGCGCGTGCGTGCGCCCACACGCGTTGTGTGTGTGTGTGTGTGTGTGTAAATATCACCTACGATATTTAAAAAGAAAAAGAAGAAGAAAGTACCGCTCTGACAAAATTCCAATGCTCAAAAGGCTGAAAACCGTTTTAGAAATTTTTTTTTTTTAAATCCACGTGTGTAAACCAGCCACATACGAATCCTCACCTTTCTTCACCTGACTTAACTCATTTTTTCCACAGATGGAACGATCAGGCAAACGTACATAAGACGTGTGAATCTCTGAGAAGCTTTTTCTTATTCTTTTTATTCATTAATTTTTCTTACAAAGCTGACTTTTCGTTGTCTGTCAGCAGACCAGGGCTTGGTTTGGCTGTATACTTGAGGGAGAGAACTCTTAAATTTTCAGGGGAAATCATTACCACGGCAGAAAATTACTGGCTGGCACCAGACGCCCTGGTAAACAGTTCTCTTGCACGATCAGATGGACAGTTGGTGGGGCGGCTGCATTTTGGAAGTGGTGTTTATTTGTTTGTTTGTTTCTTTGTTCATTTCAATGGAATGATTTCCAGTCTCCTTCTGTCACCTTCTCTGTCACCCAATACAGTTCTATCGTCTTTCGTTTCTTTTTCTTTGTTTTTTATGGTTACTTACTTTTTCTTTGTTTTTTTGTTGTTTCTTTATTCGTTTTAATGGGTACAATTCTGAATCGTCTACTGTCTGCATTTGATTTTGCTCCATCCAGCCACATTTAGTATTCTTACTCACGTGCATCTGGACTTGTTGACAAGCTCTTCTGAAATTAACACATTCACAGGTGGTAATACTTTTATTCTCTAAGATCTTCGCCAAGGTCCTTGTCAGGCATTGGTATTCTAATTCTAGTATTTTCGTTGTTAATACAAAAGTGACAGCGTGCTATCTTGCTTCGATCAGCTCCGTGACTTGCACCAGGAAACCTCTTATTATGTGATAATAGGTGATTTTTAAAATACGTCAAATGTTTCATCACGGGAGGTATCCAATTTGCTTTCAGATAGTTAGGGGTTCCTGTTTCTTGTCACGTTCTTTCCCTCACAAGACGTTTACTTATTTTTGTCTTAGGTCATTCACTTGTTTTTCTGGTGTCGAAATTCTCTCGAGCTCTTTCACGCCCCCACGGACGGAGTATAATTGCCTCAACCCTTTGACTCCCGCACTCTGTCCACCGCATCCTGCATTGCCAACCATGCTTAGCAAAGCAAAAAAACTTAACCCTTTGACTTCCTCACCCTAACCACCAGCTTCCTTCTCATTCACTTGTCTTTCCAGTGTCGACATTCTCTAGAGCCCCTTTCATCCCCATCCCCACCCCCACCCCAAAAAAAAGACGGAGTATGAACGCCTTAACCCTTTGACTCCCGCACCCTGTCCACCAACATCCTGCGTTGCCTACCATGCAAGCAAAGCAAAACTTAACCCTTTGACTTCCTCACCCTGCCCACCAACATCCTGCATTGTCAACCATGCAAGCAAAGCAAAAACTTAACCCTTTGACTCCCTCACCCTGTCCACCAACATCCTGCATTGTCAACCATGCAAGCAAAGCAAAAACTTAACCTTTGACTCCCTCACCCTAACCACCAGCTTCCTTCTCATTCACTTGTCCTTCCAGTGTCGAAATTCTCTAGAGCCCTTTTAACCCCCCAAAGACAGAGTATGACTGACTTAACCCTTTGACGCTTGCACTCTGTCTGCCAACATCCTGCATTGCCAACCATGCAAGCGAAGCAAAAACTTAACCTTTTGACTTCCTCACCCTAACCACCAGCTTCCGTCTCATTCACTTGTCTTTCCAGTGTCGAAATTCTCTAGAATCCTTTCATCCCCACCCCCGGAGTATGACTGCCTTAATTAACCCTTTGACTCCTGCACCCTGTCCACCAGCATCCTACATTGCCTTAACCCTTTGACTTCCGCACCCTGTCCACCAGCATCCTGCATTGCCTTAACCCTTTGATCCCCGCACCCTGTCCACCAGCATCCTGCATTGCCTTAACCCTTTGACCCCCGCACCCTGTCCACCAGCATCTAGCATTGCCTTAACCCTTTGACCCCCGCACCCTGTCCACCAGCATCTAGCATTGCCTTAATAACTCTTTGACTCCCGCACCACCGGAATGATGAAAACATTAAGATGGGCAGCGAAGAGGCCGGTTTTTGATTTTGAGGGCTGGGATTGAATTCAAGATATCAGGTCTTGAGTCCATGACTCTATTGAAAGAATCAACTTCTTGCTTGGAGCTGAGTTTATGAACCTGTTTTTTGTTGTTGTTGTTGTTCTTGTTCTTGTTCTTGTTTCTATAGTTTTGTTGCTGAGATTGACTCAGTGCCTCATGCCATTATCAGTTCTCTCTTCTTGTCATCCTCCTTGTGCTCTCGCCTCTCCTATCCTCCTACCTTATAACCTGTTCGTGCTCTTTTGTCTCCATCGCACTTATTATGAAGTCACAGGGGGCAGTCCCACGTGTTGGCTTTCTCTGATCAATACGTGCACTAGGGATTCTCTCGAAACGCGCCAGCGGGTGGTGTGAGGACATCAGTTAATTGATCCGTGAACAGGACAGATACTGGCAGCTTTTTTGTGTTTCTTGTTCTGTTTCTTGTTCTGTTTCTTCTTCTTCTCGTTCTGTTTCTTCTTCTTCTTCTGTTTCTCATGTTTCTTCTTCTTCTTCTTCTTCTTCTTCTTCTTCTTCTTCTTCTTCTTCTTCTTCTTCTTCTTCTTCTTCTTCTTCTTCTTCTTTTCTTCTCTCTTCTTCTCTTCTTCTTCTTCTTCTTCTTCTTCTTCTTCTTCTTCTTCTTCTTCTTCTTCTTTTCTTCTTCTTCTTCTTTTCTTCTTCTTCTTCTTCTTCTTCTTCTTCTTCTTCTTCTTCTTCTTCTTCTTCTTCTTCTTCTTCTTCTTCTTTCTTACTCTTCTACTCCTCCTCCTCCTCCTCCTCCTTGTTCTTCTTATTCTCCTCCCTCTTCATTTGTTTCTTCTTCTTCTGTTGACCACATGGTCATCTACATCAGACAAGTATGTCACTTTAGTTCTCCGCCCGCCTCTCACCCCTCTTCGTCATAGCATGACTTATTGACATTAGGGAGTACGTATTTTATCATCATTCATTTGTACTTCTTTGACTCTGTGTGTTTCACAGTTCGTCTGTTCTTCTTTTCATCATCATCATCATCACCAGCAGTAGCAGCAGCAGCAGTATCAACATTCTTCTTCCTCTTCTTCGTCTTGTTGTTGTTGATTTTGTTGTTGTTGTCGTTGGGTTTTTTTTTTTTGGTTTTTTTTTTTGGTGCTGTTTTCGTTGTCGTTGTATTCATCATCTTGCCCTTATCATCATCATCATCATCATCGTCGTCGTCGTCGTCGTCGTCGTCGTCGTCGTCGTCGTTATTATTTCATTATCATTATCATGAGGAGTTTCCCGTACCTCTGTCTATTATATTACATGTCCCAAATGTACTTGGGCAATGTTACAGATGGGCTGCGAAAGGAAACAAGAAAGACATAATTATAATCAAGCAATTAACAATAGAAAATGGGTTTGACTTGTAGCATAATGAATCAGTAAATGATAATACATAAATGTCATGTAACCACCACATCTTTCTCTTTTCATTTTACAGTGAAAAACCAAATGTTCCGTCTACCCCCACGTACTATCTAACAAATGAACAAGAGAAACGAGGATATGATTTCTAATTTCGGAGATCATAATCAATGATCTAAAAAATAAGCGTGATCCATATTGCTGACAACTTTGCTCTGTCAGAAAATGCGACGCTGGAATTTTGAAATAAAAATTGCAACCCGGGGCAAAAATCTATTTTCAGCTGAGCATGAAAACTGCCAATTCTTTTTCATCAAGAATGTCGTTTGTGAATTCCCAGTGAAATTATGTTTTTGCCATGCAGTTCTTCATTGTGATGAATGGAACTACTAGTGGTGTGTCATCATCATCATCATCATCATCATCATCATCATCATCATCATCATCATCATGTGACCTGCCGCATGACGTTTGCGATCATGACCCTCAATACAATCTGTCTCTTGTCACTGCCACTCCCACTCTCATCATCATCATCATCATCATCATCATCATCATTATCATCATCATCATCTCTATTATGGATATTTACAAGTGCAAACTCGATAAAATTTTCCTGAATATCGTTTCTTTCATAAGATACCTTATCACAAGATATCACACAGAAGAATGTAATGCAAAAGTGACGTGGAACTTACACACCTTTAGAGGAAAATGGCTGCCATATTTAACACTTGTTATGTACATGAAGTTTCATATAATCATTTATTTACACATCTAGTACGAATGTATGTCAATGTTATACATGTAAATGTTTCTTTTTACACTTTGCACTTTACACTTTACACTTTGGTTCTGATGACATATCATGCACACATGTAGATCACTTGAACGAGATGCGGATACCTTACAAATGGATTGAATCTTTTTGCTTGGCTAATAGCGTTTTTATCTTTGTTCTGCTAACAGATGAATAAAAACAACGAGCGTTCCCTAACATTCTGGTCTGAAAATCAATATGTTTCTCATGTCAAATTGACATAAGAATACAGCAACAAATGTGCTCATATAACAAATGATTATACTCGCAGGTGAGGTTTCATTTTCGCAGTAATTCAAGAAGACATACAGAATTAAAATGTGTTGAGACTGGATACACCAGCAGGCTCTGAATAATAACGGTGAAAATGGTCAACATGTCCACACACATACGTTTTATTCGCAATCACTTTAACCCTTTGATTCCCGCACCCTATCCACCAGCTGCAAAGACTTAACCCTTTGACTCCCTCACTCTGTCCATCAGCTTTTTGCAGGAAGCTGGTGGATAGGGTGAAGGAATCAAAGGGTTAAGATTTTGCTCCGCTAGCATGGTTGACGATGCAGGATGCTGATGGACAGGGTGCGGGGAATCAAAGGGTTAACTACAAAGACATGTACATCAAGATACTTTAAGAAAACATACTGAATAAGAAAAATATAGATTGGATACATCAACGAGCTGAAACATATCCACATACATACATACACCACTTTTGTATGATATCAATATCCAGACACTTCGTATGCAGCAATTTCAGATCAGAAAAATTGCTTTTAAGTAAAAGTTAGCCTGCCAAAAAGTGGTTGTTTTTTATTATTTTATTTTGTTTTATTTTGTTTGTTTTGAAACAGAGCTCGAAAAAAAAAAGACCCAAATAACAGCAACAACAACAAAATCAGAGTTAAAAAAACACATCATCATCATGTGCCCTGCCGCACGGCGTTGGCGATCATGGCCTTCCATATGCATCTATCCTTTGTCGCTGCAAGTCTATCCAATATTTTCTCCCTGGGTCTACCTGGTGTTCTCTTTCCCTCCAGCTTTCCTGTTGTGACCAGGTGCTGTAATTCCCCTTTCTTCTTAAAATGTTCTATATATGTTTCTTGTATTTTCCTAATCTTCCTTATCAATGATCTTCTTGTGTCTGCCTCCATCTACACTGTCTCGTTTGTTTTCTTTTTGCTGTCCATGGAACTCTCAACATTTTTCTTAGAAACATACATCTCGGCTGTCTCTGTATTCTTAAAAAAAGACATATTTCTATGGTCTCTTCTCAAGTATCAGAGTGTAGCATAAACTATACCAGTTCAGAACCATGTTCATTCATCAAGTGACTGTATACATGCGACTATCAAGATAGCTACAACTACATTACAGGTGGCTGTCTCTTGTTCGAGCAGAACCTGGTGCGGGATTGATCACGTTAGCGCGTGCATGCCATGGGAAACAACTCCCAAGACAGACATCAACGGCAGAAAACTGAATACTTGATAGCTGGGCGTTTGCTAAAGTGTTAGTGCAGCACGTCGCAAGGGGAACGAAAGGGTTAATTTGTTAAGGTCGTGGTCGCTAGAGGCAGAAAGTGTTAATTTCTTTAGGGATTTTACGCTGACGTGGACAGACTTGATGAGAACAGTGACTGATCACGTTTTCGTGTGTGATATATAGAAAGACGAGTTCTCTCTCTATCTTGCTGTCTGTGCTTCAGTCTTTCTCTGTCTATCTATGTGAGTGAGTGAGAGAGACAGAGAGAGAGACAGAGAGAGAGACAGAGAGAGAGACAGAGAGACACAGAGAGACAGAGAGAGAGAGACTGAGAGAGAGACAGAGAGACAGAGAGTGTGTGTGTGTGTGTGCGTGTGTGTGTGTGTGTGTGTGTGTGTGTGTGTGTGTGTGTGTGTGTGTGTGTGTGTGTGTGTGTGTGTGTGTGTGTGTGCATGCTTGTGTGTGTGCGTGTAAAGTGTGTGTTCGTTTGAGGGTTTGTGCATTTCGTTCGTTCTTTGATTTAACGTCTTTTCACTATAAGTGATATTAGACGGGGAGGGGGAATAAAAAACGAATAAATAAAATCAAATCTAGAACGATAGATGGGTGGGTTGTATTGGGGCAGAGGGGAGATAGAGTAAAAAGACATAAATAGGTGGGAGAACAGGAAAATGGAACGAAAACTTAACTCTAACAATTAACTTCAACAATATGAAGGTAAATTGTAACACTAATACACAAACCGCATTTTTGCGTTTAAGCATGTGTGTGTGTGTGTGTGTGTGTGTGTGTGTGTGTGTGTTTTGTGTGTGTGTGTGTGTGTGTGTGTGTGTGTTCGTTCCTTGATTTAACGTCTTTTCACTATAAGTGATATTAGACGGGTAAAAATGGCATGGAGGATGATTTTTTTTTTTTTTTTTTTTTTTTTGGGGGGGGGGGAGGGGAGAGGGGACAGAGGGGAATAGAGTAAGAGACGGGAAAAAAAAATTAAAAGGAATCGGCAAGGTTTTTAGAAAAAGGATATGGATGAACAGAGAAATGAAACTAGAACAACGCTAACATTAAATGTAAAAGAAAACATCGTCATAAAAAACAAAACAAAACAAAATAAAATAATAATAATTAAAATAATAACCTTAAAGTAACGCATTAACAGGACTGTGAACCAATGATTCTGAAATTTTAACTAACAGAACTTGATCTGATATTACTTCTTTAAAATGCTTTTCAAGATAGTTTCCTTGTGTAAACATCTTTGGTAAGAAATAACGAAGCTTTCTGCAGTAAAACAAACAGTGATACAATGTGAATTGTTCACCGCAAATACATAAAACGTTTTTACAATATTTAGTTTTCAAAGCGTTCATTTGAATACGAAAATATGTGGTAACAATTGATCTCAAATGATATAATGAAGAATACTGAATTTTTTTACAGATATTTTTGAACTGAAAGTTTGATTCTTTTTTGGGACACAAATTTTTCATTTAAATGTTCATGAAATCGAATCCATGATGCTAATTCTAGCGAGTTGTAAGCTTCATTTACCGAGGTGTTAACATGTAATTCTATGGAATTTTCAGAATTGAGTGCACCGGATTTAGCTGCTCTGTCAACTACGTTGTTGCCTTGAAGACCAACGTGAGAAGGCACCCAGCATAAACTGATTTCCGAGCCATTTATCTTTAAACAGTGTATTAGATGATTTGCCTCAATTATTAAATCAGGTCTTGTGTCTGTATCAAAAGACTGTAAGGCATATAATACAGATTTTGAATCAACAAAGAGAACTACTTTGAAAGGCACAGGCCGAAGGCTTATTAAATAATGCAATGCTTGAACAACAGCGACCAGTTCTGCTGTATATATAGATACATTTGTCCCAATGAAAAAAGACTTTTTAATGTTAAATTCTGGAACATAAAACGCTGCTCCAGCGCTCTGATTTGCTAAGACTGACCCATCGGTAAAAATGTGGAGGTGGGTACGGTACTTTTCATCGATGTGTTCACAAACTGTGGATAGCGTAATGTTGACATTATCATCTTTTTTAACGTCTGCATAATCGAGATCAAACGTGGCCTTTAGCATTTCCCATGTAGGGATAGGCGTTAACGATGGTTTCTCGGCTATTTCATCCATAGTTATGTTGGATTGTTTGATCAGGTCAGATATGTAAGTTGCGGTTGTAATTTGTGATGAAATGTTTTTTGCTCGTTTTGGAAAGTCAATATCAGACCTGATTTTAATTTCTTTGCTCACAAAATTATTCGCTTGTGAAGTAGTTCTAATTGCAAACTTTGCTGTAGCTAGCTCACGATGGTTGTTTAGAGGTAGAATTCCAGCAGCTTTGTACGTTACCAGAGTAGAAGCATGAGTTGGTACACCTAGTGCAATTTTAAGACTTTTGCAGTCCAAGTTCTGAATCTTTTTTAGTAAATATTTAGGTGCATTGAAAAAAATTTCTTGCGCGTAGGATAATTTAGACCTGACCAGCGCTGTTGCCAGATGAATCAGTATATTTGTATCCATTCCCCAGGGTAATTTGCTTATTATCTTTAGAAAATTTAAGGTTTTTCGTGCTCTTGTTAAAATATAATCAAAATGGATATTCCAGCTTAATTTCGACGTGATGTAAACTCCCAGAAATTTTACGACCTGTTTGTAATTTAACACTTCACCAAGCAATTTGAAAGTAGGTAAGTTATTTGAGTTACCACCAGGATCAAACAGCATCATGTTAGTTTTTTCTGCCGACAATGACAGACCATTTTCTAACATATAGTTTCCAAGGTTATCAAGATCAATTTGATACAACTTCCTGATGTAATTCCGTGTTCTCTGTGGAGTTGTCTTTTTTAAAGTGATATTCATCCAAGTACATATATCATCAGCATACTGTACTAAAACAACACGATTTGAAAGAGCTTTAGGAAGATCCTGTATAAGGATATTAAACAAAATAGGTGCTATCACTGAACCTTGTGGAATCCCCATGTCGAGGCATCGTGAAGTAGAATAACTAGCTCCCACTTTAGCCCGTATTGTTCTATTAGCTAAAAAAGATTTAATGTAATTGTACATATTACCAGATAAACCAACAGATTTTAGCTTGAACAATAGACGTTTATGCCAAACTTGATCGTAAGCTTTTTTTACATCAAAGAAAGTAGCTAAAACACTTTTTCTGCGGGCAAACTGTTGTTTGATCTGAGTTGTAAGTTTAACCAGGTGTTCAACTGCGGATCTCCCTTTTCTAAAACCCGCCTGGTTTACCGGAATAACATTATTTTTATCACAGTAGTGTAAAAGTCTGTTTAAGATCAATCTTTCCATTAGTTTGCTCGTGTGGGACGTCAAAGCAATGGGTCTGTAACTGTTTTTATCAGTTTTCGATTTTCCTGCTTTTAATATCGGTATAACTATAGACTTTTGCCAGATTTGTGGTACAGTTCCGTTAACCCAGCATTTCTGCAGAATTTTGTGTAGGAAAATAAGATAGTTTTCAGGGAGATGTTTAATCATTTCAGTCGAAACTGCATCAACACCTACCGAACTCGTTTTGTTGTGTAGAAACAGTATTGTGTTTTTTAGCTCTTCTAAGGTGATTGGAGAATTAAACCAGAGATCATTCTGAGGTATTGGATCAGTGTAGATTGGGTTGTTATCTTCCATTTCTCTGTGATGTTTGCAGTCTGAAGATAAACCTTCAACTTTACTGTGTTTAGCAAATAATTCCACAAAAGTTTCTGCTTTGTCCATGTCTGAAGGAAATGTGTTACATGTTTCTATTATTATCGGACACCTTTGTAGGTTGGTTCCATTCTTCATTTGATTCATTTTCGTCCAGACTTTATGAAAATCTTTGAAATCTGAAATTTGTTTTGTGCAGAATGATGCCCAATAATCTTTCTTTGCTTCAGCGATGGTTTTGTTACATTGGATGTTAGCTTTTTTCATTTCCACATGATCTTCAGGTTTCCGGCTTTTGATGTAGATTTTGAATTTCTCCCTTTTATATTGAACTGCTTTCTCACATGCCTCTGTCCACCAAACATTACCCAATCGATTATTCGATCTAGAAGTTTTGAGTTTCGGAATTGATATGTCTGCAGCGGCTAGAATTGACTCTTGGAATTTAGAAAACATAATGTCTACATTTTCACTTTCATAATGTCTGTAATCCTGATTAGCAAGAGTAGTTCGAAATAAGGACCAGTCTGCACGCTTGTAATTATATTTTGGAATAATATCAGGAGAGCTGTCTTTCATCCTGATGTTTTTGTCAGTTATGGTTATGACGATAGGTAGATGATCGCTTCCCAAAGTGTCTCTGTGAGTTTCCCAGGTACAGGATGGTGCTAATTCTGGTGATATCATAGACAAATCGATGGCTGTCGCCCTGTGTTTGGAGACATCAGGGATCCTAGTGACACTACCATCATTTAGAAGGTAAAGCGAACTATCAACGATATTTTCTACCAAACGATTGCTTGTAACAGTAGAACAGTTCTTTTCCCAAAATGGGGAGTGGGAATTAAAGTCTCCACCTATTAGCCATTTACCACGCTGCTGATCTTGGATTGTGCGCAGCCATTCTGTGTTGTGGTCATTTGGACCTGTTGGCAGGTAGACTGACAAAACGTTGATGTTTAAAGAATTGCTTAATTGGACAGTGGCAGCACAAGCGTGCAAATCATCGCTTGATTTCAAAACTGGGGAAGTAAGTAAGCAGTATTGTAAGTCTTTGAGTATATATATCGCGGTGGATACCTTCTT
>JAPXFY010000020.1:22093806-22096306 GCA_030674185.1 Monoplex corrugatus | reverse complement strand
GTAACAAATGTCGATCTGTCTCATTGATTAAGTGGAAACCAGGTCACAATGACGAAGTACTGCAGAGGTGATTGTTTGGAAAAACCAACTGTATTGTTATCGGGAGGAAAAAGTATAACTATCATCAGCTTGGTACACAGAAGTAACTGATTGATTGATTGATTGATTTGGTTCAGTTTTTACGTCGACACCCATCTCAGGTGATATGGCGACGGGTATAACCATCCCAGGGAAGTGGGGGAGTGGGGGGGGGGGTTATCTAATCCTGTACTGACATTACCAGAACAACGATGACGTTAAGATGGACAGTGAGAAGACCAGTTTTTAATGTAGCGCTCCCCGGGATTCGAACCCACAACCATTTTTTATGTGAATCCAACGCTAAAACCAACTGAGCCGCTGGGGCCCGCTACAGAAATAATTGCAATACCAACACATTTTTTAGACCCATCTTGTGACAGCCATATCACACTGCTGAACAAAGAGACAAAGAAAGAAAGAAAGAAAGGAAAAAAAGAAAGAAAGAAGGAAGGAAAAAAAACAACAAACAAACAAAAAAGGGGTACAAAGATGCCCCTAAAGGCATGAAACTGTGTCGAGAAAATACTACAGTGTTCCAGAATTTCAAATGTAGCTTTAGGGTATAGGGCAGTTCATCATCATCATCATGTGCCCTGCCGCATGGCCCTCATTATGTATCTATCCCTTGTTGCCGCAAGCACATCTTCCACCCTCTCTGTCCTCAGCCACCCTGCAAGTCCGTCCAATATTTTCTTCCTGGGTTGCTTGATGCTCTCTTTCTGTCCAGCTTTCCTGTAGTGACCAGTGCTCTAATTCCCCTTTCCTCATAAAATGGCCTAAAAATGTTGCTTGTCTTTTCCTTATCTTCTTTATCAATGATCTTCTTGTGTCTACCTCCATCAAGACTGTCTCGTTTGTTTTCTTTGCTGTCCATGGAACTCTCAACATTCTTCTTAGAAACCACATCTCGGCTGCTTCAATCTTGCTCTGGATTTGCTTGTTGTCTGACCACGCCTCACAACCGTATAACGATATCGGTTCTCTATAGCATTCAACAACTCTCTTCCTGATGTTTATTGATAGGCATTTGTTGGTAAGAATGATTTTCATCTTTTTGAATGCTGTTTTGGCTTGGCTGATTCTGCTGGCTATTTCTGATGTGCATCTTCCGTCTGGTGAGATGATCGTTCTAATATATTTAAAATAATTATCAACCTGTCTCAAGGTTGTGCCGTTTGCTGTTACTTTGCATGAGGGGGTTTCATGTTTTTTGTTGTTTTTTTGGGTTTTGTTTTTTCTGATTACCATGACTTCAGTCTTCTTGCTATTTAGCTCCAACCCTATATTTTTTGCTTTCTATTTCTATTATATTCACACTGTTTTGTAGGTCCCTTTTCATTTTCTGTAGTTAGAACGGTGTCATCTGCGTAACGAATGTTGTTTATCATTTTTCCTCCAACCTTTAATTAATCCAGGGTATTTTTCTAGGTTTCTCCTGATGTTTTCGCTGTAAAATGAAAACAGATCTGGTGACAGAACACACCTTGCCTGACTCGTCTTTCGATATTTTGGAAAGAACTTATATTGTTTTCTATTCTCATTGCAGCTGTTTGTTCCCAATACATATTTGTGATTATTCGTAGATTTTTTCCATCAATATTGAGTTTTTCTAGTTGGTTGATCAATTCTTCATGTCTTACCAGATCGAAAGCCTTGGTATAATCAACAAAGCATGAATACAGATTCTTGTTCAACTGGATTGACCTCTCTATAATAGTTCTTAGGATGTATGTGGATTAATAGTTCCTTTCCTTTCGACAAAATCCACATTGCTCTTCTGCTATGTCTCTTTTGATTCTATTCCTTCTCCTCATCAGGATTATTCTTAATAGGATTTTTGTTACATGATTCATCAAGCTGATTGTGCGATGGAGTTCGCATTCTAAAGCCTCTGTTTTCTTTGGAACAGAAATGAAAATTGATTTTGACACATCTTTGGGGATTTTTCCGGTGTCATAAATTTCATTTGGAAATACTGTTATTTTTTCAATACCAAATTCCTCCAGGGCTTCAATCACTTCTGTAGTAAAATGTCTGGTCCTGGGGCTTTTCCTGGTTTCACCTTTTTCAATGCTGCTCTAACTTTATCTTTCATTATGGGTGGTCCTTCAACGTTCTTTCTTATAATGTGATCTTCGTTTCTGTCATCTTCAAAACGGTCGTTAATAGACTCTCCCTATCTATCCAATATTTTGTCTTTTTCCTGATAAGTGTACCATCTTTCGATTTTAAGCAACCAGTTGATGTGCATGTCTTTTTCCTGTGGACAATTTCTTCAGTTATTCTGTACATACCCTGAGGATTTGTTTTGTGTCGGTCTTCTATTTCTTTGCACTTTGTTTTCAGCCAAGCTTCCTCAGCTTCATTGCACCTATTCTAATTTCTTTGCTTATCTTCCTGTATTTTTCTATTTTCCTTT
>JAPXFY010000020.1:22078806-22081306 GCA_030674185.1 Monoplex corrugatus | reverse complement strand
TCTCGGCTGCCTCAATCTTGCTCCGGCTTTGCTTGTTGACTGTCCACGCCTCACATCCGTACAACAGTATTGGTTCTATATAACACTCAAGAACTCTCTTCCTTTACAAACCCGTTTCCGTGAGCACATCAACAACGCTGGGCCTGTAAAAAAAAAGCATCTCGCACAATGTAAGGTTACAATGGAGTCAAAGATGTTGAGATTTTGGCTTCAACCACAAGGGGCGTGGATTATCGCATGACTCTGGAGGCACTGTGGATCAAGATATCGACCGGGGATGAGTATAGGCGTAGGGAACTGACCATTAAGTTGTAGTCTGGCTTTTCCTTGACCGCTTATGCTTGTCCCCATTTCATGTTTACTGTTTCCTTAACAAAAGTGTTTTGTTTCTATTTTCAGAATATTGATATGATCCTGATGATGCCATTTATTGGCGAAAATTACACACTGCAGTGATAATTCGAAAAAATCATCGTCGGCTCACACCAGCATCGTACATATATATATATAATATAATTACATTTCATGCTAAGATCTTTTTTTCAACATATATCGTCTTGCTTGTCTGTGTTCTGTCTGTGTGTGTCTGTGTTCTTCTCTTTCTCTCTTCTGTGAGTATAGAGAGGTGAAAGAGATGTGAGAGTGAGACAGAGAAGACGAGAGGAAAAGAGAAGAAGAGAGAGAGAGACCAGACACACACACACACACACACATACAAAGAGACGAGAGACAGAGAGAGGGACGAGAGAAGAGAGAAGAGAGGGAGGGCACTGAATTTTATCTAACAAATGACAAAATGCATGTGCCCGTGACTGTGACAGATCACTTTGTTCGGGCAAAGCGCTGGTGCTCAGTCCACATTGATCCACCTGACGTTACCCAGCAGCTCCCAACACTTCCATCAAGCCATCATAGAAAGCTCACCCATCGCCATTCCCTACAAACGGTTCCCTGAGGCCATTGTGCTGGGGGGTCTTTTTGCAGGTGGGCTTTTTCTTTCGTTCACTGTTGTATGATCAGGTCAAATTTGGCCATTCTTCTTTTGTTGTTGCTCTTCTTGATCTTGTTCTTGTTGTACTTCTTGTTCTTCTTGTTCTTCTTATAATTCTTGTTCTTGTTCTTGTTCTTCTTCGTCTACTTCTTCTTCTTGATCTTACTCTTCTTCTTGTTCCTGTTTCTTTCTTCTTTCTTCTTGTTCTTGCTTTTCTTGTTTCGGTTGTTCTTGTTTTATTTTTTTATCCTTCTTCTTGTTCTTTGTTTTCTTTATCATTTTCTTCTTCGTTCTTTTTTTTTTCTTTCTGTCTTCTTCTTCTTCTTCTTTCTTCTTCTTCTTTTCTTCTTCTTCTTCTTCTTCTTTCTTCTTCTTCTTCTCTTCTTCTTCTTTTCTTCTTCTTCTTTTCTTTTCTTCTTCTTCTTCTTCTTCTTCTTTTCTTCTTTCTCTTCTTCTCTCTCTCTTCTCTTCTTCCTTCCTTCTTTTCCTCCTCTCTATCTACTTTGCAATGACGAAGAAAACTTGATCTTTTTTGATCTGCCATTTGAGAAAAGTGAACAAGAGTACAGCTTTTACTTTACTTGGTTACTTACTGCCCATTACATTATTGGCACTTGGGATGTCAACAAACATCTGCCACTTCTGCTGGTTCCGGGCCAGCCTCTGTATAGTACCCCAAATATATTTCAGGCTTTGAGGTGTCTTCATTGTTCGTTAACATGTGCTTTTGACAAAGCACACTCTCAGTTGTTGTTGTTGTTGTTGTTGTTGTTGTTCTTCTTCTTGTTGTACGTCGTCGGTGTCTTTTTACCATTGAAAAGAATGTGTTTTTTTTATTCGATATTTATGAGGTTGTACAATATAATATGAATTGATATATTATTTGTACAGACTACTCGATGACGTCTATTATGACAAAGATTGAACATTCATAAAATGTCATTAACAGTAACGAAGCATCATTAATATAAAAATATGGAACATCAACAACAGAAAAAAAGCATAAACGGTGTTAGTGTTGTATCAAGAAACAAATCCAAGAACAATTCTACCAAAGCTTAATGAATAATTATGTTCTCTTCATTTCTCTATGCATTTGCTTGTATTCAATAGTAACGATCATGGTGGTTATGGCGATTAAGTATTATTTGAAACTGAGTATTTCATCTTATAATAATGCTTGCAAAATCATTTATACATAAATGCAATGTAGACAAATGCGTTCCAAATATACATACTTTCCAAAGAATGCTGAACCAGAGATTAAATTTTGAGCATTATAATGTCAAAATAAACTTTCACTTGTCCACACAAAGATTAAAAATTGAACATTATAATATCAGAATAACCTTTCACTTGTCGATTTTAATGCTCAGTGGAACAACTATATGCCAATGTTCTCCTTGTAGAAAACATGATTTCTTCATGACATGTTCTTGAATATTGATGTACATAATAAAACCATCATTGATTAGAAAAAAGTGTTATTTCAAATGATTTTACTACACC
>JAPXFY010000020.1:22063806-22068806 GCA_030674185.1 Monoplex corrugatus | reverse complement strand
GGTGAGTGATGATGATGATGATGATGATGATGATGATGATGATGATGATGATGACGACGACGACGAAGACGACGATGACGACGATGATGGTTTGTATGATGATGATGATCATCATTGTCGTTGTATTAAAGCAACGTTGGGAGCTTCGGACTGCTAACTGTCGAGACTATAGTAAGGGGAATGGGAGCTGGCAGCTATGCAAGCTGGTGGTTTGGGCGAGCTGGAAAAAAAAAAGGAAAGAAAAAATGAAGGCCCAGAACAAGGTGAGAGAGAGGGCTCTTCTATTCTCTCTTGGTCCGGTGACTGGGCTGGACCTGGTTGGTGCACTTTGTGTGGCCATGTTCCCGGGGTTTCTCTTCTCCCGACCTTGCCGTTCGGCTTGTAAACAAGATAACTAATGACTGGGTCCGAACGGGTCATTCAACACATGGACAGTCTCCATTCCACCCCCTACCCCCCACCATTGATGGAATGATTATCGAGTAGGTCGGGAGAATGGGAGGTGATTGATGGGAGAGTGGTGAGGCATTGATGCTCTGGGTTCGAGCTAGAACCCTTGAGTGTTTCTTGTTAGCTATTGGGCTGATGGAGGTTTCAACATCTCGGTCAATATCAATCAGAGGACATAACTCTTGAGAGTCACGTAGGAATTATCTCCCATGTTGTGGAGATAATTCCTACGTGACTCTCAAGATTTATGTCCTTTGGTTGATATTATAAAAATTCTCCCGGCTTCCCTCTCATTTCTTTGGTACTATGTTAGATTTGAGAAGCTCCACAACATGGAGATAATTCCTACGTGACTCTCAAGAGTTATGTCCTTTGGTTGATATTATAAAAATTCTTCCTGCTTCCCTCATATTTCTCGGTCAATACTCTGGTGTGCTCACCATTTCACTACATTACAGGTGAGAGAGAAAATGTATTACAGGATTTCTTATACACTTTGAGAGTACCTGGTCTACATTCATTCCACCTGGAAGAAGAAAAAAATAGAAAGAAAAGAAAAAAGAAAACGAAAGAAAGATTAAGACCGAAAGAAATAAAGGAGGGAGAAAAGAGGAATGAACAAACAAATAAAGAAAAGGAAAGAATTAAAAAAAGAGAAATATACAAAAATGAAACAAAGAAAGGAAAGAAAATGAAAGATAAGAAAGAAAGAGAGAATGAGAGAGGAAGAGGAGAGAGATGGGAGAGATAGAGGAGAGAGAGAGAGAGAGAGAGAGAGAGAGAGAGAGAGAGAGAAGGGAACTAGAAACAGAGATAGAGAGAGAGAGAGAGAGAAAAAGAGAGAAAGAGAGAGAGAGAAGGGACTAGAAACAGAGATAGAGCGAAAAGAAGAAAGAGAAGCGAAAGAGAGAAAGAAGAGAGAGAGAGAAGAGAGAGAGAGAAGAGAGAGAGAGAAGAGAGAGAGAGAGAGAGAGAGACGAGAAAAGAGAGAGAGGAGAGAGAAGAGAAAGAGAGAGCGAGAGAGAAGAGAGAAAGAGAGAGAGAGAGAGAAGAGAGAAAGAGAGAAGGAGAGAGAGGAAGAGAAGAAGAGAGAGAGAAGAGAGAAGAGAGAGAGAGAGAGAAGAGAGAAGAGAAGAGAGAAGAGAGAGAGAGAGAGAGAAAGAGAGAGAGAGGAGAAGAAAGAGAATGAGAAAGAAAAGCAAAGAAAGAGAAGAGAGAAAGAAAAAGGACAGAAGAAGAAAAAACAAACAAAAAACAAACAACAAACACAAAAATAAGAAAAAAAAAACAAACAGAGAAAAAAAGAAAAAAGAAAAACAGAGAAAAAAAAAAGAAAACAAGAAAAAAAAAACAATAAAAAAAATAGAAGCAAAATAACAAGAATTGAAAACAGGAAGAAGGATTGAACCCTGGCGCTTTAGGTGATAGACAACATGTTAATCGTCGTTTACAAAATTCTTCATCAGTCGGTGAAAGACCTTTTCCTTTGTTGGTATTCTTCACTAGACTTGCAATTGAAATATACAGCAATTAGCAGACAAAGAAGAACAGGACTGGAACTGCCGTTTTGACACATTTTGTCATTCTTCGTCATCAACATCCTTTCGCTGGGTCATCGTTTCACAATGCTATTTTCTATGGCAATGTGAAGTAGATCGATACGGGGGTGGGGTGGGTGGGTGGTGTTTGTGTGTGTGTGTTGTGTGTTGTGTGTGTATGTTTGTGTTGTATGTGTGTTTGTATGTGTGTGTATGTGTGTTTGTATGTGTGTTTGTGTGTGTTGTGTGTGTGTGTGTGTGTGTGTGTGTGTAGTGTGTGTGTATGTGTGTGTTTTGCGTGTATTGTGTGCGTGTGTGTGTTGTGTGCGTGTGTGTGTGTGTGTGTGTGTGTGTATGTGTGGTGTGTGTCGTGTGTGTGTGTGTATGTGTGTGTATGTGTGCGTGTGTGTGTCGTGTGTGTGTGCGTATGGGTGTGTGTGTGTGTGATGTGTATATGTGTGTTGTGTGTGTTGTATGTATGTGTGGTGTGTGTGTGTATTGGGTGTGTATGTGTGTGTGTGTGTGTGTGCGTGTATGTGTGTGTGTGCGTGTGTGTGTGTGTATGTGTGTGTGCGTGTATGTGTGTGTGTGCGTGTGTGTATGGGTGTGTGTGTGTGCGTGTGTGCGTGTGTGTGTGTGTGCGTGTGTGTTATGTGTGTTGTGATGTGTTTGTGTGTGTGTTTGCGTCCGCGTGTGTGTAATGTAACAGCAATAGTAGCGATAGTAGTAGTCTATGAATATGTACATCTTGACATATGTCTGTGAATATGTACATCTTGACATATGTCTGTGAATATGTACATCTTGCTATATGTCTGTGTATATGTATATCTTGACATATGTCTGTGAATATGTATATCTTGGCATATGTAAATATGTACATCTTGCTATATGTCTGTGAATATGTATATCTTGGCATATGTGAATATGTACATCTTGCTATATGTCTGTGTATATGTATATCTTGACATATGTCTGTGAATATGTATATCTTGGCATATGTAAATATGTACATCTTGCTATATGTCTGTGAATATGTACATCTTGCTATATGTCTGTGTATATGTAATCTTGACATATGTCTGTGAATATGTATATCTTGGCATATGTAAATATGTACATCTTGCTATATGTCTGTGAATATGTACATCTTGCTATATGTCTGTGTATATGTATATCTTGACATATGTCTGTGAATATGTATATCTTGGCATATGTAAATATGTACATCTTGCTATATGTCTGTGAATATGTACATCTTGCTATATGTCTGTGAATATGTATATCTTGACATATGTAAATATGTACATCTTGCTATATGTCTGTGAATATGTACATCTTGCTATATGTCTGTGTATATGTATATCTTGACATATGTCTGTGAATATGTATATCTTGGCATATGTGAATATGTACATCTTGCTATATGTCTGTGAATATGTATATCTTGACATATGCAAATATGTACATCTTGCTATATGTCTGTGAATATGTACATCTTGCTATATGTCTGTGTATATGTATATCTTGACATATGTCTGTGAATATGTATATCTTGGCATATGTGAATATGTACATCTTGCTATATGTCTGTGAATATGTATATCTTGACATATGTCTGTGTATATGTACATCTTGACATATGTCTGTGAATATGTACATCTTGACATATGTCTGTGAATATGTACATCTTGACATATATCTGTGTATGTGTACATCATGACATATGTATGTGTATATGTACAACATTCGATACGCAAATGACACCGTGCTAATTGCAGAAAATGAAAGGGACCTAGAAAACCTTGTGAATATACTAGAAATAGAAAGCAAAGGTAAGGGATTGGAGCTAAACAGCAAAAAACTGAAGTCATGGTAATCATTGAAAAACGTGAAATCCCCTCATGCAAAATAACAGCAAACGGCACAACCTTGAGACAGGTTGATAAGTGTAAATATGTGGGAACGATCATTTCACCAGACGGCAGATGCACATCAGAAATAGCCAGCAGAATCGGCCAAGCCAAAACAGCATTCAAGAAAATGAAAAGCATTCTACCAACAATGCCTATCAATTAACATCAGTAAGAGAGTTCTTGAGTGTTATATAGAACCGATAATGTTAAACGGTTGTGAGGCGTTGACAGTCAACAAACAAAGCCAGAACAAGATTGAGGCAGCCGAGATGTGATTTCATAGAAGAATGTTGAGAGTTCCATGGACAGCAAAGAAAACAAACGAGACAATGTTGATGGAGGCAGACACAAGAAGATCATTCATAAGGAAGATTAGAAAAAGACAGGCAACATTTACAGGCCATTTTATTAGGAAAGGGGAATTAGAGCACTTGGTCACAACAGGAAAGCTGGAGGGAAAGAGAGCACGAGGTAGACCCAGGGAGAAAATATTGGACGGACTTGCAGGATGGCTGAGGACGGAGAGGGTGGAAGATGTGCTTGAGGCAACATGGGATAGATGCATATGGAGGGCCATAATCGCCAACGCCATGCGGCAGGGCACTTGATGATGAGGAGTGATCTTCTATTTTCATATTAATCATTTTTGTACAGAGCTATGACGGACGATGCATTACTCATAATCAGATTTTTTTTAAGTAAGGAGCACAGACAACTTAAACTGTCAGGAGAGCTGACCACATTTCACTATGTTGTTGCACAGTCTGCATCTTTGGTGGGGTATGCATGTTGGGTGTTTTCATGTTTCCATAAACCAGCCACTGACATGACTTCATCATCATCATCATCATCATCATCATCATCATCATCATCATCATCATCATCATCATCATCATCATCATCATCATCATCATCATCATCATCATCATCATCAGGTGCCCTGCCGCATGGCGTTGGCGATCATGGACTTCCATCTGTCTCTGTCTCTCGTTGCCCCTAGCATCTCCCCACCCCCCTCGTCCCCAGCCACTCTGCAAGTCCGTTCAGCATTTTCTCCCTGGTCTACCTCGTGCTCTCTTTCCCTCCAGCTTTCCCG
>JAPXFY010000020.1:22056306-22058806 GCA_030674185.1 Monoplex corrugatus | reverse complement strand
CTCTCTTCCCTTTCTTTTCTCTCTCTTCTTCTTTCTTCTTCTTCTCTCTCTCTCCTTCTTTTCTTCTCTTCCTTTCTTTCTCTCTCTCTCTCCTTTCTTCTCTCTCTCTCCTTTCTTCTTCTTCCTTCTTTCTCTCTCTCTCCTCTTCTTTCTCTCTCTCTCTCTTCTTTCTTTCTCTCTCTTCCTTTCTTCTCTCTCTCTCTCCTTCTTCTTTCTCTCTTCTCCCTTTCTTTCTCTCTCTCTCCTTTCTTCTTCTCTCTCTCCTTTCTTCTTCTCTCTCTCTCCTTTCTTTCTCTCTCTCTCCTTTCTTTCTCTCTTCTCTCTCTCTCTTCTTCTTCTCTCTCTCTCTTTCTTTCTCTCTCTCTCTCTCCTTTCTTTCTCTCTTCTCTCTCCTTCTTCTCTCTTCCTTTCTTCTCTTCTCTCCTTTCTTCTTCTCTCTCTCCTTCTTCTTCTTCTCTCTCTCTCTCTTCTCTCTCTTCTTTCTTCTCTTCTCTCCCTTCTTTCTCTCTCTCTCTCTCCTTTCTTCTCTCTCTTTTCTCCTTTCTTTCTCTCTTCTCTCCTTCTTCTCTCCTTCTTCCTTCTTCTTCTCTCTCTCTTCTCTCCTTTCTTCTCTCCTCTTCCTCCTTTCTTTCTCTCTCTCCTTTCTTTTCTTCTCTCTCCCTTCTTTTCTCTCTCTCTCCTTCTTTCTCTCTCTCTTTTCTTTTCTCTCTCTCCCTTTCTTTCTCTCTCTCTCTCCTTCTTTCTCTTCTTCTCTCTCTTTCTTTTCTTCTCTCCTCTCCCCTTTCTTTCTCTCTCTCTTTCTCTCTTTCTTTTCTCTACTCTCATCCCTTTTCTCTTCTCTCACTTTATCTCCTCGTCTTTCTTTTCTCTTATATTATATTTTGTCCTCTCTCTCTCCTTTCTTTCTCTCTCTCCCCTTTCTTTTCTCTCTTCCCTCTTTCTGTCTCACCTCTCTCTCTCTCTTTCTACAATTACCCAATGGCACTTGTAGTACCCAGTCACTTTGTTGTTGTTGTCGCTGTTCTTGAGATTTGTAGTTGACAGTATATTCGAAAAGGATCACCACTTATTGAAAACGAGTAAGAAGAAACCTCTCTCTCTCTCTCTCTCTCTCTCTCTCTCTCTCCTCTCTCTCTCTCTCTCTTCTCTCTCTCTCCTCTCTCTCACAGACACATATCTAGCTAGCTAGCTATTTAACTGTTTATCTATCTCATTATATATATATATATATATGTATAGGTATACATAATATATCATCTATTATATACATATTATCTATGCTCCATGTGTGTGTATATGTGTGCGTGTGCGTTGCAAGTGTGTGTGGTGTGTGTTTTGTGTGTTGGTGTGTGTGTGTGTGTGTGTCTGTGTGTGTGTCTATGTGTGTGTCTCTGCGTGTCTGTGTATGTGTGTGTGTCTGTGTGTGTCTGTGTGGTGTGGTTGTGTTGTGTGACAAAACATGTGAGCAAGATTGTCTTTATAAGTGTAATGCAACAAATGTAGTCAAAGGTGTGGAACCAGAAAAAAAAACATGTCGGGCAGGCAAAGCTCCAACATCAAGGTCACACAGAAGCTGCTTGAAATCAGGTATTTTACAGGAACGCATGTGAAGAGCATTTTTTTCAGAACTTGTGATAATATTTGAATTTTTTTCCCACTGTTGTGAAAGTCTCTCATTTTTTGTCGAAATACGTCAACTTTTGTTTTAATTAACCCAAGTTTCAGCAATGTCACAATGACCTTGAAAATTAGAAATCCCAGATTTCTCTGTGAGAATTTTTTTTAATAGAGGGAAGTATATAGAATGGCCCGACCTTCTTGATTTTTCTTCTGGTTTTCCCTCGTTTTTTTTTCTATGTTAATTTATCTACTTTATTTTACTTCGCTGCCATTGTTTTCTTTCATTTTATTTCAATTTAAAAGACAAAGGCCTTTTTTTACACAACGAGTAACATCAAACACATTTTTGTTGTTGTTGCTGCAACATCATTCTTTCATTTTTTTCCCCTTTGTTTATGATTCCTTTTATGACTTTGTTTTCGTTTTGTTGCTTTTTTCGTTTGTTTGATTTGATTTGATTCTATCTCGTTTCAAAGAAGCTTCTTTCGCATCTAAGTGACAGCCACCACAACTGGGCATGCGTGACACAGCACACAAATGTTTCCTGAACTCCATTACTGCATGCTGTGACCTTCTCCCCTGTCCATTAGCTGAGAGTCCACCGGAGACAGAATCTAGACATTCCTGTATTTCTATCCCTCACCCCCCCCCCCCTTCTATTCACGCATTTTACATTTCACTACCACCAAAAAAAAAAACCCGTCCTTATTGACTATCAATGCTTATTTGGAGGTAAATGTTCGTTATTGGAAACGGATGTATTTAAAGTTTAATTCATATATACGTAGATATGTTTGTATTTAGAATAGTGAGTTAATGAAATATATGTGAGCATCAGTGGCCGTGGTGTAGTGGTTTTTGGCAACGGCCCACTGACAGG
>JAPXFY010000020.1:22041306-22051306 GCA_030674185.1 Monoplex corrugatus | reverse complement strand
AAGGTGAAAAAGAAGGATAAGGAGAAGAAGAGGAACGAGGAACAGTAAGGAGAAGGTGAAGAAGGAGAAGAAGAAGGAGACGAGGAATAGGAAACGAGGAAGAAGGAGATGAGGAAGGAGGAGAAGGAAAAGAAAGAGGAGCAGGGGACGAGGAAGGAGACGAAGAAGAAGGAGACGAGGAATAGGAAACGAGGAAGAAGGAGACGAGGAAGAAGGAGAAGGAAAAGAAAGAGGAGCAGGGGATGAGGAAAGAGACAAAGAGGGAGGAGAAAACGGAAGAGAGAAAGAGTTAATATGAAGGTGCGTGGGTGTAAATGTTGTATGCTGTATGAGTGATGTGTGAAAGTTTGTAGTAATAAATATAAAAAAATCATATCGCAATTTGTTTAGTGCCATTGGTTGGAAGGAGTGCGTGCGGTTGCGTGACGGACGAATGTTTTTTGCATGTGTTGATTGCGTGAGCATGTGTACAAAAGCATGACAGTGGTGACCCTGACTTAAGGATAGGCTAGATTTTGATAAGAAAATTGTTTACAGTTTGGTTTGTGTTCGCTGGTGAAAGACTGGGATTTGTACCCCCTCATAGGAAAAGGGGTTAAATTTTGATTTGTACCCCCTCTGACATGTGTTTCATTAGTATAATTTTATGCGGTTGTTTGATTGGGTGCTCGTTTCTCTTTCAAAATAGTGGTTGTTGCAAGCTGTTGTTTGCTTCATTTATGGCGCTTTGTCTTTTTTCGTAAATAAGCTTGGAGTCCGTGTATTTATTTGTGTGTTGCTTACTTTTCTTTTCTTAGACATTTTTCTTTTGACAATTTCATTTACCCCAGAAAGTCCAAATGGATAATTTTGATAGATATTTTGAACAAGCTCAGCGTTTGCAACTCTCTGGGGAACAAGTCAATAATAATTTTATTATATACTGCAATGTGTTGAGCGTGATGAGCGCCAGAAACAAAGAGAATATGAGGAAAAACAAAGTGAAAAACAAAGAGAACGTGAGGAAAAACAAAGAGAATATGAGGAAAACAAAGTGAAAAACAAAGAGAATATGAGAAAAACAAAGTGAAAAACAAAGAGAACGTGAGGAAAAACAAAGAGAATATGAGAAAAACAAAGTGAAAAAACAAAGAGAACGTGAGGAAAAACAAGGAGAATATGAGGAAAAACAAAGAGAATATGAGGAAAAACAAAGTGAAAAACAAAGAGAACGTGAGGAAAAACAAAGAGAATATGAGAAAAACAAAGTGAAAAACAAAGAGAACGTGAGGAAAAACAAAGAGAACATGAGGAAAAACAAAATGAAAAACAAAGAGAACATGAGGAAAAACAAAGAGAACATGAGGAAAAACAAAATGAAAAACAAAGAGAACATGAGGAAAAACAAAGAGAAAGTGAGGAAAAACAAAATGAAAAACAAAGAGAACATGAGGAAAAACAAAGAGAATATGAGGAAAAACAAATGAAAAACAAAGAGAACATGAGAAAAACAAAGAGAAAGTGAGGAAAAACAAAATGAAAAACAAAGAGAACATGAGGAAAAACAAAGAGAACATGAGGAAAAACAAAATGAAAAACAAAGAGAACATGAGGAAAAACAAAGAGAATATGAGGAAAAACAAAGTGAAAAACAAAGAGAACATGAGGAAAAACAAAGAAAACATGAGGAAAAACAAAGTGAAAAACAAAGAACATGAAAAACAAATAAAGGAAATAGAAGACAGAAAAGAATAACGTAGCTCTCAACCAAACAGTCCATTGTACATATAATACCTACATTGATGCAGACATGTACTGACGTGTCTGACATACTTCCTGTTAATTTCATTCCTGACAATCAGTACAGATCACGTCCACTTGCAAATTCAATTACGAAAAATGCGTCAGTTGGGTTGTTGACGGAAACTGGCCCTGACGTTTCTACATCCCTACCAACTCTTTCTGTCAAAGGAGAAACGTACACAGACGTCATCATTTCTGATGACTTGACAACAAAACAGACAGCTGAATTAAAGGAAATATTTGAAGACTTCAAGGACATCCTCACTGACAAACCAGGCACAGCTGTAGGTATAGAAGCACATGCCATCAACTTGACTACTGACACTCCAGTCCGTGTCAAACCATATCCTCTCCTCTTTGCTAAGAAAACAGTAGTCGAAAGGGAATTAAAGGTTATGCTTGACCTAGGTGTTATTGAACCCTCTACATCCCCATACACCTCACCTGTTGTTTTTGTCAATAAACCTGATGGTTCTGTCCGCTTTTGCATTGATTACCGGCAATTAAACAAACTGACCGTGTTTGATGCGGAACCTATCCCAGATATTGAGGAACTCTTGGGTCAACTTTCAGAAGGCCGTTATTTCGAAAAAATCGATTTAACAAAGGGATATTGGCAAATCCCCATGAAGGAGATTGACAAAGAAAAGACCACATTTCAAACCCGGTTTGGATACTACCAGTGGACACGGATGCCATTCGGTCTTCAAAATGCACCCGCGACGTTTGCGCGAATGATGCGTGCCTTACGAAAGAGACGAGGAAGAAAGAAGGAAAAGAAAGAGGAGCAGGGGACGAGGAAGGAGACGAGGAAGAAGGAGACGAGGAAGAAGGAGACGAGGAAGAATGAAAAGGAAAAGAAAGAGGAGCAGGGGACGAGGAAAGAGACGAAGAGGGAGGAGAAAACGGAAGAGAGAAAGAGTTAATATGAAGGTAATAATAATAATAATAATAATAATAATAATAATAGTAATAATAATAATAATAATGTTTATTTGTATAGCGCATATTCCATATAAAAACATGCTCATCAGCGCTTTATATTTCGCAAGAAAGGCAAAAGGTGATAAAAAAATGTTCACAATTACATACACAATAAGATAACAACAAACATTAAAGCTATACAAGTAAGAAGACACATAAGAAACCACAGAATATTAAAATTTAAACACTGACTTATGTAATGAAGAAAGATTAACAGATTTTTCATATGATTAAAGAGGCATACTGTGTTTATATATTGCTGCGTGTGTGTGCTTGCGTACGTGTGTGTGTACATGTGTGTGTGCGTGCGTGTGCGTTGCTGTGCGCGTGTGTTTGTAAGAATGTGTGTGTGTGTGTGTGTGTGTGTGTGTGTGTTGTGGTGTGTGAGAGAGAGAGAGAGAGAGAGAGAGAGGAGAGAGAGAGAGAGAGAGAGTGTGTGTGTGCGTGTGCTATGTTTGCATGCGTGTGTGTGTGTTTATGCATGCAATAGTTGTACATAAAATTATAATCAATATTTTGAATGAAGATAAAAACAGAAAAATTCTAATCCATATACAGGAAAAACATTACAACTTCAGTATTACAGCATTAATACCTTGACAATCAAAATTCCTCACAAATTATGAACTATTCGCATATCATACATCACAATTTACATACAAACAAAGATTTGAAAAAGTTTCTTAAAGTATTTCAGTCTCTTTCCCACTCAATTTCTCCCCTATCCCTTCCTCAGCTGTACACATACAGTGATACACACACATGCTCACTCAAGCACACACACACACACACACACACACACACACACACACACACACACACACACACACACACACACACACACACACACACACATACACACATGCACGCACACACACACCTTGCTCTATAGGCCCTTATACAAAATACTGTTATACAGGCAGGAGAGATTAGTCTGATGACAGACTTGCAAACTAAGGCTCTTCAGGTTAGATGAGTTTGAAAGAGGTGGGTTTTCAGGTGCCGTTTGAAGGTTGAGAAACACTTAGTTTTTCTGAGAGACAGTGGTAGAGAGTTCCATACATTTGGGCCAAAGACAGAGAAAGATTTTTTACCAAAGGTGTCTAGAGAGAAGCGAGGAACAGTCAACAGTGAGGTGTCAGAAGAGCGGAGCGTTCGAGAAGGTTTGTAACCCTGCAGGAGGTTGGCAAGATAGGATGGCATGTTCTCGTGATAGATACACTGAAAGCAGAGACAGGCAACTTTATATTGAATCCTAGCCTTTACCGGGAGCCAATGAAGTGTTCTAAGCAGAGAGTGCGTGGGTGTAAATGTTGTATGCTGTATGAGTGATGTGTGAAAGTTTGTAGTAATAAATGTAAAAAAATCATATCGCAATTTGTTTAGTGCCATTGGTTGGAAGGAGTGTGTGCGGTTGCGTGACGGACAAATGCTTTTTGCATGTGTTGATTGCGTGAGCATGTGTACAAAAGCATGACAGTAGGGCTTGCTAAGGGAGAGGCAATGTACTGACAGAGAGAGACTTGCGCATTCTGCTCTCCTTTAGTATATATATATATATATATATATATATATATATATATATATATATGTGTGTGTGTGTGTGTGTGTGTGTGTGTGTGTTGTGAATGGCAGATGTGATGCGTCTAGTGTGTCGGCTAGTGACTGTGTGCTTGTCACCTCTCACTTTCAGGCTGCACCGCTGGCTAGCACTGCTGCTTGCAGCTATGCGAAAAGAAGAGCAGAATGCGTCTCTTCCTGTCAGTACATAGCCTCTCCATCAGCAAGCCCAACGCTGTGCCTCCTCGTGGAGACAGGCGGTAACTGAACACCTCACGGACTCAGGCTAAATCTCGTGGGACTCGGAGGAGATCTGGCCCCCAGACGTGCGGCACGCAGGCCCACCGGCGTGTAGATATGCCCTGGTGCCCACGAACCAAACCCCCAGCAATGGGTAAATAGCTCCACTGCCTTGTGGACATCTCGGGAGAGAACAAGGCTAGCGGAGAGACCGAAAAAAAAAAAGAAAAAAGAAAAAGAAAAAACGATGGAAGGCAATGGGAAACCACCATTGTATTCTCCCAAGAACATTATGGACAGAAAAAAGAAGGAAGATGAAGATAAAGACGTGAATAGGTGCTCCGATGGAGCATCTTCATCCGGTAGGGACCGTCATGCGGCGCAGGTGACACCAGACCGTCAGACAGATACTAAGACCAAACTCAAACTCAAAAATACTAAAATAGCAACATGGAATATAAGAACTTTGTTCCAAAAAGGCAAATTAGACAATGTCAAAAATGGAGATGGAAAGGTTTAACATTAGTATTTTAGGACTAGGGCAAGTGAGATGGAAGGGGGCAGGCATGATAACATCTAGAGAGTATACAGTGTATACTCTGGTGGAAACTCACATGAAAAGAGGAGTAGGCATCGTAATGGACAGGGACAAATCAAAAGCAATTAAGGGATACTGGGCTGTGTCCGACAGAGTCTTGCTGGTCAAACTGGGAGGCAGACCATTTGATATCAGCATCATTCAGATGTATGCACCAACATCCACAAGTACTCAGGAAGACATCGACAACTTCTATGAAGTATTAGAGATGGCCAAGGCCCAATGCAAATCACAAGAAGTTACCATAATAATGGGAGATTTTAATGCTAAAGTGGGAAAGGATAGGGTAGAGGATATAGTTGGACCTCATGGCATTGGTACACAAAATGAAAGGGGAGGGAAACTTGTAGAATGGGCACAGATGAATGAGTGCATAGTAGGAAACACCTGGTTTGAGCAGCCTAATAGAAGGAAATGGACTTGGATGAGTCCAGGAGATAATACCAAAAATCAGATTGACTACATCCTGATTAATAAAAGATTTAGAAATTCTTTACTGTCAGCAAAACACGCTACCAGGCGCAGACTGCAACAGCGACCACAATCCTGTAGTGGGAAGATTTAGGTTGGAATTATGGAAAAGAAAACAGACCAAAAGCAACATCAAACTAGATCTTGGACTCTTAAAGACAGATGAAGTGATACGTCAAAAATTTAATGTATATGTTCAAAACAAATTCAGTGCTCTGGAAGACGTTGGTGACAATGAGGAACAATGGACAAAGTTGAGAAATTCGATAAATGAAGCTTGTGAAGAAATCCCTGTAGTAGATAGAAAAGCAAAAAAAGAACTGGACGACAAAACAAATTTGGGGCTTGACGGAGGAACGAAGGAAGGCAAAGAGAAACGAGGAAATATACAGCAAAATAAACAAAGAAATCAGGAATAGGTGCAATGAAGCTAAGGAAGCTTGGCTGAAAATAAAATGCAAAGAAATAGAAGACCAACACAAAACGAATCCTCAGGGTATGTACAGACGAATTGAAGAAATTGTCCATAGGAAAAATACATGCACATCAATGGTTGCTTAAAATCGAAAGATGGTACGATTCTCATGGAAAAAGACAAAATATTACACAGATGGGGAGAGTACATTAAAGACCTTTTTGAAGATGACAGAAACGTAGAACATATTATAAGAAAGAACTTTGAAGGACCACCCATAATGAAAGATGAAGTTAGAGCAGCATTGAAAAAGATGAAACCAGGAAAAGCCCCAGGACCAGACAACATTACCACAGAGACGATTGAAGCCTTGGAGGAATTCGGTATAGAAAAAATAAGTCCTCCTAAATGAAAATTACGACACTGGAAAAATCCCCAAAGATTTGTCAAAATCAATTTTCATTGCACTTCCAAAGAAGACAGGGGCTATAGAATGCGAACTCCATCGCACAATCAGTTTGATGAGTCATGTAACCAAGATCCTATTAAGAATAATCATGATGAGGACAAGGACTAGAATCAAAAGAGAAATAGCAGATGAACAGTGTAGATTTGTGGAAGGGAAAGGAACTATTAATGCCATATACATCCTAAGAACTATCATAGAGAGGTCAATCGAGGTGAACAAGGATTTATATTTATGCTTTGTTGACTATACCAAGGCTTTCGATCGGGTAAGACATGAAGAATTGATCAACCAGCTAGAAAGACTCAATATTGATGGAAAAGATCTACGAATAATCAGAAATATGTATTGGGAACAAACAGCTGCAATGAGAAGAAAAAACGATATAAGCTCTTTCCAAAACATCAAGAGGAGCCAGACAGGGTTGTGTTTTGTCACCAGATCTGTTTTCACTTTACAGCGAAAACATCGTGAGAAACCTAGAGGAAGACCTGGATTAAAGTTTGGAGGAAAACTGATAAACAACATTCGATACGCAGATGACACCGTGCTAATTGCAGAAAGTCAAAGGGACCTACAAAACCTTGTGAATATACTTGAAATAGAAAGCAAAGGTAAGGGGTTGGAACTAAACAGCAGGAAGACTGAAGTCATGGTGATCAGTAAAAAACATGAAATCCCCTCATGCAAAATAACAGCAAATGGCACATCCTTGAGACAGGTTGATAAGTTTAAATACTTGGGAACAATCATTTCACCAGACGGCAGATGCACATCAGAAATAGCCAGCAGAATCGGCCAAGCCAAAACAACATTCAAGAAGATGGAAAGCATTCTTACCAACAAATGCCTATCAATTAACATCAGGAAGAGAGTTCTTGAGTGTTTTATAAACCGATAACTGTTAAACGGTTGTGAGGCGTGGACAGTCAACAAGCAAACCAGAACAAGTTTGAGGCAGCCGAGATGTGGTTTCTAAGAAGGATGTTGAGAGTTCCGTGGACAGCAAAGAAAACAAACGAGACAGTCTTGATGGAGGCAGACACAAGTAGATCATTCATAAGGAAGATTAGGAAAAGACAGGCAACATTTATAGGCCATTTTATGAGGAAAGGAGAATTGGAACACCTGGTCACAACGGGAAAGGTGGAGGGAAGGAGACCACCGGGTAGACCCAGGGAGAAAATACTAGACGGACTTGCAGAGTGGCTGAAGACAAGGAGGGTGGAAGAGATGCTTGAGGCAACAAGAGATAGAAAAGCACATATGTGAATAGACGTTAACAGAAATAACGAACGAACAAGATGTGCTCATTCCTGGTCTGATCACCGACTACTATGCATCAAAACAAGTATTCTGCTATCTCATAGAATCAAGGCAGTAAACGAAGAAACCTCCGTGGAGTTGGAATATCGCCCGTTGCAAAAAAAACAAGAAAATAAAACAAAGACAGCCTTCAGGAGAAGCATCTGGAAGAAGCATTTGACAGAGAGCTCGAAGAACAGAATATTGAGGCAGATTGGAAATCCTCGTAAAGCAACTATCTACAGCGCTGCGGCTGATACTTTAGAAAAATCGTAAACACACGAACTGGTTTGATGAAAATGATGAGATAAACGAGCTCTTTGACAAACTCCACACTACCCTGAAGAATTACCTCAGCCACAATACCTGTGATAAGAGGAAGGCAAAAATGCCAACAAACGGAATAGCTAATCCAGCAACAACTACAGCAGAAGAAGAACCAATGGCGGCAGACGAAAGCTGCAAACTGCATCCTGCGGATGGTACCGTCCTTCAGCGCGCTCGTGCACAAATATTTAACAATGACTAGATGTGTAAACCTTCTCTCACAGGAGCCATTAACATTTCACAAAAGCATGAGAGACAGACTCAGGTAAAAG
Source organism: Monoplex corrugatus (assembly GCA_030674185.1). Lineage (NCBI taxonomy): Eukaryota > Metazoa > Mollusca > Gastropoda > Littorinimorpha > Ranellidae > Monoplex > Monoplex corrugatus. Next base: position 22,042,886 of record JAPXFY010000020.1, on the reverse strand, counting down.
CGACCAAGAAGGAGAGACGTAGATAAGAAAATAATAATTAATGTTCGTGTGCATGCGCGCGAGCGTGTGTGTGTATGTATGTATGCATGTGTGTGTGTGTGTGTGTGTGTGCGTGCGCATGTGTTTGTGTTTGTGTGTGTGTATGTGTGTGTGTGCGTGCGCGCGCATGTGTGTGTGTGTGTGTGTGTGTGTGCACGCGCGCGAGTGAGAGAGAGACAGAGACAGAGTGAGACAGAGACAGAGACAGAGACAGAGAGGCATTGACACAGAGACACAGACAGAGACATAGAAACAGGGAGAGCAAGAAAGCTTTCCCATTACCATTATCATAAATTGTTAACATTAAAAAAACAACAACAACAAAGGAATACAAACATAAGAAAACCATAAACATAGAAGTGTGAAGTAGCAGTAGTCAAGACGACCCATGACAACAACGGACACATGCTGGATGACGACAGACCGTCTGAAAATAGATCATTTCAAGAATCTTCAGGATGGGAGTGGTGGCATCGGCGAACCTGGTCCGCCGGATATGACGTTAAAAGATGGGGAAGCCTGCTCAACTACCTGCATTTAATGCGGATCTGTCAGACATGACGTTAGCAGGTGCAGCACTAACCCGCTAAAAAGGAAGAAGGAATAAAAAAATAAAGCCGCGGGTTCACTATATGTGACGTCAGTAGATTAAGCAAATTATGATCTTGTCTAGTTAATTATTTTAACTCTGTTTTTTTTTTCTTTTTTAATGAAACGTACATTTTTTTTCCCAATGAAAAGGCAACAAAGAAAGAAAGAAAGAAACAGACAATTGTATAAGCGATAACTACAGTTACGTCATCATCATCATCATCGTCATCGTCATCATCATCATCATCATCATCATCATCATCATCATCATCATCATCATCATCATCATCAATCGTCATCGTCATCCTCCTCCTCCTCCTCCTCTCATCATGTGCCCTGTCGCATGGTTTTGGCGATCATGGCCCTCCACACGAAATCTATCCCCTGTCGCTGCAAGTACATCTCCCACCCTCTCTGTCCTCAGCCACCCTGCAAGTCCGTCCAGTATTTTCTCCCTGGGTTTGCCAGGTGTTCTCTTTCCTTCCAGACAATAGCGATAACAGCAGCAGCAACAACCGTTTGATCCTGTATTTACTTTCGATGCTTGTTGCAGTCTTTTACTTACATCTTTATTACTGGTTTTATTTTCACTGATATCAACATACGCCTCTTCACAAAATCTCTCATCGAGCCAAGTTTGAGAAATGAAAACCGTTTAAAGCTATCATTGCCTCCCCACCTTTTTTTTTTTTTAAATCAAAATCAAAACACATAGGAATGCAACCATTAGTATCGGAGCATGTTTCAGAAATTATACATCCTCAAATTGGTGACCATGGTTCTTTGATGTTATTATCGTGTCTTTGACAATGGCCTTTTGGACCAAGTTGCGTCTGTTATCTTTTGCTAATCAAACAAACATCGCCACAAACATTGTTAACTACCACCACCACCACGATCATCATCATGATCATGTGCCCTGCCACATGGCGTTGGCCATCATGGTCCTC
>JAPXFY010000020.1:22018806-22033806 GCA_030674185.1 Monoplex corrugatus | reverse complement strand
ACTAATCACTTGATCTCTTTTATCATTGATATGAACTTTCATCACAAATTCTATGTTTTAAATAGCTATGCTTTGTTGTCAGTGGACATTCTGATTTTACTTGAGAAAGACATTAAAGTCGAAAATTTGACCCCTCTACAACAAGGTGTTCGGCTGTTGTGCACAGTAAAGATTTATACATTTATATTCAGCTTTGTTTTGCAACATCCCCTGGCGAAAAATTGCACGGAATGGTCAACGCCAGAGCGCATCCTCATATGTGCACAAATGTATTGATATGTATACTATGTTTTTCTTCTCCATTTATTTTTTCAAGGTCAACAAGGTATTGTGTGCGTTTTGAGATGGTTTTAACCCCGATAGGGCTCTGCGCAGTCGGCTGGGTTTGCACCAATAATGATAATAATAATCGTGTCTGTGTGAGTCAAATTCTTCTGTCAGTTTGTGCGTCTGTGACCCATCTTACTCTGTTCCTGTTTGTTTAATTCTTCCGTACCTGAGAGAGAGAGAGAGAAGAGAGAGAGAGAGAGAGAGAGGAGAGAGAGAGAGAGAGAGAGAGAGAAGAGACAGAGACAGAGACAGAGACAGAGACAGAGACAGAGACAGAGACAGAGACAGAGACAGAGACAGAGACAGAGACAGAGACAGAGACAGAGACAGAGAGACGAGAGACAGAGAGAGAGACAGAGAGACAGAGAGACAGAGAGACAGAGAGACAGAGAGACAGAGAGACAGAGAGACAGAGAGACAGAGAGACAGGAGAGAAGACAGAGAGACAGAGAGACAGAGAGACAGAGAGAAGAGAGAAGAGACAGAGAGACAGAGAGAAGAGAGAGACAGAGAGAAAGAGAGAGAGAAGAGAGAGAGAGACAGTGTATGTATGTGTGTGTGTGTGTGTGTGTCTGTGTGTGTGTGTGTGTGTGTGTATGTGTGTGTGTGTATCTGTGTGTGAGTGAGAGAGAGAGTGTGTGTGTGTGCGTGAGACAGAGAGAGAGAGAGAGAGAGAGAGAGAGAGAGAGAGAGACAGACAGAGACAGAGAGAGGAATATTTATGTGTGTGTGTATGTGTGTGTGTGAGAGAGAGAGAAGTGTGTGCGTGTATGTGTGTGTGTGTGTGCGTGTGTGTGTGTGTGTGAGAGAGAGAGACAGAGAGAGAGACAGAGAGACAGAGAGACAGAGAGACAGAGAGAGACAGAGAGAAAGAGAGAGAGACAGTGTGTATGTGTGTGTGTGTGTTTTGTGTGTGTGAGTGAGAGAGAGAGTGTGTGTGTGCGTGTAAGAGAGAGAGAGTATGTGTGTGTATGTGTGTGAGAGAGAGAGAGTGTGTGTGTGTGTGTGTGTGTGTATGTGTGTGTGTGTGAGAGAGAGAGTATGTATGTGTGTGAGAGAGAGAGAGAGAGAGGGAGAGAGAGAGAAAGAGTGTGTGTATATATATATATGTGTGTGTGTGTGTGTTGTGTGTGTGTGCGCGCGCGCGCGTGTGTGTGTTTATAACAATCTCACTCTGTTTCTGTCTGTTCTAGTGTCTGTGTGCCTGCATTTAACTTATTTTGTCCCTGTCTGTGCCAGTGTCATTCTTCCATATGTCAGTCTGTGTGTCTGTGACCATCTCATTTTGTCCCTGTCTGTGCGAGTCTCATTCTTCCATATCTCAGTCTGTGTGTCTGTGACTGTTTCAATTTGTCCCTGTCTGTGCCAGTCTCATTCTTCCATATGTCAGTCTGTGTGTCTGTGACTGTCTCATTTTGTTCCTGTCTGTGCCAGTCTCATTCTTCCATATGTCAGTCTGTGTGTCTGTGACTGTTTCAATTTGTCCCTGTCTGTGCCAGTCTCATTCTTCCATATGTCAGTCTGTGTGTCTGTGACTGTCTCATTTTGTTCCTGTCTGTGCCAGTCTCATTCTTCCATATGTCAGTCTGTGTGTCTGTGACCGTCTCATTTTGTTCCTGTCTGTGCCAGTCTCATTCTTCCATATCTCAGTCTGCGAAATATTGTCTTCACCTTGTTGATAGGCAGCTGAGGCCTTGTGCATTGACTAGTTGGGCGGGGCGGGGGAAGAGGGAGGGGTGGGGGGTTCGGTGATGTGAGACGAGTTTGTACTGAGTGGCTAGTTGTGTTGTGATGCAGAACTCTAATTATTTATTCATTTACTTTATATATCTGTTGTTTTCTTTGAAGATAAGATACACACGTCATTTACTTGCAACGAAGACTATTCCAGTGACAGACTGATACAATACTAGTATAAAAATATAGATTAGATAAAACATAGGCTAGGTAGGACCCCAGGACCTGGCCTGTTTATGTTTATGCTTAAGGTGTGTGCCATGATCACCATACACATGGCACCTGTGGTGTTAGTGCATATGGAATTCGTTCCGAGCGCAGAGACAACTTGAGAAACTGAAACTGAAACTGAAACTGAAACTGTGTTTATGATCAAGACTTCAGAAAGACAAGAAGGCTAATTGGTCTTCAAGGAGTGGGACCTGGGAAATCAACCTATCTCTCCAATGTTTTATACCAAGTCAGCCGGGCAATGTCCTGCTCTTCACGATTTTCAACTGACGTGGGATCTTTAGAATGTGCAGGCAGAAGTCACACGGGTCCGATTCGTTTTTCGTCCCCTTCCGAAGGACTAGACTTTCAGTTTGATTTTCAGGTCAGACTGAGGAGAAAAGTCGAGGCCTGTACGGGGAGCGAACCCTGGAACCTCGAGTTTAGTTACTGGCAGGCAAACGTCTGAACCATTCTGCCACTCTCCTCTCCTGAACATCTCATTGTTTCTGCCTATGCCAGTCTAATTCTTCCATACCCCCGTTTGTCTGTCTGTGACCGTCTCACTCAAGAAGGTGTAAATAGCACCAATGACGACGACTAAAGACAGCTTACAGACAATGTCAATGTCCTCAGGGGTGGAAAGATGGCAACCACAGATTGAAAACGTCAACAGGATGTGATTTCGACAGATTGGCTAGTCCAGTTACAGTCGTCAGATGTGAAATATGAATTGGACATTCCGCTCAGGTCTATCAACCATGACGTCAACAGACTGTACCGGCCTCTGACACATGACGTCAGTCGATCAAGCGGATCACCAATTTAGACGTCAGCAGATTATATAACCATGTCTTCTACGTAAAATATCGTATTGAAAGTTTTGACGATGCATCACCTAATTATTCGCCACCGTCTTGAAGCTACCGTCAGGGTAGTAAGTTTAAACTACATCAGAGCTTACTATTGTTCTCCACTGCACATCTATACAAAGTGTGGAGATGGAAAAATGTGTTTTTTTCTGTTTTAAAAAAGTCACTATGGACATATTCTGAAATATGTGATCATGTTTCTTTCGCATCTCTTCAGGAACATTGACAAGACCAGTCCTTTGGAATAAAACAGAAAAACGAAAACCAAACCAAAAAACAGGAAAACGTGTTTCTTGGAGTGTGTATGTGTGCATGTGTTGTGTGTGTGTGTGTGTGTGTGTGTGTGTGTGTGTGTGTGTGTGTGTGTGTGTGTGTGTGTGTGTGTGTGTGTGTTCGTTCTTTGATTTAACAACTTTTCACTATGAATGATATTAGTGTGCGTGTGTGTGTGTGTGTGTGTGTGTGTGTGTTTGTGTTGTGGCGTGTGCGTGTGTGCGTTTATGTGTGTGTATGTGTGTATGTGTGTATGTGCGTGTGTATATGTGTGTGTATGTGTGTATATATGTGTTTCGTTCTTTCTACAGCCAACTCGGAAGACAGGGCAATGCTTCTTCGTCTTTACTCGTCGCCGTCTGATTCTCAACTGACTACAGCATATATACATTTCACAGTGAACAGCAATCAGTTATCATTTAAACGAATATCATGCCGTGCTGTTATCCGCACGCTGTTTACTGTTAACACACGTCACATCTCCCTTTCTTTAAGGAAACAAAATCAATCATTTTTTCCTATCTTTCAGTCCATACGAAATAAATGTGTTTCCTACCTTTATCACAACATTAACTTAACGAACACTCATTCTTTCTCTCACGCACAGGGCCCAATTATTCATTCACCATCATGTCCATATTTCGCAATGCTTTCAGTTTATCTGATTGTGGTAGAGTCTTCAGTTTCATTCATATTTCAGGAAATCTGGCCTTTTGCTTTGTCTTCCAGATCTTGTTCTGTAAGGAGAACTAACTGGTTCGGGTTGTCCTGTCCTTGTTTGTTTGATAACTTCATCTGGCTCCTCGATACTGGTTGTCTCAGACATTTTGATGACTGGTGACTGATCAGATGAGTTCTCACGGACAGACGATGCTGGCGTCCTGACATCTGTTCCAGTTCCAGTTTTCTTGTTATCTTCCAGCATCTGTTTTGATGGTCAGGGATCTCTGTACTGATAAGTGGTTCCTTCTGCTGACCACGTTGGTATGTGTTACAGGCGCTGCATGTTTTGACAAAATCTTCAATGTCCATGTTCATCCTGGGCCAGTAGACTACCTCACGTGCTCTTCTTATGCAGCTCTGAATTCCTGAGTGGCTTGCATGAAGTTTCTCAAGGATGTCTGCTCTTTCGCTTTCAGGTACAATTACTCTGTGGCTTTTGAAGACAAGTCCGTTGTGGACTGACAGTTCCTCCCTGAAAGGAAAGTATTCTTGTAACTGTAATGAAAGTTGTTGTTTCTCCTCTGGCCAGCCTTGTAGAATGACAGCTTTCATGGTTTTCATAGTTGCATCTTCCTGAGTTGCTTGCTGCAGACTGTTCAGTCTCTCTTGGCTGATGGCCAGTTCTTGCAATGAGTCTGTTTTCTCCAGGTCTGTGAGGAAAACGGCTTCCTTGTGGGTGACTTGCTGTTCCGCTTTTCCACAGACTGCTCTGCTGAGGGTGTCAGCCAGGTGCATCTCAGATCCACGCTTGTACACTACCGTGTACCTGAACTTCTGAGTTCTGAGTAGCATCCTCTGAATCCTCTTAGGTGCTGAGAGCAGGCTCTTCTTGTGAATAGTCTCTAGTGGTTTGTGGTCGGTCTCCACCAGGATGTCTCTTACATAGACGTATCTCTCAAACCTTTCCAGACCGAAGAGTATTGCTAACATCTCCTTTTCTATTTGAGCATAGCTATTTTCTGTCTCGGTCAAGGCTCGCGATGCGTACTGAATCGGTTGACCATCCTGCATGAGACAAGCTCCAAGTCCAAACTGTGAAGCATCACACTGAAGGGTGGTTGTACGCTTTCCTGAAGAGTCAAAGTAGCGAAGTACAGGTGGCTCAGAGAGTATCTTCTTCACTTTCTTCAGGGCTTCTCCATGGACGTCTTCATCCCATCTGAAGTGGACATCTTTTTTTACCAGTTCTCTGAGTGGTGCTGCTGCCTCAGACAGGTTTGGTGCAAATTTCTGAAGGTATCCGACTACACCGAGTAATCTCTGCACAGCTGCTTTGTCTTCTGGCACTGGGAGTTGTTGGACAGCGTCCAATTTCTTGGGGTCGGCTTTCAAGCCTTCTCTTGAGAAGATGTGTCCCAAATATGATATCTCTGTTCGTTTCATCTCAACCTTCTCCTTGTTGAGTTTGATTCCAGTCTCTCGGCATCGTTGTAGCAAACGGTTCAGGTTGGTATCATGAACTTGTGCTCCTGCTTCGTCGGTTGGTCCTCTGCCAAAAACAAAGATGTCATCATGAACCGCCACCACGCCTGGCAGTCCTGCCAGAGCGATGTCAATCCTCCTCTGGAATTCTTCTGGGGCTGGTGAAATACCAAAGGGCATTCGTTTCCATCGGTATTTGCCAAAAGGCGTCTCAAATGTTGTCAGGTAGCTGCTGTCTTCGTCCAGTTCAACGTGCCAAAACCCGTTTTTCGCGTCCAGGTGTGTGAAGTATTTTGCATCTTTGAGGAGAGGCAGTACGTCATCAATGGTTGGCATGGGGTACTCGTTTCTCCTGAGGGCTTTGTTCAGTGGCTTAGGATCGATGCACAGTCTGACTTTCCCATTGCTCTTTGTTGTTACGACCAAACTGCTTATCCACTCCGTTGGCGTGTCTACTTTAGTGACCACGTCCAGTTTTTTCAACCTCTTCAGCTCGTCCTTCACTTTCTCTTGCACTGCTATCGGCCACTTTCTGCAAGGCATCTTCACTGGAGAAATACTGGGGTCTGTTTCTAGGTGTAATTTCCCTTCTAGTTTTCCTTCTCCTTCAAAGACATCGTTGTACTTTGTGAGCATATCTTTTGCATTTTCCTCCTCTTTCTGATTCGCCGCTATCGTTGCAATGTTCTCTTCATTGATCGTCAACAATTGCATGTGCTGTACAGCTTTCAGTCCCAGTACTGGCTTACAGTCCGTTTTGGTGATCGCGAAGTTGACTTTGTATTTCCTTCTGTTCTTGGGGTTTTTCACTCGCAGCACTATCTCCCCCACAGGCTTCATTTCTGTTCCGTTGAACATCACCAGCTTCTTCTTAGTCTCTTGCAGGTCAGACTTTCTTTCATCTCCTGTGACTTCTCTGTACAGGCTCTCAGACATCACGTTTGTTGTTGCACCTGTGTCAAGAAGAAATGTTACCGGCATCTCATTTATCAGCATTTTTGCTCGTATGTTTCTCTCCTTTTTTCTGGTTTTGTCTTCGATCCCGAGGATATCATTATCGCTTTCAGTGTCGGTCTCTTCTTCTTCGAAGTGCCGAACTCTTGTTTTCTTTTGATTTTTCTTGGGTGTTCTGCAGCATGAAGCAAAGTGATTATTTTCTCCACAAGCTTTGCAATTTTTTCCAAATGCTGGACATTTCTCTTTTGCTCTTGGGTGCTTTCCACCACAATATCCGCATTTCTCTCTGTACTCTTGTTTGTTTCCTTTGCTATACTGTTTTGCTGTCTTCTTTTCTTTGAAAGCTTGGACTTCCTGCGTGTCCTGCATTTTTCTCATCATTTGGACGGTTTGATGTTGACTTGATTCATACGCTCTGCACATATCAATACATGCAGTCAATGTCAGCTGTCGCACTTCCAGTAATTTTGATCGCAGAGTCTCGTCATGTACACCCAGTACGATTTGATCTCTCAACAGTCTGTCTTCCAGTGTACCATAGTTACAGGTCTTGATCAGTCTCCGCAGTTCTGCTACAAACTATTCGATAGATTCTCCTGCTGCTTGATGTCTGCAGTTGAATCTGAATGCTTCATAAGTTTCATTGGTTGAACCCACACAGTATTCTTCGAATTTCTGGAGAACGGTGTCAATGTCATTTCTTTCAGCTTCATTAGCAAATGCCAATCCTTCATAGATGTCCATAGCATCCAGCCCGATGCAAGAAAGAAAAACTGCTGTTCTGTATGTTGAGTCTTCTTCTGTCTGTGTTGTCACAATTTCATAGCTGTCCCAAAGCCTCTTGAATTTCCTCCAACTGCTCTGCAGGTTTCCTCCATTCACTTCAAGTTTAGGAGGCGAGGGAATCTTGGCATGTCGTCGACTGGCTCTTCTCTCTTCTTGTTCATCTTCCATGGTTGAACTTTAGTCTTCAATATTCTGGATTTTTGTTGGAGTTCGTAATCACGATTCTGACACCATGTTTCGTTCTTTCTACAGCCAACTCGGAAGACAGGGCAATGCTTCTTCGTCTTTACTCGTCGCCGTCTGATTCTCAACTGACTACAGCATATATACATTTCACAGTGAACAGCAATCAGTTATCATTTAAACGAATATCATGCCGTGCTGTTATCCGCACGCTGTTTACTGTTAACACACGTCACAATATGTGTGTGTATGTGTGTGTGTGTATGTGTGTGTGTATGTGTGTGTGTATGTGTGTGTGTGTGCGTGTGTGTGTGTATGTGTGTGTGTGTGTGTGTGTGTGTGTGTGTGTGTGTTGCGTTTATGATAATCTTCTGGTTTAGTAGGAATCCCTCGTTCCTCTACGCCTCAAGCAGAAATCACTATATCGTGGATTTTGATTAAATTAAATGAATGTGGAACCAGACATAAAAAGAAACAAGTTGAAAATACGAGTGACTGAAAATGAGGTGAAAAATAGTTGATTGTTTCGTACGAGTACCCTGTAGAAGACCCAAAGATGGAAACCGGTAGGTCTTTTGTTCGTTTTTGAGTCTGTGCGAACTACATCCAAGTCTTAATTTATTTATTTGTTTTATTTTAGGATTTAGTGTTTTTAAGAAGCATTGCACTCAGGGAGGTTACCTTTGTGCTCACCTTTTTTTCGCCCCATTTCCTATGCCACTTAAATGGCCACAGAAGGTGAGGCATTTTTTTTAATACAATGCGATGATGATGATGATGATGATGTCGATGAGCATGGTAATAATAATGCTATGAGTTCCATCTAGGATTGAGACTGCGTGACAGGGCTGTACTGTACTACGCTTACTATCATAATATATCCTGGCGTCAACCAGGCCCGAGAGATACAGACACCTACGGTGCTGGTCAGAAAATTTGAACAACACCCTCAGTGACGCATGCGTGAAGTGGATGAGACTCGACTGTGTGGTCCCAGCCTTCCCAATGAACCCATGGCACGCCAAACTCTGGTTAGGAACCGCTTAGAGCCGAAAAATCCCACAACGATTTTTTTCTAAGGGACTGATGGGGATTGGAACCCACAACCTTCCAGTCGGTAAGTCCGTTGCGTTAACCACTACACAACACCGGCGACTGGTGCATCCAAATCTTAATTTAGGTGAGTACAGTACGTTTTCTTTTCATCGTTAAAAAATAACAAAACAAAACAAAACAAAACAACAAAAAAACCAAATCTCGACTAAGCTGCAGCAAACCCTGACATTCACTCCATTTTATTGCACTTGTCCGTGGACGCTGCTTTCAATCTTGATTAATTGCAGTAAGAGGATCAGCTTGGTTGAATATTAACATGACAAAACCAGGGCTTGGTCTACCAACGTCATCGTGTTTGTATTTCCAGTGACCTGGTCAGCATTATGTCGTAAACATGTCTGGAAGATAGACGCCCTTGTCGATGTCTCTGTATCTGTTACTGTCTCTTATCATTCTGTTTAGCATGTCTGTCTCTGTCTGTGTAACAGATGTTACTTTTTGATGTTTCATGCATTTTCTTCTTTGGACAGATTTTTTTTTTTTTTGGTTCACTACCATGTTGCTTACAGTTTAACCCTTTGTCAACAGCATCCTTTCTGCCAGCATCCTGCATTGCCAACCATGCTAGCAAAGTAAAAACTTAACCCTTTGATTCCCTCACCCTATCCACCAGCTTCCTGCGAGAAGCATGTGGATGGGATGAGGGAGTCAAAGGGTTAAGTTTTGGCAGTTGGTGGATAGGGTGCAGCGCAGGAGTCAAAGGGTTAAATGATATGTACGCATAATATACACAGTTTTGTACTGTTTTATACAGACAGAGTGACAGAGAGGGAGACAGAGACAGAGAGAGAGAAAGAGAGAGAGAGAGAGGGAGGGAGAGAGAGAGAGGGAGAGAGAGAAAAAGAAAAAACAACACCAACATATTTTGGCATGACAATGTGCTGACCATTTTAATCTCATTCCTCTCTTATCATTGCCATATGCTTGTAAAAGGTCACTTATAAAAGAAGTACCCATCGTGGATCGTATTTCAAAGAAGAGCTCTCATTTCATCCTTGAACAAGTTTAATTTTCTGGGGAATACAATTTTTGTCTATGCTTCAAAATAAAATTGACTCTATCATTGTGGATTTTTCGTGAGTTTCTATGACATTATTGCTTTGTGTTTTTTTTCCTACTCCCCAACTGTCGACCTACAGAACAGTTAGTTAGAATTATATCTGCAGAAAAATCTGACAGTGATTCCATTTTATGGAACACATTCAGTCCGCGCATGCTGTATTCAGGCAGGATTATTGAAAGAAATCAGCTTATGGAAAGAGCAGCTAGGAAAGGGGGAGAAATCATCATGACACAAGGGAAGGGAGAGAAATCATCATGAAACAAAGAAAGGTGGGGGGGGGGGGGGGGGGAATCATCATAAAACAAGATGCTCCAGCTATTTCCAACATTGCCTATTTGTATGATAAAGATATTACAGAATGTAGATTTTGTGCTTCTAAAGATGAGAAGTGTGAGCTTGAAAAAGATTTATTTTGAAGAAGATCTGACGTGCACTGAGGAAAGTGGTCGACTGTCGCAATTGTGGAAACAGATTGTGAATATTGTCAGAAGTTATACACAGTCCTCAAAAAGCGCTACTCATAGGCACTTCTTTAGTGTATAGGACCTTGATCTTTGAGGTCATACTTTTGCGAATTCTTGTCAGGCCATGGCTTTGACTTAAAAGTTGGTACAAGTCAAGTCATAAACAGTTGATTCATCAATATTATGAATGTCAGGCACCGACGACACATTGATGAGAGAACACATGATATTAATAATAATAATAACGAAGATTTGTTGAGCGCCTTTTCTCGACTGAGCTCTAAGCGCTTTACATCGATACAAATTATGATAATGACTAGAGCAAATCAAACAATCACTAAATCAAACAAGCAAATGAATCAACAAATGAATAAAACTCAAAAAGACATGCTCGCAATGCCCCCTCCCCCCCTCCCCCGCACACACACACACCCCACCCCACCTGCACATACTGGCGCGCACGCGCATGCATGCACACAACACACACACACACCACACACACACACACACACACACACACACACACACACACACACACACACACACACACACACACACACACACCGCTCCAAAGACACATGGAAAATATAAACACTAGAGGTAAAGTGGATTGGGGGCAGCGGAATGGGGGGGGGGGGGGGCACTGAGGGGATTCCAGAGGAAGGTGGGAGGCGGCGTAAGATAGAACCGGGATCAGTGTTGCTTAAATAAACAGGAGAGATGCAGTGGATTGGGGGCAGCGGGAGGGGGGCGGGGCACTGAGGGGATTCTAGGGGGGGTGGGGGGGAGGGAGGCGGCGTAAGATAGGGCCGGGTCAGTATTGCTTAAACAGATAGGTCTTCAGAGAGGACTTGAAAGAGGCTGTAGAAGTAGAATGTCTATTGGTGAGGGGGAGGGTATTCCAGATGGTTGGACCCTGATAGGAGAAACAACGCTGACCAAAGGATTTTGTTCTAACAGTAGGGAGACAGAGAATGCGATCATCAGATGAGGAACGGAGATTTCGAGAAGGGACGTAGAGGCGAAGAATGTCAGACAGATAATCAGGGCCTGTGCCAGAGACAGATGAGAAACAGATTGAAGAAAGTTTATATGAGATTCTAGATTGTACAGGTAGCCAGTGCAAGGATTTCAGAAGAGGTGTGATATGTTCATGTTTGGGTGACTTGAGAATCAGCCTTGCAGCATTGTTTTGTACTTTTTGGAGCTTTTGAAGCAGATACTTTGGCACGCCTGCAAGAAGAGCATTACCATAATCAAGCCTGGATAAAACAAAGGAACAAACCAGAGTTTTGGTTGCATCTACAGACAGATAGTGGCGGATGGTGCTTATTCTCCTAAGTTCCAGGTATGCTATCCTGCAGACATTTTATATGTGAGATTTAAAAGAAAGGGTCTGATCAAAAATGACACCAAGGTTACGAACATGGGGAGAAATCTGAATGTCAGTACCATCAATACAAATCGCGTCTGGAAGTGAGGGATGTTTTTCAAATTTTGGAGGAACAGTTAACAAAACTTCTGTTTTTTCTTCATTGAACTGCAGTTTGTTGAGTGTCATCCAAGCCTTTAAATCATATATGCAGTTTTGAGTACTTTCAATCACTTGATGGATTTGAGTAATTGGGCTGGACTGATAGAGCTGTGTGTCGTCAGCAAAGCTTTCATGTGATAGAGAGTGACGGTTAACTATCCCAGAGATAGGTGTTGTGTACATGATAAACAACACAGGTCCCAGCACAGAACCCTGTGGAACTCCGTATTCCAATCGCGTAGCAGGTGAGCAGAGGCCATTTACTAAGACTTTTTGTGTACGCTCACTAAGATAAGACTTTATCCAAGCAAGGACGGTACCCTGAATGCCAAAAGAGTATTGCAGTCTAAACAGAAGAATTTCATGGTCAATCGTATCAAATGCTGCTGATAGATCAAGAAGAGAAAGAACAGAAATTCTATCATCATCAAGCGATGTGAGAAGATCATTTGCAACTTTTAAGAGGGCAGTTTCTGTGCTGTGACCTGCTCTATAGGCTGATTGATGTGGGTCGAGGAGATTATGGGTCTTAAGATGGTCAAGAAACTGAGCCAGTACAACTCGTTCAATCAGTTTGGCCAAAAATTTCAAATTTGAGACAGGTCTATAGTTTTTCAAGATGTTGGGATCAAGGGAGGGCTTCTTTATCAAAGGGCGGATGATGGCTGATTTGTAAGTACTGGGGAAAATACCACTTGAAAGAGAGTCATTAATAATATGAGTTATACACGACAAAAGGACATCAAGACAATCAAACAAAAGGTGGGCTGGGACTGAATCAAGTTCACAAGATTTCTGTGGAGAAGCAAGCATGATTTTCCGTACTGCTTCAGTAGTTACACTTTGAAATGAAACAAGGGGTTCACCACAGAAAGACTTGTCACTTGAGTGAGGGGAGCCACAAGTTGTAGACACGTCAAGATTGTCACGAATAGTTCTTATCTTTGCACTAAAGAAATCAGAAAAATGGAGTGGTAGTTCAGTTGGTGATATAACAGATGGTAGAGTGGTGGTCTGTTTTTTTCCTAAAAGAGTATTTAAAACACCAAACAGTTCTTTGGATGTGGCACATTGGGCAATTTTTGATGAGTAGAATGCTGTTTTAGCGTCTGTTAGAAGTTTAGTCACTTGGTGTTTGGCAGCATTCATAATGTCTTTGAATACATGAAGCCCAGACTTGAGCCACTGGCGCTCTGCTCTCCGTCGTTCCTGCTTCGTCTTCTTCAGCTGGTCAGCCACAGCACTGTACCATGGGCACGATGGCCGGGAGGTGACCTTGCGTCGTCTGGCAGGGGCGTGGGTGTCTAGGACATCACGAAGACATCGATCCAGTTGCTCAGCAGATGGTTGAGGTGTTAAGTAGAGGCTGGTCTGCAGGTCCTCTTTGAAGGCAGCTAGGTCAATGGAAGCCAAGTTCCTCCTCTCAATGTACTTGGGCTGCGTCACAGGCTTGGGGATAGACAAGTGGGTGACCAAGCAGTAGTGGTCAGATGGCAAGCTGTAGTCGATAGTTCATATCAGAAATGAATAAGTGTAAATGTATGTTATAGTTTATATCAGAAATCAATAGATGTAATTATATGTGGCATATGACGCTAATCTCTGACTGAAAATGGAGAAAAAGCCGTTTTATCTCTACCAACTGGAAGTACCAGAATTACCTGAACACATTACATAGTACGTGAACATTTCACACCCAATAAAACCTGCTATGTAACAAAGACTGGCCACGATTTCGATGTTCACACGTCTTCAAAATAATGAGTTGAAACTACAAGCCAAAGGTGATGCAATGTCACTACTATAGCCAGCATGGTGTATTTCTAAGCTTTATCATAATTATGAAACAATTGTTAAAATACAATACTAATGAATGAAAAGACCTTGGAAAAATTATATTTCTTTTTCAATTTTTTTCTTCTTTCACAGTAAACATCTTGACTATTCTTTCTTTGTTGCTTCCCCTATTATTTAGAAATCGTAACATTCTGGTGGAATATTTTCGTGCTGTCTAATTTCTTACATATTGACGATATTTGAAGCCTCCAAACCCGAATTATTAATATTTACTACTTTAACAGAAACATCATGAAAAATCAATACCTCGCACAGCGAAAATTACATACATCTATTTCATTCCGTGTCGTCTTTTTAATTTAATGGAGTTAAAAGGGAAATGTACTACAATATTCGAGGTTGATGTACTTTTTCGATTCTGAGTGCATCGTACTGTAGACCTCGGGTGATCAACTGAACAGCATTTGGACACATCATTAAGAATTTAACAATAACCAACACACTTCTAAATTCTTACATTGTTACATAGTCATCTATACAAGTTAAAGAATAAAGTTTAGAGGATGCTACATTTTCGTCTACCATATTCTGACATAATCTTTATTTAGTGTCTGTTCACAATAGTGATTTTAGACACACACACACACACACACACACACACACACACACACACACACACACACACACACACACACACACACACACACACACACACACACACACACACACACACACACACACACGTAGGGAGAGAAAAAAAAGGGTGGGGGTGGGGGACGGGGATGGGAAGGGGTAGTGGGAGTTTGAATGTAAGAAGAGGAACAATAACAATTAAGAATTCAGAACATTAAGTTAACAGTGTCAATCAATAACAGACAACAATTAATTAACTCTTCATAACAATCTGCCAACAGGGGATCTGAGAATCAGCTGGACTACCGAAATAATATCATTATTTTTGTTGTAAAGGATATCTCTAGAGTCAGTACATGAAAAATCGAGATTGTTATTTCTATATGTCGTAAGTAAAATAGAACATTCAAAGAGCAGATGGTGGACAGATAATGCTTTTGAACAAATACATACATTCTGTGTATATTTTGTTTTCCAAGAGTTAAGCTTTAGTTTGTATATCAAGGACGATAGCTGTCTGGGGCAGTTAGGTATCAGGCTTTGGGTATTGGACAAATTTGTATAAAGTAAACATTCTAACACAGAACCAAGTTCATGAACTGACAGTCGTATGTTATGGAAAGTTACGGTAGTTGCATTATTGGATGCAATAACCATAACGAATAGACGAAGAACCCAAATCCTGTTAGCACATGATTCCACTTGTCAGCTATTTTAGCAAAAAAATATTACTTCCGATGATGGGGGACAAAAGAGAAGTGTCACACGTGCCAGCGACTTCACAGTGTTAAAGATACACAGATAACTTTTGACAAAAAACTAATTCGAACGCGTCTTCGTTTTCTCGACCAACATTATCTGTATACTTGGGGGTGGGTGAGTTTGAGGTGTGGGGGTAAA
>JAPXFY010000020.1:22001306-22011306 GCA_030674185.1 Monoplex corrugatus | reverse complement strand
CCATGCCAAGTTAATGAAGATACCCACTGTCCTGTCGGTTACATCATAGGTGGCTGACCCATCAGTAAGCACATGTATCCATGCCTCCTGTGGACAGCGCTTTTCCATCATGGTCAACGTGAGAACCCGGTATACAGGGGGGGGGGGGGGGTGCAAAAGTAGGTATACGGTTATGAAAAGAAAAAAAACACGTACAATACTCATTGCATTTATTATACAAACAAATGAATATTGCATATACATGTAATAACAAGCACAGCCTTAATCCCTCAGATACTCAAACTGCTTGCCGTCGGTATTCACACACTCCTCTAATCGAGAGGGGAACTAAGCATTATAATAATGATGTGATACTTTCTGTATACCTACTTTTGCACCATCCTGTATTGTGTCAGGTTGTACTTCCAGTGAGGTGACTCGTAGGGACATCAAGGTCTGGCTGTTGTGGTGTCCAGGGTTCTGGCACTTGCAAAAAGAAGACAATGAAAGTATCTCCTGTGACAGGGCTTGCTGATGTTGTCCGCTATAGTCTCTCGCGTCTCTTGGATGAAACGGTCTCCTTTTGAATAGATTTTTCGGTGACATCAACCCAATTCTGTTTCGTGTGGTATGGTTTGTAAAACGCCTGAACTTTTGAGACAGACTTTTATGTTCTTGGCTTCCCTTCTCTGAGTGAGAAGCTGGATTCCTGAAAGGCTCTCTCTGTGTCTCTCTCTGTCTCTGTCTGTCTGTCTGTCTGTCTCTCTCTCTCTGTCTCTCTCTTTCTCAATCTGTCTGTCTCAGTCTGTCTCTCTCTGTTTTTCTCTGTCTCTCTGTGTCTCTTTCCTGTCCG
Source organism: Monoplex corrugatus (assembly GCA_030674185.1). Lineage (NCBI taxonomy): Eukaryota > Metazoa > Mollusca > Gastropoda > Littorinimorpha > Ranellidae > Monoplex > Monoplex corrugatus. Next base: position 22,010,474 of record JAPXFY010000020.1, on the reverse strand, counting down.
TCTCTCTCTGTCTCTCTCTGTCTGACTCTGTCTCTCTGTGGCTTCTCTCTCTGTGTCTGTCTCTCTCTCTCTGGCTGCTCTCTGTCTCTCTTTCTGTCTGTCTCTCTGTCTCTGTCTGTCTGTGTGTCTTCTTTCTCTCTCTGCCTGTCTTCTCTCTCTCTCTGTGCCTATATTCTCTATCTCTCTCCCTTTCTCTCTCTCTCTCTCTCTCCCTTTCTCTCTCTCTCTCTCTCCCTCTCTCTGTCTTTCTCTCTCCTTCCCCCACTCTCTCTGTCTGTCTGTCTGTCTGTCTCTCTCTCTCTCTTACTTGGATAAGACAGGTGTAGACCTGATTGTGTCAGTGATATGTCTAAGGCCTAGTTCTGTACTTTTTCAGAGGCTGGCTACCACCAGTGAAGCCATATTCGAAGTGAGGCGTTGACTAGTGTTGGTATGTTTATGTATGCGACGATGATGACTCTTATATTGGGTAATGTTTACATGGGCACGACTATAAGCATTCACAATTGCTTAGCGGACTGAGCTTCTGACCTAATTTTGGTAAAAACACATGTATACATGGTGAGAAATATCCACGCGCATTTACCTTTGGACATACACACTCACACACACACACATACACAAATAAACAAATTGTCGTCAAATCATAAGGATTGAGAGACAGACAAAATGGCAGAGAAGTCTATCTCTCTATTTCTCTCTTTGTCCGTCTGTCTGTCTGTCTGTCTGTCTGTCTGTCTGTCTGTCTGTCTGTCCATCTGTTTGCCTATTTCTCTCTGTATATATATATATATATATATATATATATATATATATATACATACATACGTACGTAGAAAGAAACAGACAAGTAGAACTAGAATCTAGCTCAGTTAGGTAGAAATAAACTCTAGGGAGAGCTAGACAACAGAAGGTCTTCAGAGAAGTAACCCCCTTTAGACAAGTGTTTCGGCCCTGAATTCCTTACACTCTCGGGGGGCCGGGCCACATCCAGGTCATGACTCCTGGATGCCCTTCTGCTGTTGTCTATTTTTTTTTTTTTTTTTTTTTTTCCCACGCCGGGGATCGAACCTGGGCGATTCTGCGCTTCAGAACTGCGGTACGCGGTTTTACCAATGTGCTAACGGGGCACACATCATCTGTAGGGAATTTAATCCTTATGAAGTTCACTTTTTTCGTTCCTCCTTGCCCAGATCCAGCTTGAGCTCCTTTCTGCTGCCTCTGCCATCGCTTTAAGGGCTCTAGTCCTCTTCTTCCCAGAAATGGCGAGTTGTTTCATGAGATCATAAGCGGAGGTGCCCACAAACCCTCTTGCCCCGACCTCTATGGCGAAGATTTTGACCCGCAGACCTGCTTTCTTCAGGGTGCTGGCAAGACCGGCGTATTTTTCGGTCTTGTAGATATGTGCTTCTTCCATTCTGCTTTCGTATGGCACAGTGAGTTCTATCAGAATCACTTGTTTCGAGGAGTCAGAGTGGAGAGCGATGTCTGGTCTCATGCCTGTCTTGCTGATGACATCTGGGTAATTTCTCCACTCTGGGAGGTCTGCTGTACACTCCCAGTCGACTGCTCCATCCAGAAGACCCTTTGGCAATGTGCTGGTTGTCATAGCACTTTCGGGCCAGACCTGTTTCCCTCCTGCTTTGTAGAACGTTGTCATAGCAATTGGTGCGTTTGGGGTCATGGTTTTTTCGCTAACCACATCTGTGATCACTTTCAGAACTTGGTTGTGCCTCCATGTATACCTTCCTTGGGCTAGCGCTACTTTGCAAGAGCTTAGGACATGTTCCACTGTTTGTTTCTTCTGACAGAGCGGACATGCTGGGTCGTCTGCTTTCCCCCATTTCACTAAGTTTGCATTCGAGGGGAGCAGGTCATATACAGATCTGAGGAGGAAGCTTATCCTTAGAGGAGCCATGTGCCACATATCGTTCCAGCTGAGACTTCTTTGGAGTGCACTGTCCCATGTTGTCCATTGCCCCTGTTGACCTTGCTGGACTGCCTTCTGCACTCTTTTGACATCTTCTTCTTCCTTCAACTCCTGTATGATCATGTCTCTTTTTTCCTTCCCTTTGGCTTTGGACCACCACTGCATTTTTGTTGCTCCCAGTCCCTGTCTGTTGGTTTGCGTGTGTCCAATTATTTCTTTGATGCTGAGGTTTCTCTTGGCATTGTTTACAGCCTCTTGGACTTTCCACTTTCTGCCAGTTCTCAGCTTTGGATGAACTGATCTCACGATATTGTCTTCCGATTCCTCCAGCATGCTCAACAGTCTTGCTTTTCCAACTTTGTATTCCTCCACTATGGATTTGAGAGGTAGCTTCAGCATTGCTTGACGACAGTAGAATGCAACATCAGTGAGACCAGGTGGGACACCGAGCCATTTTCTTGTGTATTTGTTGATTTTGGCTTCCATTGCTTCGACTGTGCTGGTGCAAATGTCATAGATTAGCAGTGGCCACAGCAGCTTTGGTATCAGCATGAACTGTAGACACCAGACTTTGTATTTGCCTGGCAGTCCGCAGTTATCTATTTTCTTCAGGCCTTCTTCTGCTGTTTGCTTGGTTTCACATCCCCTTTGTGTGTCTTTCAGGGAGTCATCATACCATCTTCCGAGACTTTTTACTGGCTCTTCTGTGACAGTGGGGATGGCTTGGTTGGCTACCATGAATTTGACTGAATCTGCCACTTTTCCTTTTCGCAGTGAGAGACTTCGGGATTTCTTAGGTTTGAACCTCATTCTTGAAGAGGCCACCAGCTCATCCAGCTGCTTTAAGATTTGGTGTGTCTCTTCCTCATCCGTGGACAAGACTGTTGTGTCATCCATGAAAGCTTTCAGAGGAGGCATCTGGTATCCATCTCCCAGATTCACTGGACCTGAACTCTTCATTGCAGCTTTCAAGATGACTTCCATTGCCAACACGAACAGTATGGGAGAGATTGCACAGCCCATTGCAATGCCCACCTCTAGGTTTATCCAGTCCGTGGTGTATTCTTTGGTAGAGAACCGCATTGAGAACCCTTGGAAATACTTCCTCAGCATTGTTCGGATGTTTTCTGGGATGTGATACATTTCAAGAGCCAGCTGGATCATATCGTGTGGAACTGATCCATATGCATTCGCCAGATCAAGCCAAACTACGTCAATGTCTCTCTTCTCTGTTCTTGCTTTTTGGATGGCATCCCAAATCAACGTGGTATGTTCCAAGCATCCAGGCATTCCTGGTATGCCTCCCTTTTGGACTGACATATCCAGATACTTGTTTTCAGTCAGGTATTTTGTCAATCTTGCTGCCATAACAGAGAAGAAGATTTTCCCCTCGACGTTCAGAAGTGATATTGGCCTGAACTGATTGATGCTGCTGGAGTTCTGCTCCTTCGGAATGTACACTCCTTCAGCTCTCATCCATTGGTCGCTGATCTTCTGGTTCCTCCATGCTGATCGAATCATCTTGTGGAGCCACTCGAGCACTTTTGGGCATTTCTTGTAGAGCAGGTATGGTATTCCGTTTGGTCCAGGTGCTGACTTGGCTCTGGCTTTCTTTACTACGTTCTTCACTTCATCCAGTGTTGGTGGTTTGTTATTGAATTTTCCTTCTGGCGCTGCAGGCCAAACCAGATTCTGGATTTCAAGTGGTGCCTCGCGCTGAGAATCGGAATATGTTTCCCTGAGATGCTGCTCTAGGGTTTCCTTGCCCACTGTGAGAGTCCCTGATTTGGGTTGTTCAAACAGCTTTCTTGAAAAGTCAAAGGGATCTTTGAAGAAACGATCTTGAGTCTTCTTCTTTTTGCTCTTTCTTCGCCTTGCTGATTCCACTTTGCTGAGAGCATTGTGTTTGGCCTTCAGATCTTTCCAGAGTTCCAGGAGCCCTTGCTTCTCGAATTCTGAGGCAGTTTTCATTCGCTTTTTAAGCTTCCTTTTCTCCCTCCGGATGCTCTCCATCTGTTGCTGTCTTCTGGATTTCTGGGGAGGCGTTTTTGTCTTTGGCTGCTTCACTCCATAAGTGTCCCTGCAGATAGAGTATATGATGTCTCCGTATGTGTCAAGTTTGTTTTCCAGCGTACTGTTCCCTATTAGCGCATTCAGCTTAAGGACAAGTTCCTCATCTAATTTCTCCCATTGTTCTTTTGCACCGGCAGGCGGCAAATTGAGTTTTCCACGTTTGGCGTTAAGAGCTTGTGCAAAATCCGCATCAGAACCGTCAGCGTGGATGTCCTTGGCACTATGGTTTAATTCCTGGCCTTGGTCATCCAACGTCTCACCTGCTATCGCAGTGCGCTGCTGCTGGTTCGTATGTGTCTTCAAACAGCCCATTTTTGTCCTGTGGATCTTCATGCCGCGTTTGGTGGTGAATCTCCTTCCACACGCACACGGAAATTCCAACTGGTCATTAATCATGGTCCGTTGTGCGTTTCCAGTCGTGATGGAGTCAGTGCCGATGGATTCATCATTCTCTCCCCCTTTCGGTGAATCCTGGGAGCATCTTTCATTTGAAAAACTCGTGGCATGTTATCAAAGGCAAGGTGGGAAGCCAACCCACAAAGCCCGCAGATCTAGTCTTTCCCAGTGTCCTTCGGTCTTTCCCGAATGTCCTCCGAACTATTCCCGGAAGTCAATGGACTGACCATGTGCAGGTAGAAAGAAACTCTAGGGAGAGCTAGACAACAGAAGGTCTTCAGAGAAGTAACCCCCTTTAGACAAGTGTTTCGGCCCTGAATTCCTTACACTCTCGGGGGGCCGGGCCACATCCAGGTCATGACTCCTGGATGCCCTTCTGCTGTTGTCTATTTTTTTTTTTTTTTTTTTTTCCCACGCCGGGGATCGAACCTGGGCGATTCTGCGCTTCAGAACTGCGGTACGCGGTTTTACCAATGTGCTAACGGGGCACACATCATCTGTAGGGAATTTAATCCTTATGAAGTTCACTTTTTTCGTTCCTCCTTGCCCAGATCCAGCTTGAGCTCCTTTCTGCTGCCTCTGCCATCGCTTTAAGGGCTCTAGTCCTCTTCTTCCCAGAAATGGCGAGTTGTTTCATGAGATCATAAGCGGAGGTGCCCACAAACCCTCTTGCCCCGACCTCTATGGCGAAGATTTTGACCCGCAGACCTGCTTTCTTCAGGGTGCTGGCAAGACCGGCGTATTTTTCGGTCTTGTAGATATGTGCTTCTTCCATTCTGCTTTCGTATGGCACAGTGAGTTCTATCAGAATCACTTGTTTCGAGGAGTCAGAGTGGAGAGCGATGTCTGGTCTCATGCCTGTCTTGCTGATGACATCTGGGTAATTTCTCCACTCTGGGAGGTCTGCTGTACACTCCAGTCGACTGCTCCATCCAGAAGACCCTTTGGCAATGTGCTGGTTGTCATAGCACTTTCGGGCCAGACCTGTTTCCCTCCTGCTTTGTAGAACGTTGTCATAGCAATTGGTGCGTTTGGGGTCATGGTTTTTTCGCTAACCACATCAGTTATATTAATGGACAAAAAATTACCTCTTTTTTCTGGTAAATGCTCAGTGTTCATTCTGAAAGTTAGAACAGCCCGGAAGCCCGACAGGATCGTGCCTGTGGTCATTTGTGGCTGGTTGAAGAGACGACCTATCCCCTCTTATCAGGAGCACGTATTCTTTTCAGGTATTCGGCGTGACCAGTGAAAAGCTGGACGTCAGGAAAGTCTTCTTTCTTTCTTTCTTTCTTTTTCTTTCTTATTCTTTCTTTTTTCTTTCTTCTTCATCTTTTTGTCTTTCTTTCTGTCTTTCTCTCTTTCTTTCTTCTTTCTTTCTTTCCTTCTTTTTCTTTCTTTGTTTCTTTATTTCTTTTTCACCTTTTTCTTTTTCCTTTTTTCTTTCTTTCTTTCTTTCTTTCTTTCTCCTTCTCCTCCTTTTCTTCTTCTTCTAGTTTTCTTTCTTCTACTTTTTCTTTTTCTTCTTCTTCTTCTTTCTTCTTCGTTTTCTTCTTCTTCTTCTCTATTTCTTTGCTTTGAAGAGAGGAAGTATCCTGCTCCTCGGATACTTGATGTGACCAGTGAAAGGGTGGACGTCAGTATTATTTTGTCTTCTTCTTCTCCTTCTTCTTCTTGTTGCTATCATCATCATCATCATCATCATCATCATCATCATCATCATCATCATCATCATCATCATCATCATCATCATTATTATTATTATTGTTGTTAGTAGTAGTAGTAGTAGTAGTATAAGCAGTAGTAGTATAGTAGTATTAATATTATTAGTATTGTTATTAGTAGTAGTATCATTATTATTACTATTATTATTATTATTATATTATCATGATCATCATTATTATTATTATCATATTATCATTATATTATTATTATTATTATTATTATTATTATCATTACTATTATTATTATTATCATTGTTGTTGTTATTAGTAGTAGTATCATTATTATTACTATTATTATTATTATATTATCATGATCATCATCATTATTATTATCATATTATCATTATTTTATTATTATTAATAATGATATTATTATTACTATTACCATTATCATCATTATCATCGTTATTATAAGCAATGTACTTTGGTGTAGCAACGACATTCAAATCTGATATTTTAGCTAATGCTTACTGACCTTATCCAAAATAAGGTTAAAAATAATCCATAAAAGGGAAAAAAAATTTTTAGTGCTTCTGCACTAGGGTAAACGTCATATTTTTTAATCAAACTTTCACCTTTGGGAAAGTGACAATTTTTCCTTTTATGTGGTTTTGATTACGCGCCCTTTTATTTGTCATTTTGATAACAAGAAAAAAAAATATGTTCAAAGATCTGAGTCTGTCTGAGACAGAGTTTCACTCTCTCTCTCTCTCTCTCTCTCTCTCTCTCTCTCTCTCTCTCTCTCTCTCTCTATTTTCTCTCTCTCCCTGTCTCCTTCTCTCTGTCTCTCCCTCTCTCTCTCTCTCTCTTTTGTTCTTCTCTCTCTCCCTCTCTCCCTGTCTCCCATTCTCCTCCCCTCTCTGTTTTGTCTCCCCCCCCTTCTGCCTCTCTGTCTCTGTCTGTCTGTCTGTCTATGTATCTGCCTGTCTATCTGTCTGTCTCTGTCTGTCTGTCTGTGTATCTGCCTGTATATCTCAATCTCGGTCTGTCTGTCTGTCTGTCTGTGTATCTGCCTGTCTATCTCTGTCTGTCTGTGTATCTGCATGTCTATCTGTCTGTCTCTCTCTGTCTGTCTGTGTATCTGCCTGTCTATCTGTCTGTCTCTCTCTCTCTGTCTGTGTATCTGCCTGTCTATCTGTATGTCTCTGTCTGTCTGTCTGTCTGTGTATCTGTCTGTCTCTCTCTGTCTGTCTCTCTCTCTCTGTCTGTCTGTGTATCTGCCTGTCTATCTGTATGTCTCTGTCTGTCTGTGTATCTGCCTGTCTATCTGTATGTCTCTCTCTCTCTGTCTGTGTATCTGCCTGTCTATCTGTCTGTCTGTGTATCTGCCTGTCTATCTGTCTGTCTGTGTATCTGCCTGTCTATCTGTCTGTCTCTGTCTGTCTGTCTGTGTATCTGCCTGTCTATCTGTCTGTCTGTGTATCTGCCTGTCTATCTGTATGTCTCTGTCTGTCTGTCTGTGTATCTGCCTGTCTATCTGTATGTCTCTGTCTGCCTGTCTGTCTGTGTATCTGTCTGTCTATCTGTCTGTCTCTGTCTGTCTGTGTATCTGTATGTCTCTCTCTCTCTCTGTCTGTGTATCTGCCTGTCTATCTGTATGTCTCTGTCTGTCTGTCTGTGTATCTGCCTGTCTATCTGTCTGTCTCTGTCTGCCTGTCTGTCTGTGTATCTGTCTGTCTATCTGTCTGTCTCTGTTTGTCTGTGTATCTGGCTGTCTATCTGTCTGTCTCTGTCTGTCTGTGTATCTGGCTGTCTATCTGTCTGTCTCTGTCTGTCTGTCTGTGTATCTGCCTGTGTATCTGTCTGTCTGTGTATCTGCCTGTCTATCTGTCTGTCTGTCTGTCTGTGTATCTGCCTGTGTATCTGTCTGTCTGTCTGTGTATCTGCCTGTCTATATGTCTGTCTGTGTATCTGCCTGTCTATCTGTCTGTCTGTCTGTCTGTGTATCTGCCTGTGTATCTGTCTGTCTGTGTATCTGCCTGTCTATCTGTCTGTCTGTCTGTGTATCTGCCTGTCTGTCTGTCTGTCTGTGTATCTGCCTGTCTGTCTGTCTGTGTATCTGTCTGTCTGTCTGTCTGTGTATCTGCCTGTCTGTCTGTCTGTCTGTGTATCTGTCTGTCTGTCTGTCTGTGTATCTGCCTGTCTGTCTGTCTGTCTGTGTATCTGCCTGTCTGTCTGTCTGTCTGTGTATCTGCCTGTCTGTCTGTCTGTCTGTGTATCTGTCTGTCTGTCTGTCTGTGTATCTGCCTGTCTGTCTGTCTGTGTGTGTATCTGTCTGTCTGTCTGTCTGTGTATCTGCCTGTCTATCTGTCTGTCTGTGTATCTGCCTGTCTATCTGTCTATCTGTCTGTCTGTGTATCTGCCTGTCTGTCTGTCTGTCTGTGTATCTGCCTGTGTATCTGTCTGTCTGTCTGTCTGTGTATCTGCCTGTCTATATGTCTGTCTCTCTGTCTGTCTGTGTATCTGCCTGTCTATCTGTCTGTCTGTGTATCTGCCTGTGTATCTGTCTGTCTGTGTATCTGCCTGTCTATCTGTCTGTCTGTGTATCTGCCTGTCTATCTGTCTGTCTGTGGATCTGCCTGTGTATCTGTCTGTCTGTGTATCTGCCTGTCTATCTGTCTGTCTGTGTATCTGCCTGTCTATCTGTCTGTCTGTCTGTCTGTGTATCTGCCTGTCTATCTGTCTGTCTGTGTATCTGCCTGTGTATCTGTCTGTCTGTGTATCTGCCTGTGTATCTGTCTGTCTGTGTATCTGCCTGTGTATCTGTCTGTCTGTGTATCTGCCTGTGTATCTGTCTGTCTGTGTATCTGCCTCTCTGTATCTGTCTATCTGTCTGTCTGTGTATCTGCCTGTCTATCTGTCTGTCTGTGTATCTGCCTGTGTATCTGTCTGTCTGTGTATCTGCCTGTCTATCTGTCTGTCTGTCTGTCTGTGTATCTGCCTGTCTATCTGTCTGTCTGTCTCTGTCTGTCTGTCCTCTCCCCCACTGCAGATGAAAAATTGCAAAACCAGATCAATGGGCATACATTCCTTTCTCCCCGGTTTGGT
>JAPXFY010000020.1:21991306-21996306 GCA_030674185.1 Monoplex corrugatus | reverse complement strand
TCCCTCATAGCTTCATTATATAATGATCAAAAAGCAACAATCAGATGGAATAATCAAAACTGCAAATTTTTTAACATCACTAAAGGGGTAAGGCAAGGTTGCATCCTGTCTCCACATCTCTTCAGCATATACACTGAACATATCATGAGAGAAGCAGACATAGAAGACATGGGAGTAAATATTGGTGGTAGAAACCTGTCAAATTTACGCTACGCAGATGACACAGGATTACTGGCAGACAACATTACAGGCTCTAGGAGGATCCTGAACAGGGTAGACCGGGTTGGAAAGGCAGCTGGGCTGGACTTAAATTCAAAGAAGACAAAGGTTATGCATGTTGCAGGCAAATATAACACTAGACAGGACCAGATCATGCTAAACCAAGTCCCTCTAGAAAATGTCAAGGACTTTAAATATTTAGGTTCAGTCAAGACACACGATGGAACATGCTCAAAAGACATAAAGATGAGAATTGGAATGGCCAAGAACAGTATGGTTCAATTGAACAATATTTGGAAAGACCACAGCATAACAGCAGACCTTAAGATAAAACTCTTAAAATGTCTTGTCTGGCCAGTGATGTTATACGGCTGCGAGGCATGGACAATGAAGAAAGAGGATGAAAGACGAGTGGAAGCAGCAGAGCTGTGGTTTTACCGAAGACTGCTGAGGGTCAAATGGACGGATAGGCGCTCAAATGAAAGCATACTGAATGAGTTGGGTACTACACGCAAGCTCCTAGTACTCATACAACGGAGGAAACTGAAATATGTTGGACACGCAATCCGTAATGAGAGAACAGACTTGATGTCCACTGTCCTCCAAGGTAAAGTGGAAGGAAAGAGAAACAGAGGACGGCCACCTGCATCACTTGCTAGAAACATCACAAACATCAGTGGCAAGAAACTCCAGGAGGTGGTCAGACTTAGCCAAGATCGAGAGTGCTGGAGGCACTTGTGAGGACATCATGTGCAGCGGCCAACACTGTTCCCGGTGACGCCGACAGGTGAGACAGGTGAGACAACCTCCTGATCAAGATTTGAGAGTAAGAAAAGCTGCTGATCAAAATTTAAGAGCATTAAAACATCTTGATCAAGAGTTGAGAGCACTGAAACCTCCTGAACAAGAGTTGAGAGTTTTAATACCTCCTGACAAAGCAAAACAAGGACACAACATCATTGCTCTTAGATTTTAGTTTGCAGGAAGATACATTATAGCGCTCCAGAGAGTTTGCAGGAAAACATTATAGCGTCCCAGAGTTGCAGAGATACATAGCGCTCCAGAGAGTTTGCAGGAAGATACATTATAGCGCTCCAGAGAGTTTGCAGGAAGATACATTATAGCGCTCCAGAGAGTTTGCAGGAAGATACATTATAGCGCTCCAGAGAGTTTGCAGGAAGATACATTATAGCGCTCCAGAGAGTTTGCAGGAAGATACATTATAGCGCTCCAGAGAGTTTGCAGGAAGATACACTATAGCGCTCCAGAGAGTTTGCAGGAAGATACATTATAGCGCTCCAGAGAGTTTGCAGGAAGATACACTATAGCGCTCCAGAGAGTTTGCAGGAAGATACATTATAGCGCTCCAGAGAGTTTGCAGGAAGATACACTATAGCGCTCCAGAGAGTTTGCAGGAAGATATATTATAGCGCTCCAGAGACTCCAATTGCAGCTGCAGTTTCAGCTTGTCCCCCCCCCCCCCCAAGAAGATGTCACAGCGCGTTGATGCTCTGTATGCATTCTATCAAATTAAAACCTGTGTGTGTGTGTGTGTGTGTGTGTGTGTGTGTGCGCGCGCGTGCGTGCGTGAGTGTTGTATGTGTCTGTAAGTCTTTCTCTCTCTCTTTGTCTGTTTTTGTCTCTCACTCTTTCTCTTTGTTTCTCTTTGTCTCTCACTCTCTCACACTCTTTACCTCTGTCTCTTACTCTATCTCTGTCTCTCTGTCTCTCTGTCTGTCTGTCTGTCTCTGTCTTTCTCTTTCTCCCTCTCCCCCTGTCTCTTCCAGCCCCTGTGTGTGTGTGTGTGTGTGTGTGTGTGTTGCGTGCGTGTATGTGTGTGTGTGTCTTTGTGTGTGTGTGTGTGTGTTGTGTGTGTGTGTGTGTGTGTGTGTATGTGTGTGTGTGTGTGTGTGTGTAAACTTCTAACCAGACTAGGTTCAATGGCTAGGTACATGAGGCAGATTTCTTTTTTTAAAGAATGAAAATATATGAATGTGAAAATATGTAAATAAGGCATTTCAGTCGAGGAATCCGAACTTTAATCTTTTCGTTTTCCAGACAGTGCAACGCAGAGCATCAATAAATCTGGCATAAAATGCCGTGTGTAGCGCATCTTCCTACAGACCTGTGTCTATGTTCCGAATTCGTCAAAGATATGTGTCAAAGCATTCAGAGAAACTTTGCTACCTTTTCCTGTACAGATACGAATTGGCTGGAATCAACATCCCTTTTTGAAATGGAAAGTGTGAAAGCCAGAGGCAGGAAGAGAAAGAGAGAAGGGGAGAGAGAGGGTGACGGTAGGAGAGAGAGAGAGAGAGGAGAAAGAGAGAGAGAGAGAGAAAGACAGAGGGAGTGAAAGAGAGACAGAGAGAATGAGAGAGAGAGAGAGAGACAGAGAGACAGTGAGAAAGAGAAGAGAAGAGAGAGAGAGAGAGAGAGAGGAGTGAAGAGAGACAGAGAGATGAGAGAGGACAGAGAGACAGAGAACAGAGAAAGAGGGAGATGAAAGAGAGAGAGAGAGAGAGAGAGGACAGAGAGAGAGAGGAAGAGAGAGAGGAGTGAGAGGAGGAGAGGGGAGAAAAAGAGAGGAGTGCAAGAGAGACAGAGAGAATGGGGAGAGAGACAGAGAGACAGAGAGACAGAGAAAGAGGGAGATGAAAGAGAGAGAGAGAGAGAGAGAGACAGAGAGAGAGAGAAGAGAGAAAGAAAGCGAGAGGGAGTGAGAGAGAGAGAGAAGAGACAGAGAAAGAGACGGAGAGAGAGAGAGAGAGAGAGAGAGAGAGAGACAGACAGATAGACAGACAGACAGACAGACAGACAGAAAAAGACAGAGACAGAGAAAAAAGAGAAAGAGAGAGAGATACAGATAGACAGACAGAGAGAGAGAGAGGCACAGACAGAGAGAGAGAGGCAGAGGGAGGGAGAGAGAGGGAGAAAGAGAGAGATAGGGACAGAGAGAAAGAGAGAGACAGAGAGAGACAGAGACAGAGAGAGAGACAGAAAGTGAGAGAAGAGAGAGAGAGACAGAGAGAGAGAGAGAGACAGAGAGAGAGAGAGAGAGAAGATCAGACCTGAATTTTTGTTGTTGTATGCGCAGTCTTGTTAAAGCACGCTCTGAGCATTTTTACAGCGTAATAGATCAATGTTAAATTTTACGTGCAAAATGATGAGAATAGATGAAGTTCGTCTGTTTTTATGTCGGCTGTGGAGGCTAGATAGATAGATAGATAGATAGATAGATAGATAGATGAGAGAGAGAGAGAGAGAGAGAGAGAGAGAGAGAAACAGAGGGGAGGGAGGGAGAGAGATAGAAGACAGAGAAAGAGAGAGAGAGAGAAAGAGAGAGAGAGAAGACAGAGAAAGAGAGAACGAGAGAGACAGAAAGAGAGACAGAAACACACACATAAAGACAGAGAAAGAGAGGGAGGAGAGAGAGAGAGAAGAAGAGAGAGAGGAGAGAGGGAGAAAGAAGAGAGAGAGAAGAGACAGAGACAGAGAAAAAGAGTGAGAGAAGAGAGAGAGAAAGAGGGGAGAGAAAGAGAGAGAGAAAAGAGAGAGACAGAGACATAGAGAGAGAGAGAAAGAAAGAGAGAGAGAGAGAGGAGAGAGAGAGAGAGAGACAAAAGAAAGAAAGAAAGAAAGAGAGAGAGAGACAGACAGACAAAAAATAGAGAGACAGACAGACAGAGACAGAGATAGAAACAAAGAGAGACAGAGAGACAACGAAAGAGAAAGAGAGAGAGAATGAGAGAGAGAGAGAAAAAAAACAACAACAAAGAGACAACGAAAGAGAGAGACAGAGAGAAGAGAGACAGACAGACAGAGATAAAGAGACAGACAGAGACAAAGAGAGACACTGAGACAGAGAAATAGAGAGACAATGAAAAAAAAAGAGAGACAGACAGATAAAGGGCAAGAGAGAGAGAGACAGAGAGAGAGAGAGAGAGAGAGAGAGAGAGACAGACAGACAGACAGACAGACAAAAAGAGAAAGAAAGAGAAGTAGAAGAACAGAATGTTGCAGCAACAAGACAAAACAAAACACCAATGAGTGCACAGAAGCTCTTGGACCAGGCCCATACAGCCCTGTGCACACCAGTTATTGACATGAATAATAGAAAACTCCCCCCAACAAAAGAAACAGAAAGAAAGACAGACAAAAAAAAAAAAAAGGAACAAAAGAAAGAAAAAAATAAAGACAGAAAGATAGAAAAAAAGAAAGAAAGAAAAAAGAAAAAAAAGGAAAGAGAGAGAAAGAAAGAAAGAAAGAAAGAAAGAAAAAAAGAAAAAAAGAAAGAAAAAAGAAAGAAAGAGAAAGAAAGAAAGAAAAATGAAAACGAAAGAGAGAGAAGAAAGGAAGAAAGAAAGAAAAGAAAAGACAGAAAGAAAGAAAGAAAGAAAGAAAGAAATTAAAAACGAAAGACAAAAAGAAAGACAGACAGAAAGAACGACACAAAGAAAGAAAAAAAGAAAGAAAGGAAGAAAACAAAGAAAGAAAGGAACGAAGAAAAAATAAAAAATAAAAAGAAAGAAAGAAAGAAAGACAAAAAGAAAGAAAAAAGAAAGAAGGAACAAAGGAAAGAAAAAAGAAAAACAGAAGGAAAGAAAGAAAAACAAAAAGAAAGAAAGAAAAAAAAAGAAAGAAAGAAAGAAAGAAAGCAGGAGTAAATATCCCAAGACCTGTCAAACTCCCCACTGCTATGACGTTGTGGTCTATTTTTATACTTCCTAAACGTACCATGGAGGAGCAGACGAGAGCATGCTGCGAAATTGTAAAAAGGG
>JAPXFY010000020.1:21973806-21978806 GCA_030674185.1 Monoplex corrugatus | reverse complement strand
AAGGGAAGGTTGAACCGAATTTTGACCCCTGGAAAGGGAAGGTTGAACCGAATTTTGACCCCTGGAAAGGGAAGGTTGAACCGAATTTTGACCCCTGGAAAGGGAAGGTTGAACCGAATTTTGACCCCTGGAAAGGGAAGGTTGAACCGAATTTTGAACCCTGGAAAGGGAAGGTTGAACCGAATTTTGAACCCTGGAAAGGGAAGGTTTAATCAGATTTTGAACCCTGGAAAGGGAAAGTTTAACCGAATTTTGAACCCTGGAAAGGGAAGATTTAATCAGATTTTGAACCCTGGAAAGGGGAGGTTGAACCGAATTTTGAATCCTGGATAGGGAAGGATTAATCGAATTTTGAACTCTGGAAAGGAAAGGTTGAACCGAATTTTGAACCCTGCAAAGGGAAGGTTTAACCGAGATTCGAACCCTGGAAAGAGAAGGTGTGAACCGAATTTCGAACCCTGGAAATAATAATAATAATAATTACAATATTTATATAGCGCAAAATCTTGATAAAATCAAATCTAAGCGCTGAAGCAGACACACACGCAGGCACGCACGCCCGCACACACACGCACGCACACACACAGACACACACACACACACACACACACACACACACACACACACACACACACACACGCATGGCTATAAATGGGGAGAAAGAATAAAAGCAATAAAAGCAAGAATAAAAGCAATGGAAAATTATAGAGAGCATAGCATACAATTATATATTATAACCATGTGATTCCCTCCGAGCGGAGACAGGCTGCAGAGGGGGGGTTGAGTGAGGTTAGGATTTTATGCAGGAGAGAAAAGGTGAGTTTTGAGAGCGGACTTGAAGGAGACAAAAGTAGGTTGCTGACGGACTGAGAGAGGAAGTTTGTTCCAGGAGAGTGGACCAGAAACAGAGAAGGCTCGTGGACCATAGGTATTGAGCTTAGTGCGTGGAAAGCGAAGAGTCAGAGGATCAGAGGCAGAGCGGAGGGTACGTGAGGGAACATAGATCTCAAGTAGGCTTGACAGGTAATCGGGGGCTGCGTTATTGAGGCTTTTGTAGCACATGGTGTCTAGTTTGTACTGTATGCGCTTTGATACAGGGAGCCAGTGAAGTTGTGCCAGGAGAGGAGATATGTGGTCAGCTTTTTTCTTTTTGAGTACAAGGCGTGCAGCATTGTTTTGAATGCGCTGTAGGATGTGAATGGTGGAGGCAGGAAGACCAGACAGGAACGTTTAATCGAATTTTGAACCCTGGAAAGGGAAAGTTGAACCGAATTTTGAACCCTGGAAAGGGAAGGTTTAACCTAGATTCGAACCCTGGAAAGGGAAGGTTTGACCGAATTTTGAACCCTGGAAATGGAACGTTTAATCGAATTTTGAAACCTGGAAAGGGAAGGTTGAACCGAATTTTGAACCCTGCAAAGGGAAGGTTTAACCTAGATTTGAACCCTGGAAAGGGAAGGTTTGACCGAATTTTGACCCCTGAAAAGGGAAGGTTTAAACGAATTTTGAACCCGGCAAAGGGAATGTTTAATCGAATTTTAAATCCTGGAAAGGGAAGGTTTGACCAAAGTTTGAACCCTGGAAAGGGAAGTTTAAGGGAGATTTGAACCCTGGAAAGGGAAGTTTAAGCGAGATTTGACCCCCGGAAAGGGAAGTTTTAGGGAGATTTGAACCCTGGAAAGAAAAAGTTGGTCCGAGATTTGAACCCAACCGTCTCTCATTTTATCTGGGTGCTTCACTCCACCCACAAGTTCACACAAATCCACAAGGCCACTCAAACTATTTTGCAACAATATTGAATGATAATACATTAAAATACAGCAATGTATCATTCACAGCAACAACGATACAACATGTTATCATAATAAGTGTAGAGATGTATGGGATGTGCTTTTTTTTTTATTATTATACTGGTGATTTCCCATTAAGCACTTTACAATGACTTAAATTTATTTACAAAAAAACACAGCAAATTCCTGCTGATGCTAAAGAACAACAAATCATTGCTGATCAAATCTATATACAAGCTTACATACAGGGGAAAAAAACAGGCAGGCAGGCAGGCATTCCCATATAAATCAAAAGTTGATTTCTTTCACGATGACCGAGAGCAGCGGGAGGGGGAGGGGGGAGGGGAGCTCCCAGAACATCCTGACCGTTAGAATCGCACGCAAGGCAAAGCTGAAATGACAACAGTGGGGAGGTCATTCGTCTTGTATTTTAAGCCAACAGCCTTCCATCCTTTCAGCCCCGACCCAATAAATTACCATCTCCCCGGACTGTTGACTGTCTGCTTCCAGTGTGTGCCCTTTGTCCATAGATGGCGTTAGCTGCAAGACAGGGTCTAAGGAAAGACAACTCTTGAATTTCGCAAATCTGAGTTTTTCTTCTATCCCTTCGAGTCTGGAAGGACGGTCCTACGAAAAATCAAGACGGTCAAGAAGCACATGAGATGTAGTAAGAAAACTGCTTTCCCAGCTAATATTTTAACCCTTTGACTCCCGCACCCTGTCCATCCACCAACTGCCCAAACTTAACCCTTTGACTCCCTCACTCTAATCCACTAGCTTTTCCTGCAAGAAGTTGGCGGATAGGGCGAGGGAGTCAAAGGGCCAAGTTTTTTTTTTCGCTTTGCTAGTCTGGTTGACAATGCAGGATGCTGGTGTACAGGGTGCGGGAGTTAAAGGGTTGAGGCATAAAGGTAAAGATCTGTAGGAGAAGGAGTGTGTGTGGGGAAGGTTAATGAGTGCATGTGGGTGTTTGAGCGTATATTCGAAGCCAGCAATTAAAAGAAACATTATACTAAAGAAGCATTTATTTGTCCATTCTTCAAGAAACTGCCCTTTTCCAGTGTTTCTTTCTTCTCCTTCTGTCCCTCCCACTCCATCTTTGTTTAACTTGTTTTTATTCATTTTCAAATATATAGTTCTTACAAACATCTTGAAATGTACACAATGCATAATCAACAGATCTAACAAAATGTAGAAAGAAAAAGCATTCATTGCAATATGTATATATATGTATATATATATATATATATATATATATATATATATATATATATCCGTAAACATACATTTACATATACATACATACATATATGTGTATAGACATACACACACACATATGTATACACACATCTACATATACATTTATATATACATATATACACGTACACACACACACACACACACACACACACACACACACACACACACACACACACACACATATATATATATATATATATATAATATATATATACATACATACATATACATACACATATACACATAATGCATACACATACACACACACACACACACACACACACACACACACACACACACACATACACGCACACACACATAGACACATACATATATACACAATTTTGGTTTCTTTCTCCGCTTCTGTCTCTTTCACCACTATCACCACCTCCTGATCCTTTTCCTTCTCCTCCCGGTTGAGGTAGGTGTTGTTAGAAATCCTGGTAACGCACTGACTATCGTATTGCGTATGTTTATAACTTGTGATACTGAGTGTTATATAGAACCGATAATGTTATACGGTTGTGAGGCGTGGACAGTCAACACGCAAACCTAGAACAAGATTGAGGCAGCCGAGATGTGGTTTCTAAGAAGAAAGTTGAGAGTTTCATGGACAGCAAAGAAAACGAACGAGACCGTCTGGTTAGAGGCAAACACAAGAAGATCATTTATAAGGAAGATTAGGAAATCAGAGGCAACATTTATAGGCCATTTGATTAGGAAAGGGGAATTAGAGCACCTGGTCACAACAGGAAGGCTGGAGGGAAAGAGAGCACGAGGTAGACCCAGGGAGAAAATATTGGACGGACTTGCAGAGTGGCTGAGGGCAGAGAGGGTGGAAGATGTGCTTGCGGCGACATTGGATAGATACATATGGAGGGCTTTGATCGCCAACTCCATGCGGCAGGGCACATGATGATGATGATGATACTGAGTGCTTGATGTAATCAGTGTTTTGATGGGCAAATTAATCAAGAGGGTAAATTTCGGATTTCCAGTTGGAATAACCAGGTTTCAGTTTCATCTGTATACCTCCGCCTGGTGGGTGATGGATGGAAATGTTTTCAATCTTCCAGGTCAATGTGTTTTCAGATCTGCTAGTGCCTGAACCGCCTTCGTGTTGACACGCACACAGAATACAAAATACCCGCATTGAAAATCCTGAAAATGATGATGGAGTTGATGATGAAGACGATGTTGCTGCTGCTGCTGCTGCTGATGATGATGATGACGATG
This sequence comes from Monoplex corrugatus, assembly GCA_030674185.1. Taxonomy (NCBI): domain Eukaryota; kingdom Metazoa; phylum Mollusca; class Gastropoda; order Littorinimorpha; family Ranellidae; genus Monoplex; species Monoplex corrugatus. Next base: position 21,974,520 of record JAPXFY010000020.1, on the reverse strand, counting down.
ACGACGACGAAGAATGTGATGATAATAATGATATAACTAATGAGGATATTGCTGCTGATGATAATGATGATGATAATAATAATATTACCAATGTCAATAGTGATATTACTGAAAATAGTAATGGCAATGATAATGATAATAACACAAATCCTGATAATGGTAACGATAATATTAACACTGATAAGTGTAATCACAATACTGTTAACAACAACGACGATTAGGACAACAACAACAGCAACAACAATAGCAACAAGAACAAGAATAACAACAACAACAGCAACAAGAGCAAGAACAACTACAACAACAAAAATGCATGTTACTACTACTAACGACTACTACTACTACTACTACTCCAGTATGAGTTATACATTGAAAGATAAGCTTGCAGTGGCTGAGAGATACTTTCTTTACCATGACCAGTGTGTGACACTGGCTGTAAGGAAAGTAGCGCCGAAACTGATCAATCGTTGGCTATTAACGTCCTCTGTACATTGCCAAGTGATCGAATAACTTTAGAACGTGAGGAAAGAGATAGAGGCAGATAGGTGGATATGTTAAGATAGATCGACAGGTAGATAGATAGATAGACAGATAGATAGATATATAGATGGATAGATAGATATATAGATGGATAGATAGATATATAGATAGATAGATAGATAGATATGGAGATAGATAGATAGATAGATATGGAGATAGATAGATAGATATGGA
>JAPXFY010000020.1:21958806-21968806 GCA_030674185.1 Monoplex corrugatus | reverse complement strand
AGGCATTCCATTTTACTGGATCATTATCTCAGCATCGATCCGCACTGCCATTGCACCACATCCCGCCTCCTTCCAGAAAAAACACACAATAGATATGACAATGTGGGAAAAATGAAGACAGATAACCCAGCCATTCTAGTGATCTCCCTTTGCCTTTGTAAGAAAAATGAAAAAAAATATAACTGAATCATTCTAATAATCTCCCTTTGCCTTTGTAAGGAAAATGAAGTAAGAGAACTGAGCCATTCTAATAATCTCCCTTTGTCTTTGTAAGAAAAATGAAAAAAATATAAGTGAGACATTCTAATAATCTCCCTATGCTTTTGCAAGGAAAATGAAGAAAGATAACTGAGCCATTCTAATAATCTCCCTTTGCCTTTGTAAGGAAAATGAGACAAGATAACTGAGCCATTTTATCATCTCCCTTTGCCTTTGTATGATGGCTGATATGCGTGTAATGTACATCTGTAGATATAAGTATACGTGGATGCATATATATACTAAAGTCGTATACGTGTATTCATATCCAGATCATTTCCAATATTCATTTCCTTGATGTCTTAGAAAAAATGTTGTCTTTTAAGTGTGCTTGGAAACAAAATCATGTTTAAAAAATAACTTGACTTCAGGCCGATATAATACTAGCACCTGAAATTACGCCACATTAATTTTTAATTCAAGTGCATAATTGCCTTTCTCTATATATCTGTACTTCACTTTCAGAATCCTCTTTTTTGGCATTGGTTAATTTTCATTATTTTAGTTTCTGTTGTTGTATAATGTTCTGAACCCCCAAAATGAACTCAACGAATAAAATCTTCAATTCTGAACTTTGAATGATTTCAATCTTGAATTTTGAATAATGCATAAAGATGAAGCAGAGACAAGAAAGACGACAAAGTCCAGAAAATATAATTGCGATAAATTCGCAACACAACTTCAACTACAATGATGTCAAACAACATACACTGAAGACGAGACTCAAAGAACAATACAAGGAATCCAGTTCATTATCTTTGAGAAGAGGCGGGATTGGGACTGTCTGAACTCTGGAAATGTGAAAGTTATCATTGAGAAGAGAGGTGCGGTTTGTATCCACCGGACGAGGCGAGGCGGCAGGGAAGTTTTTAGTCTTCTTATTATCCGTTGTTTGGTGTTGTTTGTGGTCTGTTTGTGACCGTGCATTTGCGCTTGACAAAGGCCGGTTGGCCGAAAATTTGCGCTTGTCTTGTCTTGTCTTGTTGTGTTGAATACGCGCTTACTTTGGTTTGCTTATTCTTCTGGTTCCTGTTTGCTTGGGCACGGGCAGTCGCACTTGTTTTGGCTATCAGTATACTATCCACTCTCCTGTATGAAAGTTGAAAAAATTTAAAGTCTGCAGTTTGTACAACAAGGTTCACTGACCTCTGACAATGCCAATTCCATACATGCACCACCCAGAAATTGCTTGACGCCTGAAAACTTGTACAAAACTCCGTGCGATGGCAGGGTCTTAAAATGAGAAGTGGAAAGACACACAGAGAGAGGGACATAGACAGTGTGTGTGCTGCCGTGTTCGTGTGTGTGTGTGTGTGTGTATATGTAGGTATGTGTGCGTGTGTGTTTGTGTGTGTGTGTGTGCGTGTGTTGCCTTTGTATGTGCGCGTGTGTGCTAGAAAGAGAGAAAGAGACAGAAAGACAGACATGACAGACATACAGACTGAGAGAGAGAGACAGACAGACAGAAAGAGAGGGACAGGCAGAGAGAGAGAGAGAGAGAGAGAGAGAGAGAGAACGAGAGAGAGACAGACAGACAGACAGACAGAGAGAGAGAGACAGAGAAAGAGAGAGACAGAGACAGAGACAGAGATAGAAAGAGAGACAGAGAGAGAGAGAGAGAGAGAAAGAGAGAGAGAAATGGAGAGAGAAAGACAGAGAAAGAAAGAGGCAGAGAGAGAGAGAGAGAAAGAGAGAGGGAGAGAGAGAGAGAGAGAGAGAGAGAGAGAGAAAGAGACAGACAGACAGACAGACAGACAGACAGACAGACAGAAAGAGACAGACAGACAGAAAGACAGCCAGAAACAGAAAGAAAGAGAGAAAGAGAAGAGAGAGAGAGGCAGACAGACAGAAAGAAAGAGAGAAAGAGAGAGAGAGAGAGAGAGAGAGAAAGAGAGAGAGAGAGAAGAGAGAGAGAGAGAGAGAGAGAGACAGACAGACAGACAGACAGACAGAGACGTTACCATAATAAATCGTTCTTATCGCTATCCTCCACACTGACTTCGACTCACTGGGCATTACACATTGACTTTTGATTTTAATGGAACATGGACAACTCCAGATTTTTGACAAGCGAGGGATCTTGTAACGGTAAGCAGAACAACTGGAACTATAAAATAACTAAATAACATAACTCTTGAGAGTCACGGAGTTATCTCCCGTGTAGAATTTCTCAAACCCAACACAGTTTGCGCTACCCATTCAGCTAGCATAGACGCAGCCACAAAGCATAAAGTGGTAAGCTCAGAACATTCCTCAGAACATTACCCCTTTATGCTTTGTGGCTGCGTCTAATGCTAGCTGAATGGGTAGCGCAAAGTGTGTTGGGTTTGAGAAATTCTACATGGGAGATAACTCCGTGTCTCTCAAGAGTTATGTTACTTAGTTGATATTTAAAATTCTCCCTGCTTCCCTCTTATTTCCTTCGGTATTATAAAATAACTGACGAACATGATTGTCATTTTCTAGTTTGCTGGGCGGGATGGACTCGACACATGAGATGTTGATGCCACGGTTTTATCAAAATACCCAGACTGTGCAGATGACCATGTGACATAGCAACCCGCAATGTTTATTGTTTTTGTTGTTTAAAGCCCAACCGACTGCGTAAAGCGATATCAGAGCTATAACAGTTTCCGGAGATATACAAAACTTCAACAGGAAAAAAAAAGAAAAAAAAAAGTACACATACCAAGGCATTTGCGCACATAATCTAAGGAGATTCTCCTGGCGTTGACCACTCTGTCCAATTTGTCGCACAAGGGATTTAAAAAGCATACCTGAATCATCATCATCATCAGGTGCCCTGCCGCATGGCGCTGGCGATCATGGACTTCCATCTGTCTCTATCTCTCGTTGCCCCCAGCATCTCCCCCACCCTCCTTGTCCCCGGCCACTCTGCAAGTCTGTCCAGCATTTTCTCCCTGGGTCTACCCGGTGCTCTCCTTCCCTCCAGCTTTCCCGTTGTGACCAGGTGCTCCAAATAGCTTCATACATCTTTCCTTTGTCCATGGTTGTCCTGGGGAAAACTACGATGGTGGTTTCCCCTTGCCTTCCATTTTTTTAGGGTTAACTCCCTTAGCCTTACTCTCTCCCGAGATGTCCACAAGGCAGTGGAGCTATTTACCCATACCTGAATACAAATTTAATAATACATAAGGGCACAAAAACAAAACAAAACAAACAAACAAACAAACAAACAAACAAACAAACAAACAAACAAACAAACAAACAAACAAAGAAAAAAACCGGGCTTAACTTAACTAAAATTGCTTCAGCATATCTCACTTCCCTCGAGCCAAAAATGCATTTAATACATGTTACCCAATTATCAATCCTAAGAAAAAAGTACGTACAGGTGAATGGACCAGCAAGGCAGAAAATGAAAAGAGAGTGACAGAAAAGAGGAAAATTCTAGAAGGTGGGGATACTATTTATACTGAAAGAGCCTCCGGCATCCCCACGAGAGAGACCCCCGCATTAAACAGTCAGGGAAAGAACCTTGGTGCACTGGACTGCAGATGACTCAGGAAAAAATCCCAGGCACAATAAACTGGATTGATTTTTAGAATGGATTACATATATATATATATTTTACGTTCAAATATTAGATAGCATAATAGCATATCAGGCATCAAAACGAATCAATCAAATTTGAATATTGTCTCTTTGGCATATTTATCACAGTTTGTACGGTACTTATACTGATCGAATTCAAGTCATCGTTCAAATCGGCTCTCAACGTGAGCGTTCTCGCTTGCCCTTGTCGCAGGTGGAAATCGTTGTCGTCGAAGTCGATCAGGAGCATGCCGAGTGGCGACTTTGACTTATTTTGCATCCGGAGGACGTGGCCAATGAGTCGAAGTCTCCGTTTGCGTAGTGTGACGCTGAGACGAGAGAGCTTCGACCGGTTGTAGAGCTCGTCTGTCGAGAATCGGTCTGGGCAGAAGACGCTAAGTGCTGCTCGTACCATTCTTCGATGCCTGTTGTCTATCGTGTTAGAGAGTGTAGATGTCAGCAGGAGGCATTCCATGCCATTGCACAGAATGCTCTCAACTGCACTTTAGAAGAGGCGAATCTTTACCCGATCATCGGCTTTCGATGTGAAGACGGGTTTCAGCTTGTTCATCGCGGCCCAGGCCTGACCGAAACGCTCGTCGACAACAGTGGAAGGGGAGGATGTGAGAGAATAGATTGATTTTTTTGTCAACGAAGAAACAAGGACATGGACACAATTCAGGAGCATTGTCCACAGCAGTAATACAAACAATGCCTCAGTGAACTGGGACACACTCCGAGGATCCAAACACCAGACCTGCCAGCTAAAGCCCTTCAGTGGAACCAGGGCATTCGTTTCACTTGAACAATTCCCAAATCTGCCAGGATTTATTTTGGCAAGACTCCTTGCCTTGAGCACACGCAAAACCCCTGGGACTGAGGATCATACGAAATGCTAAGCTGACACCAGCAGGATGATGGAATTTTTAAGAATATTAGAATTGACATAGCATGGAAGAAACAACAACAGCAGACAAACAAAGAAACAAAGAAGCAAGGAAAGAAACGACAAAACAAGGAAATAAAGAAACAAAGAAAGAAACATGGAAAGAAACAAAGGAACAAAGAAACGAGGAAAGAAACAAAGAAACAGTCTACCAACCAACCAACCAACCAAACAAACAAACTCACACCAACCAATTAACGAACGAACGAACGAACCAACGAACCAACCAACGAACCAACCAACCAACCAACCAATCAACAGACCAACCAGCCAACCAACCAACCAACCAACCAACCAAACAACCAACCAACCAACCAACAAACAAACAACCAACCAACCAAACCAACCAACCAACCAACCAACCAACCAACCAACCAACCAACAACCAACAACCAACAACCAACCAACCAACCAACCAACCAACCAACCAACCAACCACCAATCAACCAACCAACCAAGCAACTAACCAACTAAACAAATAACCAACCAACCAACCAACCAACCAACCAACCAACCAACCAACCAACCAACCGACCGACCGACTGACCGACCGGCCGACCAACCGACCGACCGACCGACCGACCAACCAACCAACCCACCAACCAACCAACCAACCAACCAACCAACCAACCAACCAACCAACCGACCGATTGACTGACCGGCCGACCAACCAACCGACCAACCGACCGACCGACCGACCAACCAACCAACCAACCAATCAACCAACCAACCAACCAACCAACCAACCAACCAACCAACCAACCAACCAACCAACCAACGAAACAAACACACACAAAGAAAGAAAGAAAGAAACAAACAAACAAAGAAGAAGAACAACAACAATAACAACAGCAGCAACGAGAAGCTATCTGATGATGAACTTGCCCCAGACAATCCAAAAGGATCCATCTGCTGACGGAGATCAGACAACGGACTGACTCCATGAGACTGACTAATGATCGCCAATGCTAGAACACTGCGACATTTTCATGTCTCAGGGCATACGTGCTTCTAACTAGATCAGGTGAAAAGGGAGTCGGTGACCCCTGACCAATTTCTTGTAGACGAGGTGAAAGTGAAATCAGACTAATGACAGCCCTTTTACCATCTTCCATTGTGGAAAAAAGGAACAAGATCAATGACCTCGTTCGTCCATTTTCAGCTTGTTCTCTCTATCCACATTATTTGTCAAACCTGGGCAGTCCTGAAAAAAAAAACCGTTAATGTTAATGCAGTTACACACAAGATGATGAAGCCATGACACTATTCTGCCTCTCTGTGTAGGAATGAAGAGAATTCTGAACAGTATTGTTGCTAATACAATCCCATACACAATTTGTGAAGTCGTAGAAATATTCTGCAATTTTACAATACAACTGTGAACGGCATTACAACTAACACAGTTACACACAAGATGGTAAAGTTACAAAAATACTCTGCCTTATTATGAAAGAATAAAGATATTTCTGAACAGTATTACTGCTAACGCGATTATAAATAAGGTGTTGTGCCATGAAAATATTCTGCATATTGCTAATGTGATTATGAATAAGATATTGGTACCATAACATATTCTACATATTGCTAATGCGATTATAAATTTGATATTGGTACCATGAAAATATTATGCATATGGCGATTATAAATAAGATGTTGGTACCATAAAAACATTCTGCAGTTACACACAAGATGATGAAGCCATGACAATATTCAGCCTCTCTGCGTCGGAATAAAGACAGTTGTGAACAACATTACTACTGATACAATTACATACACAAACTGTGAAGTCGTAGAAATATTCTGCATCTTTACGAAATAACAAATACAGTAGTGAACAGTATTATTATAACTAATACAATTACTCATAAGATGGTAAAGTCATAAAAAGTACTTTGCCTTATCATGAAAGAATAAAGACATTTCTGAACAGTCTCATCGCTAGTGCGATTATAAATAAGATGTTGGTACCATGAAATATACTGCACATTCCTAATGCAATTATAGATAAGATGTTGATACCATAAAAATATTCTGCATATTGCTAATGCGATTATAAATAAGATATTGGTACCATAAAAATATTCTGCATATTGCTAATGCGATTATAAATAAGATATTGGTACCATAAAAATATTCTGCATATTGCTAATGCGATTATAAACAAAATGTTGGTACCATGAAAATATTCTGCAGTTACACACAAGATGATGAAGCCATGACAATATTCTGCCTCTCTGCGTCGGAATAAAGACAGTTCTGAACAACATTATTGCTAATACAATTCATCATCATCATCATCATCATCATCATCATCATCATCATCATCATCATCATCAGGTGCCTTTCTGCATGGCGTTGGCGATTATGGACTTCCATCTGTATCTATCACTTGTTGCCTCAAGCGTCTCTTCCACACTCCTTGTCCCCAGCCATTCAGAAGTCCGTCTAGTATTAATACAATTACATACACAAATTGTAAAGTCATAGAAATATTCTGCATTTTTACGATGCAATGGTGAACAGAATTATAACTAACACAATTACACATAAGATGGTAACGTTATAAAAATACTTTGCCTTATTATGAAAGAATAAAGACATTTCTAAGCAATCTTATTGCTAATGTGATTATAAATAAGATGTTGGTACCGTAAGAATGTGCTGCATATTGCTAATGCAATTATAATAAGATGTTGTACCATAAAAATATTCTGCATTTTGCTAATGCGATTATAAATAATATATTGGTACCATAAAAATATTCTGCATATTGCTAATGCGATTATAAATGAGACATTGGTACCATAAAAATATTCTGCATACTGCTAATGCGACTGTAAACACGATGTTGGTACATAAAAGTATTCTGCATATTGATAATGCGAGTATAAATAAGATGTTGGTACCATAAAAAATAGTCTGCATATTGCTAATGCGAATATAAATAAGATGTAGGTACCATAAAAATATTCTACACCTTTATGGTGGAATCAAGAATTACATTTCTAACATAACCCACACTTCTCTAAGTCTTCAAAATTCATTGCAAGCTGATACACATCGAAAATCACTTTGACGATCTTGCATCCATCAAGCTTGTAGTGAATGCAATAATATATCTGTATGCACACACATACACACACACACACACACACACACACACACACACACACACACACACACACACACACACACACACACACACACACACATACACACACACACACACACACACACACACACACACACATATGTATATATATGTATATATATAGATATAGATATGTATACATATATACATGTATACACACACACACACACATATATATATATATATATATATATATACATATATATATATATATATATATATATATATATATATATATATATATATATATATATATATATACATGTGTGTGTGTGTGTATATACCACGCACATATACACACATGCACAATTGCACATTTGCAGACACACACACACACACACACACACACAACAGACACACACACACACACACACACACACACACACACACACACACACACACACACACACTCTTTCATCATCATCATCATCATCATCAACAACAACAACGGCAACAACAACAACATAAGACCGTCACTATGACCAACATAACAAACGGTTAAAACCACAGGAAAAAAACCGCCACAATCATCAGCACTATCAGCACCATCAAAACCACCACCATCACCACCACCACCACCATAACCACCACCACCACCACCCCACCACCACCCCACCAATTAGTAGTGTTATTAAGAACAGAAACCAATTTAAGAAACAAATAATGGAACATTTGTGACATGTAACGAATGTAAACACGCGGTTGTTTATGAAGAGACAACCATAGTTTTCCAGGAAAATGTGTATCACTTTTAATGCTCTTCTCTGATCATTGTGTCTTTGCTCCAGCGTTTGGTACAGAAACATTTTTGGGGTGCAGCAGTCTTCCACAGGGACAATGTGTCCTGTTCAAGGTCTATGATTCGATTTTTCTTTTTTATTCCAGAGGTATTCAGAGACAGTCATCATCATCATCATCATCAGGTGCCCTGCCGCATGGCGTTGGCGACCATGGACTTCCAACCATCTCTATCACTCGTTGCCCCCAGCATCTCCCCCACCCTCCTCATCCCCAGCCACTCTGCAAGTCCGTCCAGCATTCTCTCCCTGGGTCTACCTGGTGCTCTCTTTCCCTCCAGCTTTCCTGTTGTGACCAGGTGCTCCAAATCCCCCTTCCTCATAAAATGGCCTATAAATGTTGCTTGTCTTTTCCTAATCTTCCTTATGAGTGATCTATTTGTGTCTGCCTCCATCAAGACTGTGTCGTTTGTTTTCTTTGCTGTCCATGGAACTCTCAACATTCTTCTGAGAAACCACATCTCGGCTGCCTCGATCCTGCTCTGGCTTTGCTTGCTGACTGTCCACGCCTCGCATCCATACAACAGTACTGGACTCTCTTGAATGTAAAAACTGGAAACAAACAAACAAACAAACAAACAAAAACAACAACAACCCCCCCCCCCCCCCACACACACAAAATAGAAACAGAACGCGTATGTAATATTTTTCTCCCACTGGACGAAGCAGCAGGGAAGTCTTTTTCTCCTAATTTTTATATTTTGGTGTTTATTCGTTTGTGACCTGACGTTTACATTTGACAAAGGCCAGTTGGCCGAAAATTTGCAGCTGTCTTGTCTGGTTGTATTAAATACGCGTTTTAATTCTATTTTCGTGTGTTTTTTTTCTGGTTCCTGTTTGCTTGAACGCGGGCAGACACACTTGTTTTGGATTTTGTATGAAAAAATGAGATACATAACAAGATATTGTGGTGCAGTCGTCAGTACTAAGGACTAACGATTAGGAGGTTGTCGGGTCGAATCCCATCAGTTCTCTTATTGTGGGATTTTTCCGCCCCATCCGGCTCTAACCCACAGCTGATCGTGCTATGGGCTCATTAAGATGATTAGGGCCACACACTGTCGAGTTTAATTTGCTTAAAGGTGGTGGTGGTGATGCTGTGATGGTGGTGATGGTGGTGATGCATTCAAGAAGATGACAAGCATTCTTACCAACAAATGCCTATCAGCTGACATCAGGAAGAGAGTTCTTGAATGTTATATAGCACCAACACTGTTGTACGGTTGTGAAGCGTGGACAGTCAACAAGCCAAGCCAGAAAAAGACTCAGGCAGCCGAGATGTGGTTTCTAACA
>JAPXFY010000020.1:21948806-21953806 GCA_030674185.1 Monoplex corrugatus | reverse complement strand
AGCAAATTCTGACAAAAGATGCCGATTGTAAAAAACACGCAAGTTTCAGTTTCAGTTTCAATTTCTCAAGATGACGTCTCGCGCTCGGAATGAATTCCATATGCACTAACGTCACAGGTGCCATGTGATGGAGAAGAGCCAGAATGATCATGACACAAGCATTAAGCCTGAACATAAAACTATGAGCTGGCCAGGTCCTGAGGTCCTACCTAGATAGTTCCATAACCCTGGGGTTGTAGGGGAGTGAGGTGGCAGAGACCTCAACTTTTCCCCGGGCTAGCACCACGAGGGCGGCACCCATCCCCTCACACTGACTTCAAATTCATATTCGTATTTTCATTCTTTCAAACCGAGACTTCAGAAAGGCAAGAAGGCTGATTGGTCTTCAAGGGGTGGGACCTGAGAAATCAACCTATCTCTTTAATGTTTTATACCAAGGCAGCCGGGCAATGCCCTGCTCTTCACAATTTTCAACTGCCGTGGATTCTTTAGTGTGCACAGCCAGAATGCATACGGGTCCGACTTGTTTTTGTCCCCTTCCGAAGGACTAGACGTTCAGTTCGATTTTCCGGTCAAACTGAGGAGAAAAGTCGAGGCCTCTACGGGAAGCAAACCCTGGAACCTCGAGTTTAGTTATTGGCATGAAAACGTCTGAATCATTCTGCCACTCTTCTACCTTAACAACTGCATCCATCATGTGGAAAACAAAATGCTCTCACTTTTGTATGAGTGGAGTGGAAAACACACAAGTTTGGACAGTATTAGACCGAAGTCAAGGTCGCACGATTAGAAAAATCGTCCCTAAAATGAGCTATTGCCGAAGAATGTGTATAAACGGTGTTATTTCAGGATTTTCTGAAAATATAAAAAAAAATAATGTTCGCATAATTTGTGACAGACTAGCGTTATTTTCAATTCATGTTCAGAGTTATTTTCCACCGGCATCTGTTCTGATCAAAGTCAAAATAACAATTAATTAACACATCAAAATTGTTATTTTGACTCAAACTTACCGAAGAAGGAAGAATCTGAAAAAAACCCAACTCCCCCCCCCCCCCACCAAAAAAAAAACAAAACAAAAAAACCAACAGATCAGTTCGTGAATATCTTCTCTACTTGTGGTCTAGCACGCACACAATTTGGAGACGCAGTATAACACACACACACACACACACACACACACACACACCACACACACACACACACACACACGACACACACACACACACACACACACACACACACACACACACACACACACACACACACACAAAACAGACATAACAGCTATCTTTATGCATGAAGCCTGTAATTATGAAACCCAAACCACATACTGGACTAAGCCTGGGAAGAATGGTATGATTTGACAGCTTACAAGTATTGTGTCTTTTAGTATACACACACACACAGACACACACACCCCACACACACACAACACGCAGACAAACACACACACAGACACACACGCATACGCACGCACACACGAACACGCGCGCGCACGTGCATACACACACACAAACACACACACGCTCGCATCCCCAACTCCACATGCGCGCGCGCGCGCACACACACACACACACTCGCAAGCACGCACACACACACACACACACACACACCACACACACACACACACACACACACACATCGCACATACACACACACACACGCGCACACACACACACACACACACACACACACACACACAGCACACACACGAATACGTGCGTGCACATGCACACACACACACACACACCACGCGCGCACACACACGCACGCCGCACCACACACACACCAGCACAAACACACACAAAAACACACACACCTCTCTTTTTCATTTTCTCACTCTCTCTCTTTCTCTCCTCTCTCTCTCTGTCTGTCTTTCTCTCTCTCTCTATCTCTTTCTCTCTCTCGTTCTCCCTCTCTCTCTTTCTATTTCGCCACACTCGTAAACTATGTTTTTTTCTTACTTCCTTCCGTTCCTCGTTCCTTTTCATTCTCTTCCTGCTCTATTTTGCCATGAAAGGGAGATGCTTTCATATCAACTGGAGAGAGATGTGAGTGCCTGTGTGTCTGTATGTCTGTCTCAGTGTCTGCTTATGACAACAATTTGCTCAGTCAATCAATCAATCATGTCGAGCTTGCTCGGCTATCCATGACACGTTTCCTCCATCCTTCTCTGTCAGACATTGCAGTAGGTAGTTCATCATACTGACAGCCCGTATCATCGATCAGTTGGTCGATGAAGGTCTTCTTTGGACGTCCCGGTCTTTTTTTGCCATGACTGGGTCTCCATAGTAGAACATCTCCCACCACTTCTTCTTTGCTACGCCAGCAATTTGCTAGTGGGATATTATTCTGGTTGTTTCTATATGGATACGTTACGACGTCTGTGCCCAAAATGTAAATCACTGAAGAGTTGCGAATGCATGAGTTAGACAGTAAATCGGACTATGTAAATGGTTGTTGACTTGAATGCATGAGTCAGTGGGCCAAGGTCAAGGTCACATGGGTCACAAAATCACCTAAAATAACTTTTTTTTGAGGAAGTGTGAACACGGCATTTTCAAGGAAGGTTCTGACAACAACAACAACAACAACAACAACAATAACAACAATACAATAATATGATGATGGTAACAATAACATCAACAACAATAATAATGATGATAATAATAATAACAACAATAATAACAACAACAACAACAACGATAATAATAATAATAATGTATTACTACTACTACTGCTACTACTACTACTACCACTACTACCATTACTACTACTGCTACTACTACTACTACTACTAATGATGATGAAGATGATAATGATAATAGTACTGCTGCTGCTGCTGCTACTACTACTACTATTACCACTACCACTACTACTATGACTACTACTGCTACTACTACTACAACTACTACTGCTACTACTACTACTACTACTAATGATGATGATGATAATGATAATAGTACTGCTGCTGCTACTACCACTACTACTATTTCCGGTGATGATCATCATCATCATGCGGGATGATGATAATGATAATGAAATAGTAATAATAAAATTTAATAACAACAACAACAATATTACTACTACTAACTACACTACTACTACTATTACTACTTATACTACTACTACTACTATTTACTACTACAAACTACTACTAACTACTACTACTAGTAATGATGAAGATATTACTACTACTACTATTACTACTACTTCTACTACTACAACTGTACATTTATGGTTCGCCTAAGAGTGCTCTAGGCGTATATAATTCTGCAATACGAAAATGAATGAAATATACATGTAACACACATTCACTAATTTTACCCATTGACATCACGCACTTTATTCTCAATAACATCCACATACAAGGCGCTACGAGAACGTGCTAGAACAAGATGGGACAGGGTTAACATAACAATGTTAATTCAAACAGAAAGAGACATGGGAAAAGGACGCTTTAAGTTGGGTCTTAAAAGAGGAAATATTATGCACATTTCTCATCTCAAATGGCAGATTATTTTACAAAAAAAGTTCAAAATAGACAAAAGATCAGAAAGTCAGAGTCTTGCGTCTGTATCGAAGGGTTTTGAACAGTAGAGCATCAGAGAGCACCAGGTAGACCCAGGGAGAAAATGCTAGCGGACTTGCAGACGAGGCTGAAGACGAGGGTGGGTGGAGAGGATGCTTGGGGCAACAAGAGATAGAGACAGATGGAAGTCCATGATTCGCCAACGCCATGCGGGTGGAGGAGATGCTTGGGGCAACAAGAGATAGAGACAGATGGCAGTCCATGATCGCCAACGCCATGCGGCAGGGCACCTGATGATGATGATGATGATGACAGTATCAGAAGAAGAACGAAGAGTACGACAAAGAGAACAGACATGGAGCAGTTCAGAGATACAAGCAGCAGCAGCAGCAGTACCAGGGATAACATTGTAACGCATACAAGCAACCTTGTATCTAATACGCCGTTGAACAGGAAGCCAGCGGAGCGTACAAAACGGAGATGTTGAACTATGTGATGTACCACTGTTCCTGCATCACTTAAAGTTTCATGTTCTCTAATGTTGTTGTTGTTGTTATTGCTGTTTAAAGCCCAGCCGATTGCGTAGAGCCATATTAGGGCTATTATCGCTTCAAAACATACAAAACTTCAATAAGAAAAAAAAGAAAGAAAATTAAGCACACATGTCAATACATTCACGCACATGATCTAAGGACATGCCCCTGGCGTTGACCACTCCGTCCAATTTATCGCGCTGGGGATTTAAAAAACACACCTGAATACAAATATAAACATACCTAAGGACACTAAAGCATATGTAAAACAGACATAAATTACTTAAAATTGCTACCGCATATCTCACCTCCCTAGAGCCAAAAATGCACTTAGTATATGTACCCAATTATCAATCCTAAGAAAAAACACGTAAGACTTTATCGAACGCATACAGGTGAATGCCCCAGTAAGGCAGAAAATGATAGGTAGAAAATTTAATGACAGAAAGCAAAGGAGCAAGGCAGAAAAAAAAGAGAGTGACAGAAAAGAGGAAATTTCTGGCACAGAATTTCCAGAAGGTGGGGATACTATTTATACTGAAACATTCCCGGGCATCCTCACGGGGGGGGGGGGGGGGGGGGGGAGGGGGGGGTAGGATGTTCTCTGATACGTATTGAAGGTCACTGTAACTTTGAGAAGTACCAAACCTTGAACTTGTTTTGAGAAAAAAAAAATGCTGAAAGACTGGCTTGGCGTCTTACATTTTCTTCTTCCGATTTCCTTCTCTCTCTCACTCTTTCTCTCAGAAGAGTTTGCAGACGCCAAGACAACATTTTCTCATTTCCGGCACCTTCTGACAGTATTCGTGTCATCATGACCTCGAAAACGATCTTTTTTTCCTTGCCAAAGTATACATTTCGACTCTGTAATTACATTCGTTACACCATTAAAAAAAATTGAACACGTGGATTAAAGATAAAATCTCTCACAA
>JAPXFY010000020.1:21938806-21943806 GCA_030674185.1 Monoplex corrugatus | reverse complement strand
AAACCAACCAATCAACAAACAAACAAACAGAAAATACACGCAGAACAAAGAAACAGACAAAGAAAGAAAGAAAGAAAAACCAACCAACCAACCAACCAACCAAACAAATAGATATACAAATAAACAAACAAATAAACAAACAAAGAAAACAAACAGAAAACACCCGAAAAACAACCAACAAGCCAACCAACCAGTCAACCAGTCAACCAATCAACCAACAAGCCAACCAACAACCAACAAGCCAACCAACCAACCAACCAATCAGCCAACCAACCGACCGACCGACCAACCGACCAACCGACCGACCAACCAACTAACCAACCAACCAACCAACCAACCAACCAACCAACCAACCAACCAACCAACCAACCAACCAACCAGCCAACCAACCAATAAACCAACCAACCAACCAACCAGTTATCAAAGTGCAGGAAATGTAACCTTTCAACATGCCCCAATGAGAATCTTTGTTGTAAAGGGATGGCCATTAACGATATTTCTTGTGAAAGGAAGGGCTGAGGATACTGATGCTGGTCACGGAACCAGCCATTACTGTTGTGGGCACGTGCACTGACATGGAACAGTGCAGGCCTGGCAGCAGGACGTGGAGCATCCCGTAATGTTTCTCATTATGAACAGGGAAAGGACATTCAACAAACACTCAAAGAAAGAAAGAAGGAAAGAAAGAAAGAAAAACAAAACAAGTAAACAAACTAACAAACGAACGAACGAAATAACGAACGAACCAACCATCCAACTAACCAACCAGTCAACTAACCAACTAACCAACCAACAACCAACCAACCAACCAACCAACCAACCAACCAACCAACCAACCAACCAACCAAACAAACAAACAAACAAACAAACAAACAAACAAACAAACAAACAAACAAACAAACAAACAACCCAAGGAAACCAAAACATACGAACGAACGAACGAACAAACAAACGAACAACCACAGAACAAGCAAGCAAGCAATTATGCAGCCAAGAGGAAACTTAAATCAATAAACACGACCTGATGGAGCTTTTACTGAAAAGTTTTTTTGTTTTTTTTTTCCAAAATTTAATGGTGGGCTTTCTATTTCTTTGTTTCAACTTCTTCTTCTGTCTTTTTTTCTTTTAATCTCACCTGCCCCCGCCCCCGCCCCGCCCCCTTTCATTGGATGATATCATTTCATGTCAACCGGAGATTGAAGTGTGCCTCTGTGTCTGTCTGTCTGTCCCTATATGTGTGTGTGTGTGTGTGTGTGTGTGTGTGTGTGTGTGTGAATGTGACATACTATGTTAACAAGATGTTATCAGTTGTTTATGGACGGATCTTAACCATATATTGATCAAAGCTATATCGCTTTGTAAGTCATAGCTCCCCAATCGAAGATACACGGGTCAAAATATGTCTGATATCATTCACTTTTTTTCATGATGACCCGTGAAGAAGATTTTCAAAGTTAATTCTAATAATGTCCACAGTCTGTTTTCACTATAATGATCATCTAGTATCGTCCTTGTTCCTCGTCATTTTGCATTTCATTTGACTCTGCTGCCCCATGGTCACAATGACATTGAGTAGCACAAAATCTGGACTGTCTTCTCAGGCATTTCAAATAGAATTTTCTGACCTTAAAATCTAACCGTAATAGATCAATGATAAATGAATGGATAAATACATAAATGAACAAATAAGTAATGAATAAAAGATAAACAAACAAATAAGTTAACATAGAGATAATAGATAAACAGATAAATAATTAAATAAATAAATAAATGAATAAATTCTAAGAAATTTAAAAATAAACAAAGAAATGATAAATAAATAAGCAAATGAATAAATAAACAAACAATTGATAAATCAATAGATAAATACATAAATAAATACGTAAACAAACAAACAAACAAACAAACAAATAATAAACAAATAAATAAATAAATAGATAAAAAAACAAACAAATGAAACGTGGACAAGTAAGTGAATCTATGAACAAAGAAATGATAATGAGATAGATAAATAAATAAATAGATAAATAAATAAATGAATAGTAAACGAATGAATGAATAAATAAATAGATAAATAAATCGATAAATAGATAAATAAATAAATGAATAAATAAATAATAAATAAATGATAAATATATAAACAAACAAATAAATAATAAATAAATAAATGAATGAATGTATGACTGAATAAATAAATAAGTAAGTAAATAAATAAACAAATAAATAGATAAATAAACAAAAAACAAACAAACAAACAAACAAATAATCAAACAAACAAACACACAAACAAACAAACAAACAAACAAATAAATGATCCTGCGTGTTCAAAAGCTTTTATTGCAACACTTGCACTGAAAACCGCTCCTCATTTTCTGCGACTTGATAATTCCATTAACTTTTAGCCCACTACTGAAACAGAACAGAATATATCATTATAGCTGCCTGTCATTGTGAATCTGAGGCAAGTGAGTGTAAGAAAGTCTTTTCCGATAATGACATATTCCTTATATAGTGAATATTGCTTTGTATTTACTTTTCAGAGTTATATTTCTTAGTATCACAAGTGATTTTTATAGTATGGATTTAGGCTTGCTGAAAGTAAATATATCGCAGTGCGAAGCCATCCTTTTCATTTCTATTTTCATTTTTGTTTTGTCTCCGTGTACTCTTGAATAGCTATGATCGGATTTAGATACAGAATTTTGATAGGAACAATTCCTCCATTGTTGTGGGATCGTTAACGCGCAGAAAGTAAATTTAGAAATGTTGTCAATAATAACCTATTCATTATAATTATAGCAAGGATTGCTTTGGATTTACCATTCAGAGTTATGTCTTTGTATCACAAGTGATTTAAATAGCACGGAAATTGGCCTGCTGTAAGTAAGCACGCCTCAGTTCAAAGCCACCTCCTTCATTTCTTTTTTGTCTCTGTGCACTCTTGTATATCTATGATCGGATTTCTATACAGAATTTTGATAGGAACGATTCCTCCATTGTAGAAATGTTGTCAATAATAACCTATTCGTTAGGTACTAAGGGTTGCTTTGGATTTACCATTCAGAGTTATATGTCTTTGTGTCACAAGTGATTTATATAGTATGGAATTCGGCTTGCTGTATGTAAACACGTCGCAGTGCAAAGCCATCCTTTTCATTTTTATTTTCGTTTTTGTTTTGTCCCCGTGTACTCTTGTATAGCTATGATCGGATTTCGATACAGAATTTTGATAGGAACTATTCCTCCGTTGTTGTGGGATCGTTAACGCGCACAAAGTAAATGTAGAAATCTTGTCAATAATAACCTATTCATTATGTACTAAGGGTTGCTTTGGTTTTACCATTGACAGTTACATGTCTTTGTGTCAAAAGTCATTTATAACGTGGAATTCGGTCTGCTGTCAGTGAACAGCGCTACGCCCAAGTTCTGAGTCATCTTTTCAAACGTTTTGTTTTTTGTCTGCGTATACTTTTGACTGGCTATGAGCGGATTTTGTTACAGAATTATGATAAGAACATTTCCTCCGTTGCCGTGACATCGTTAACGTACACAAACATTATCTTGCAGAAGGGAATTAGGTCATATCTTCTCATCTGGAAGACTGGCACTCAGACTACTATTCAAGGTCTAAATGAAGGGCGAGGCATCTGGTGTCATCACTACTTCTAATACTGCCATGTCTTCTTTTACTTCTGCCGTCTTCATTATCATCACCTCCACTACATTGTCGTCGTCACTTTTACTGATTTTGGATTATAAGCACCAATGGTCAAGATCACAGGGACAAATAAAAGTGCCTAAACTTAGCTCTGTTGAAAGCAGATGTGCGAGCAGTAGTTTTTCTTCAGGAACTTAAGGCAATGTTTTGAATATCTGATTTCACTTGTTTGACAGTCTAGTAATTTTCTCGATACACTTTCAAGTTTAACCTCAACTGAAGTTTGTTTAAGATGGGAAATACACAATCCGATTTTCTTAAACAGGTTTTTGTGTAAACAGGGAAATTTAGATTGGCCTCACCATTTTGTAATTTTGTTTTCTTTAATTTTTTTTCTTCTTTCTGTCTCATTTTTTTTTTTTTGCCCACATATCTTCTTTATGCTTAGAATCCTCCTTTCCTCCAACCCCATCATGGTTGTTGGTTTCTGTGTTAAGGTCAAACATAGTCCATTACATCTTGCACAGAATTGCAAAGACACGTCTTCTATCGAATAAGAACCTGCAACATTGGGTCTCAATAGCTCATGATGAATCACTGTGCCAAGGACGGAGAGAGAGACAGTGGAGGAGACATGGAGGAAGAGAGAGGCAGAGAGTGGAAGGAGGGTGGAGGAAGAAAAAGAGAGGGAGACAGAACAGATTGACAGAGGGAGGGAGAAAGAGAGAGAATGGGAAAGGAGAGCGAACATGAGTGTCAGAGAGAGGAAGAGAGGTAGAGATAAAGAACAAGACAGGCAGAGAAAGAGAGAGAGGGAGCATGAAAGAAAGAAGTAGCTAGCGAGATTGAGAATGAGACGGTGTGAGAGAGGAAGACAGAGAGACAGAGAGACACAGTGTGTGTGAGAGAAAGTGAGTGAGAGAGAGAGTGTGTGAGAGAGAGAGAGAGAAAGAGAGAAGAAGGGGAAAATATATAGAGAGGGGGGAGAGAGAGAGAGAAAGAAAGAGAGAGAGAGAAAGAGAGAGGGAGAAAGAGAGAGAGAGAGAGAGAGAGACAGAAACAGAGAGAGACAGAGACAGAGACAGAGACAGAGGCACTGAGAGGAGCTCCAGCCAATAATCAGAGAAGAACACGTCTCCGTAGAAAACGATCCTACCACAATGGGTCCCAATAGGTCATGATGAGTCTCTGGTGACAAACAAAGAGAGGCAAACATGGAACAGGACGAAAAAGAACATGTGAGAGGGGAGAGAGAGAGAGAGAGAGAGACATAGAGAGAGAGACAGAGAGAGTGTGTGTGTGTGAGAGAGAGAGAGAGAGAGAGAGAGAGAGTGTGTGTGTG
>JAPXFY010000020.1:21931306-21933806 GCA_030674185.1 Monoplex corrugatus | reverse complement strand
AGAGAGCACCAGGTAGACCCAGGGAAAGAATGCTGGACGGACTTGCAGAGTGGCTGGGGATGAGGAGGGTGGAGGAGATGCTGGGGGCAACGAGAGATAGAGATGGTTGGAAGTCCATGGTCGCCAACGCCATGCGGCAGGGCACCTGATGATGATGATGATGATGGTAGCCGAATCAGTACGACGTTGAACATTTACACAAAAAAAAACAAACAACAAAAAACAAAACAACAAACAAACAAACAAACAAAAACAGTGTGTCATGAATTCATATAGAGTTTCAACGGAAATATTCAATACATGATATTTGAATTTGGCTTAGATATTCCAAAATATAGACAAATGTATAGAAAGAAGCACCATAAATTAGAATGGCTAAAAATATAAACACTAGAACATGAAAGTGATAAAGAATAGTACATACCATGTGTCGTTAAACAGACAGATTTATATTTTACGGCTCAGAGAAACTCACAGTCAGTAAATATAATACAGTATGTTCTGAAAAAACCTGTTTTCCTACTTAAATTAATTCGAATTTTACTAAACATGTGGAATTGAAACTAGTTTAACTCGTGTTTTTTACGAATTTTGCTGAACGAGTGGAAGTGAAACTATTAATTTGAATTTTACTAAACTAGTGGAACTGAAATATGAACAGAACCGATCTGTTATAAAGAGAAATTTAAAATAGATGACAGACCTTTCTTCTCTAAAAAGTGGACGAACAGGCACGTGTTCCTGGTAAGAAACCTTTCGTTGACTAGGAGAAAAAGATTTTAGATCATGATAAGTTTCAAAGAAAAATTATGATATTGAAATTAATCGTACTGCATTAGTTGTATACAGTCGATTAAAAACTATGAACAAAGAAACAAAGAAGCAACCAAACAAAGAAACAAAGAACCAAAACAACCAAACAAAGAGAGATGGAGGAAGAAGGGACAGAGGGAGAGAGAGCGAAAGCAAGATGGAGAGAGAGAGAGAGAGAAGAGACAGACAGAGACAGACAGAGACAGAGAGAGACACAGAGAGAGACAGAGAGAGATAGAGATAGGAGAGAGACAGAGCAGACAGAGAGAACAGAGACAGAGAAGAGATACAGATAAGATAGATAGAGAGATAGAGAGAGAGAGGAGAGAGAGAGAGAGAGAGCAGAGAGACAGAGAGACAGGAAGACAGAGAGACAGGAGACAGAGACAGACAGACAGACAGAGAGACAGAGAGACAGAGACAGACAGAGAGACAAAGAGACAGAGAGCAGACAAGGGACAGAGAAACAGAGAACAAACGACAAAGAGAAGGTGGGGACAAGGGTAGTTAACGATTGATCGCAATGTATTTGCCCATAACACGGGCAATCGACCGGAAGGTCGTGGATTCACTAGACCTGCATAACTACTCGGTACACTCAGGTCAAGGAGAAAGTCAAAAACTGTCGACAGACAGTGAACATGATGGCTCTTTCACATTCTGGTCATGAATACACATGGAACTTTCTATGGCTTGCATGGTGGGTGTGATCCCACTTTCCATTGCAAATGTCGAACTTTGCCACGGTCTCCAACGTTTCTGCCTCTTTCGCCCCCTCCCCCTCTCCCCCATCTTCTCCACGTCATCCACTTTCTCCTTTTCTCTGCTTTTTCTTACTATAATGAATATTTGTTTTCTTGGGTTGATTGACCAATGTCTTCTCACAATAGAATATGGAGAAAGAGAGAGAGAGAGAGAGAGAGGAGAGAGAGAGAGAGACAGACAGAAGACAGACAGAGAGGACAGAGAGAGGAAGAGAGACAGAGAGAGAAGAGACAGAGAGACAGAGACAGAGAGAGATAAAGAGAGACAGAGAGAGAGATAAAGAGAGACAGAGAGGGTCAGAGAAGAGACAGAGAGAGAGAGATGGGGTGAGGGAGACAGACAGACACAGAGAGACAGACAGACAGAGACACAGACAGAGAGAGAGACAGAGAGAGGGGAGAGGGAGAGAAGGACAGAGAGAAAGCAAGAGAGAGAGAGGGGGGAGAGAGAGAGAAAGAGAGAGAGTGGAGAGGAGAGAGGAGAGAAAGAGAAACAGAGAGACAGAGACAGGGACAGGGACAGGGACAGAGACAGAGAGACAGAGACAGAGACTTTCTCTTTTTTCTCTGCTTTTTCTTACTGTAATGTAATATTTGTTTTCTTCGGCTGTTGACCATTGTCTTCTCACAATGGAAAATGGAAAAGATAAATAGTCAAAATGTAGGTATTATCATTTATAACAAACTAGAAAAGTTAACGAAGAAGATGTAGAAACAGAAGATGGACAAGAAGGGCAGAAGAAAAGAAGAAGAATATTGTGGTAGGTGGTGGTGTGATGATGATGATGGTGATGATGATGACGACGACGACGATGAGGAGGATGAGGATGAAAATGGTGATGATGATAATGGTGATGCCGCTGCTGAAAATGATGGTGAAAGAAAGAAGAAAAAAGGAAAAACATGATGATGATGCCGAGGAG
>JAPXFY010000020.1:21913806-21916306 GCA_030674185.1 Monoplex corrugatus | reverse complement strand
TCCACCACACTCATGTATAATGCTTGTACAAGTTCGTGAGTCTCTGTCTCGCCTTTACGTTTTCACTGCGTCTTTTAATGCAGCGAGGTTCTCTTAGAACCAGTAGCTCTATAGATTTCTTGTGCTACGTTCCTTTTTGCTTGTTTCTTATTTGTGACCTCCCACCACGAAATCAGTCTTAACTCGCAGTCAGTCGAACAGCACTAGGAGCTGAAAATGTGACTGAGGGTCTATCTGGGGTGTTTTGACTTTTTCTCAAAATTGATTTCTGTAGACTATGATCTATCCCCTACAGAAATGTTTTTCTTGAAAAAAATATTATCAATCAACTTAAAATAGTATTTTAATGCACTGATCGCAGCAGAAAGAACGCAATTTCCTATCAAAAGTGTCTGTTTTTGTCTCTTATTAAGAACCGTAACCTGTACATTACCCGCACATGTAATATACTGATGGAAAGCTCTTTGGTGCACCTTTCAGATAATGACAGCGAAAATTAAAAACAAACTGGGTCAAAGCCACCAAATAAAGAAATTTAAGGAAAATGTGTAGGAGAGCACACAAAAACTTTAGAGGCCGTTTTCTCAAAATGGCCGTCATACAACTTAGTGACTTTAAACATACATAACTTCTACATTTTTTTGAGTACAAACTTTATTCAAGTACCAAAATAATCAGCAGAATGTACACTTTCCAGTGATATGTATATCTCAAAATGCCCAAAATGCTAGTTAAGACTGATTTCGTGGCGGGAGGTCACATTTATTCTGAATATTCTCGTTTCCTTTGACTTTCACCGAAACAGAGATATTCCCTTAACGTAACTTTGTTCATGCAGAGATACACATATCATTTACTATAACCACGATTATTCCAGTGGAAGGCTGATAAAATATCAGTATAAAATATACACTAGGTAAAACATAGTCTTGGTAGGCTCTCAGGACCTGGCCAGCTCATGGGTTTATGTGCAAGCTTAAGGCTTGTGCCATGATCACCATACACATGGTACCTGTGACGTAAGTGCATATGCAATTCGTTCCGAGCGAGGAGACGTCATCTTGAGAAACTGAACTGAAACTTAGCTCATGTGCGATGGTCTTTAGGATGTATGTTCGAACCTGTACAAATGTTTTTCTTTTTCTTGTAAAGCGTATTTATGTGTTGTTTTGAGTCTTTTAATGGGGGACTGTCTGTTGGAACGATATGCAGATATACAGATTTTGCAATTAGTCGTGGACAGCATTCATTTTGGGGGCAATAACCTATCTTGTGTTCATTTTAATGGAAATTAATCAATAAACAAGTGCCTGTTTCACCCATTTTATCATTGAATTGTCAGGAATTAGGTCATCATCATCAAGTGCCTTGCCACATGGTGTTGGCGATCATGGCCTTCCATCTGTGTTTCTATCCCTTGTTGCCGCAAGCACCTCTTCCACCCTCTCTGTCTTCAGCCACTCTGCAAGTTCGTCCAATATTTTCTCCCTGGGTCTACCTGGTGCTCTCTTTCCCTCCAGCTTTCCCTCCAGCTTTCCTGTTGTGAACAGGTGCTCCAATTCTCCTTTCCTCATAAAAATGAATAATAATAATAATAATAGTGCATTTATAGAGCGCTTTCCGAAACCTCAAAGCGCTTTACATCAGTAAACCATACATATATAAACCAAATAACAGGCTACAATACAAACAAACTCATCAAAACTATCCACAGGAAATCAACAACCACACAGACACACCAAATAATCTCTCTCCCTCTCACCCCCTCCCCGCCCACCCCTCTCCCCCCATTTTCAAACACACACACACAACACCCACACACACACAGCCACACATCACACACACACACACACACACACACACACACACACACACACACACACACACACACACACACACACACACACACTGGCATACACCCCATTGTGCACAATTTCATCCAGAATGTCAAGCAGGATCAACCCACTAGCCAAAATCAGGAAAAACACTGTTTAAAGAAGTAAGTTTTTAAACTTGTTTTGAAAGATGGTAGAGTTTTAGAGTGGCGGACGGACTGAGGCAACAAGTTCCATGTCTGAACAGCAAAAACTGCAAAGGCTCTACCACCGTGAGTTTCTCTGTTATATTTTGGCACACGAAACTTCTTGTCATCCACAGAAGAGCGGAGTGATCGAGAAGGTACGTAGACAGTCAAGAGTTCAGAGAGATAGTCAGGAGCAGTTCCAGAAATGATGTGATAACAAAGGCAGCAGATCTTGTATTTTATTCTTTGTTCAACCGGGAGCCAGTGCAGTGTCTGAAACAGGGGTGTGCAGTGCTGTGACCTACGTGCCTTGAAGATGAGTTTAGCTGCAGAGTTCTGAACTTGTTGCAAATGTTTGAGATGTTTCTGAGGGCAACCCGCAAGGAGTGAATTGCAATAATCTAACCTAGACAGAATGCATGCAGTAACTAACGTCTTGGTTGCGTCTAATGTAAGGTAGTGTCTAATAGAATTAAT
>JAPXFY010000020.1:21906306-21908806 GCA_030674185.1 Monoplex corrugatus | reverse complement strand
GAATGAATGAATGAATGAATCAATCAATCAATCAATGAACAAATAAATAAATAAATAAAGGAATAATAAAGAAACAAATAAATAAAAAGAAAACAGCCCTCGTGTTAATGCCTTGCTGTTGACGAAAAGAAATGTTTGTCAAGGTGGAGAATTAATCCATCAGTCTTGGTCGGATATAGGGAAGAAATGATTATTACAATATAATGCCACTAATCGGGTATTATTTAACCCTTTGACTCCAGCATCCTATCCACCAACTGCAAAACTGAACCCTTTGACTCCCTCACCCTGTCCACCAACTGCAAAAACTTAACCCTTTGACTCCCTCACCCTATCCACCAACTGCAAAAACTTAACCCTTTGACTCCCTCACCCTGTCCACCAACTGCAAAAACTTAACTCTTTGACTCCCTCACCCTATCCACCAACTGCAAAAACTTAACCCTTTGACTCCCGCACCCTATCCACCAACTGCAAAAACTTAACCCTTTGACTCCTTCACCCTATCCACCAACTGCAAAAACTTAACCTTTGACTCCTTCACCCTATCCACCAACTGCAAAAACTTAACCCTTTGACTCCCTCACCCTATCCACCAACTGCAAAAACGTAACCCTTTGACTCCCTCACCCTATCCACCAACTGCAAAAACGTAACCCTTTGACTCCCCCACCCTATCCACCAACTGCAAAAACTTAACCCTTTGACTCCCTTACCTTATCCACTAGCTTCCTGCAGGCAACTGGTGGATAGGGTGAGGGGATCAAAGGGCTAAGTTTGTTTCTGTTCTGCTACCATGGTGGACAATGCAGAAAGCTAATGGAACAGAGTGCGGGAGTCAAACGGTTAATTAAACGTGGTGGTGACAGTGATGCGTGTTTCCATGGGGATGACTGGAGGCTTGCTTTGAGCAGACTACTGACTGAAAAATATGATTGTAGGCATATTGGGTTTTTGATTTCGTTTGTTGCTTTTGCTGCGACTGGGACATTGCAGTGAAACAGTGTTTCTGATTTTGAAACTCGTCTCTACAGATTAATTCAGGATTATAACTCTTGAGAGTCACGTAGGAATTATCTCCCATGTTTTTCTTATATCCTTTCGTAATTCTACAGAGTTTGTATTTTTGACGATATGTGGCGGTGGTGGAGGGAAATGTTTTATCATAAGGGAGAAGAGTGGCAGAATGGTTCAGACGTTCGCCTGCCATTAACTAAACTCGAGGTTCCAGGGTTCGTTCCCCATAGAGGCCTCGACTTTTCTCCTCAGTTCGACCGTAAAATCGAACTGAACGTCTAGTCCTTCGGAAGAGGGCGAAAAACGAGTCGGACCCGTGTGCCTTGGCTGCGTACGCTGAAGATCCCACAGCAGTTGAAAATCGTGAAGAGCAGGGTATTACCCGGCTGCCTTGGTAAAAACATTGGAGAGGTAGTTTGATTTCCCTGGTCCCACCCTTTGAAAAGTACTTAGCCTTCTTGCCTTTCTGAAGTCTTGTAAGAAAAAGAAAAGTGAAACATGAATATGAATTTGAAGCGAGGGAAAGGGGATGGGCCCCGCCCTCGCGATGCTGGCCCCGGGAAAAGTTGAGGTCTCTGCCACCTCGCTCCTCTACGACTCCAGGGTTATGGAACTATCTAGGTAGGACCTCAGGACCTGGCCAACTCGTGGATTTATGTGCAAGTTTAAGGCGATGTGCCGTGATCGTTCTGGTGACGTTAGTGCATATGAATTAATTCCAAGCACGGAGACTTCATCTTGAGAAACTGAAGCTGGGGACATAGATCTTGCGTATTGCATAGGGTCTCTGGCTTTTGCTGAAGTGCAGGTCATGATATAGACCTTTTTTTTTTTTTTAAAGCAAAATGAGAATTGAGGGTTCTGTTACAAGCTCTTATGTTGGCTTCTGGCATTTTTGTAGGGCTTTACATATAGCCTAAGTATGTTTCAATAACTGATTGATACAAGCATAAACAATAGCATATACAACCCATAAGTAATGTAAAACCTTACCAGCGCATGATGTTTACGCGCAAACCTGTGGTTTATATCATGATCGTTTTCGATTCTTCTCCGTCAATAGCATTTGTAGTGATGGTGCACATAAATTGTATTCCAAGGCAGAGAACATCGTCTTAGGAAAGCTGAAACTGAAAACTGAAACTGAGTGTTGGATGCCAGCTTAGCGATATGTTCCATGTAAAAGAAACAAACAAAAAAACAAAAAAAACATACGATATACGTTAAAAAGAAGAACAAAACCTCATCAGAGCGTCGAGCTTATTGCATCTGTCACATTTGATTTGGTCTTCCTATCATTTCTGTTTGCTGCACAATATGAATGGAATCTCCAAGCATCATAAACCAGTTCTGCACAAATTAACCCTTTGACTCCCGCACCCTATCCACCAACATCCTGCAACGTCAACCATGCCAGCAAAGCAAAAACTTACCCTTAGACTGCAAGGAGCTGGTGGATAGGGGCGCAATGAAAGATTACTTA
>JAPXFY010000020.1:21888806-21901306 GCA_030674185.1 Monoplex corrugatus | reverse complement strand
TTGTCTCTGTGGACTGGTCTATAGAATTCTTTTCAGCTGTTTCCATCACTCTTTTCTTAACTTCAGAATGACGCGCTTTTTTGAATTTATCGGTGTCATCAACAATCTTGACCGCAGATGTCTTTCTTTTTAATCCCTCTTTCTTTTATGATTATAGGGGGTGGGGGGGGGGTATGTATGTCATATCGACCAGAGAAAAGTATGTTTCTGCAATGTCTGTATCTGTGGGTCTGAAAAACCGTGACAGAAATTGTGTTAGCAAGTTTTTTTTTTGTTTTTTTTTTTGTTTTTTGGGGGGGGGGGGGGGCGTCACCGGTTTCTTGATAGATATGTACCAAAGCTGATACCAGGACGTAGACTGTTGAGGAGTCGCAAAGGCGAAATGTTACAAGTCATGGCCAAGGTCACAACAACAACAACAACAACAGCAGCAGCAACAACAACCACAACCACAACCAAACCAACCACACCCACACAACAGTGACTGAAGATTTCACAAGAAGAGTTGACAATATCTGTCAACGTCTATCTCTGTATCTCTGTATTTCTGTATCTCTGTATATCTATATCTTCTATCTATCTATCTATCTATCTATCTCTATCTATCTATCTATCTATCTATCTATCTATCTATCTATCTATCTATCTATCTATCTATCTAATCTATTTGTCTATCTGTCTATCTGTCTATCTATCTATCCTATCTATCTATCTACCTATCAATCTGTCTGTCTGTCTATCTATCTATGTATCTATGTATCTATCTATGTATCTATGTATTTATCTATGTATCTATCTATCTATCTGTCTATCTATCTATCTGCTGTCTCTCTGTCTATCTTCTATCTGTCTGTCTGTCTGTCTGTCTACCTATCTATCTGTCTATCTGCCTATTTGTCTATCTCTCTGTCTGTCTACCTATCTGTCTATCTATCTAGCTCTCTCTCTCTCTCTCTCTATATATATATATATATATATGTGTGTGTGTGTGTGTGTGTGTGGTGTGTAAATACACACAACACAAACACACAAATATATGTGTATATATTATATATCGATTTATATATTCTCATCATCATCATCATCAGGTGCCCTGCCGCATGGCGTTGGCGATCATGGACTTCCAACCATCTCTATCTCTCGTTGCCCCCAGCATCTCCCCACCCTCCTCATCCTCAGCCACCTTGCAAGTCCGTCCAGCATTCTCTCCCTGGGTCTACCGGTGCTCTCTTTCCCTCCAGCTTTCCCTTTGTGACCAGTGCTCCAAATCCCCCTTCCTCATAAAATGGCCTATAAATGTTGCTTGTCTTTTCCTAATCTTCCTTATCAGTGATCGACTTGTGTCTGCCTCCATCAAGACTGTCTCGTTTGTTTTCTTTGCTGTCCATGGTACTCTCAACATTCTTCTGAGAAACCACATCTCGGCTGCCTCAATCCTGCTCTGGCTTTGCTTGCTGACTGTCCACGCCTCGCATCCGTACAACAGTATTGGTTCTATATAACATTCAAGGACTCTCTTTCTGATGTTAATTGATAGGCATTTGTTGGTAAGAATGCTTGTCATCTTCTTTAATGCTGTTTTGGCTTGGCCAATTCTGCTGGCTATTTCCGATGTGCATCTGCCGTCTGATGAAATGACTGTTCCCAGGTATTTGAACTTATTAACCTGTGTCAAGGTTGTGCCATTTGCTGATATTTTGCATGAGGGGATTTCATGTTTTTTACTGGTCACCATGACTTCAGTCTTCCTGTTATTTAGTTCCAACATAATAATGATAATAATAATAATATAATGATAATAATAATAATAAGCGTAAACACATAATTCCATGGCTAAAGAAAATTTTACAGGTGGTTAGCATGCTGCAGTGCTCTGAAACACACACACACAACACACACACACACACACACACACACACACACACACACACACACACACACACACCACACACACACACACACACACACACATACACACACACACACACACAAGGCACCTGATGATGATGATTATTATTATTATCATTATTATTATTATTTCAATGAAGAAATGTAACACTGAGCAAAAACTAATCAATATCATTCAACAACAATGCTCCAAAACTACCAGAGTGTTTTGGACAGTGGTTCCATGCTTTCGTTACAGCTCGTCAGGTCTTCTTTCCGTCTCTCATGTTTTTCAACAATATTCATGGAACGTTATCTTGGTCTTCAGCAATACTTCAATGCAACTAGGGCGTTTTGGTGAGTGGTCCCATGTTTTGGTCACAGCTCGTCAAGTATTTCTTCTGTCTCCCATGGTTTTCAACATATTCCTGGAACACATCATGACTCACCCACCTGAAAATCATGTCAGTCTATTTGGCATTCAGCATTGGAGGAAGAACCATCACAAACCTTCGCTTCACAGACGACACTGATGGTTAGTGCATGTGTTTGCACGTAGAATACTGAATGCAGAAATTAAAGATCGTGTAAATATGTCAGTGTTCGATTGCTTATTCAAACAAGAAAACATCGAACATGCTTATCCCTGAAAGCCTAGTATGAGTGCCTTAACCCTTTGACTCCCTCACCCTATCCACCAGCTTCCTGCAGGAAGCTGGTGGATGGAGTATGGGAATCAAAGGGTTAAGTTTTTGCTTTGCTATCATGGTTGAAGACGCAGGATGCTGATGGACAGGGTGCGGGAGTCAAAGAGTTAATGAGGTGGATGGGGTGGGGAATACTAAAAATGGGATGCTCTTAAAAGCCCACAATGTATATTCGAATGCAAGTTGAAACTGCAGTTCACAAAATATAAACAAAAACAAAAAACAAAATCTGATGGTTTTATTATGGCTTGACGGTCTTATATCTGTTTAACATCGATCCTCCCTCCTTTCCCTCACCCCCACCCCCACTCCCCCATACACTCAGCTTTACCTCTTTAACCTTTTAAGCTCATCAGAGCCACTCGTTTCAAAAAAACTTGTGTGAGGGTCGATTATATTCCTGGCCAGACGAGTGAGCCGCTTTGTGATTTGACATCGTATCTCTGTGACAGTCCCCTTGACATCTAGCTGTCGGTGGGTGTATTTTCAATTTGGTTCCTTGGTTGCTTTGTTATCTTTTCCTTTTTCCTTTTTACTCGTTCTTGTCTTCTTTCTTTGGATTGACTTTTTATCACATGCCTTCTTTTCTTTGCTCATCTTTCTTTGCCCCCTTATTTTTTTTATATATTTTGTACTTCTCATTTCTTTTCGTTTGGTTTCTCTGTTTTTTTAATTTCCTATCTTTCACCTTTTTCGTATTTTGTACTTTTTTTTCTTTTGGTGTCATTGTTCTTTTAATTTCCTATCTTTCACCTTTTTATGTTTAATACTTCTCTTTTCCCTTGGTTTCTCTGTTCTTTTAATTTCCTATCTTTCACCTTTTTATGTTTAATACTTCTCTTTTCTCTTGGTTTCTCTGTTCTTTTAATTTCCTATCTTTCACCTTTTTATGTTTAATACTTCTCTTTTCTCTTGGTTTCTCTGTTCTTTTAATTTCCTATCTTTCACCTTTTTATGTTTAATTACTTCTCTTTTCTCTTGGTTTTCTCTGTTCTTTTAATTTCCTATCTTTCACCTTTTATGTTTAATATTCTCATTTCTCTTGGTTTCTCTGTTCTTTTAATTTCCTATCTTTCACCTTTTTTATTTTGTACTTTTCTTTTCTTTTGGTTTGGTTTCTCTGTTCTTTTTATTTCCTATCTTTCACTTTGAGTTTTTTCCCATTTTGTTTTATGTGTTATTTCCTTGTCATATTTTGCTTTGCTTCTTGCTTTTGTTTTGTTTATACTAATATACTAACCACTTGAATTATACGACGTTTAATTCGAATCTGTCAGATTTTTTAAATCCTGTTTTGACGGTATCTTTGCTCATTTTCTGAAGAGAATCTTTCCTGTTTGCTTTCATTGCTTTCATTCCTTTCTTTAGCAACCTTGGGGTATTACTGACTTGCTGACTATTATGCCATTGCTATGTATAAGGCAGCAACGAAGATTTTACACAGTCTGTGCTGAGCCAGCCTCTGTGTGAAGACGTAATTGTGTTTCAGATTCTTGAGGTCTCGTTCTTTTCTTCTTCGCCAAGTCTTCTTTGGTCTTCCTCTGGAGAACAGAACATAGTTTCAGAGTCTTGAGGTGTCTCGTTCTTTTGTTCTTCGCCAAGTGTTCTTTGGTCTTCCTCTGCAGAACAGAACATAGTTCGAGTCTTGAGGTGTCTCGTTCTTTGTTCTTCGCCAAGTCTTCTTTTGGTCTTCCTCTGCAGAACAGGACATTCTTTTGAAGTGATCCTTCAAAGGATGATATGAGAAACTGAAAACTGAAACTGGTCTTAATCTATTTTACTCTTCGTTTTGAGGTCCGGCGAAGAGCAGTTTTAATGATGTTATCCTTTCTTTCACCTTTTTATATTTAGTACTTCTCTTTTCTTTTCGTTTATCTGGAGGAAAAGAGAGCACCAGGTAGACCCAGGGAGAAAATGCTAGACGGACTTGCAGAGTGGCTGAAAACGAGGAGGGTGGAGGAGATGCTTGGGGCAACAAGAGATAGAGACAGATGGAAGTCCATGATCGCCAACGCCATGCGGCAGGGCACCTGATGATGATGATGATGATAATCTTGCTCTCTTTAGATGACAAGCGCTATGCATCCCCATTGTGCTTTCATGATGGTAGTGTCCATGCTGACTTTATTCCATTGGGCAATTGGCTGTTTGTTTGAGATAATGTTGGTCATGTGAGACGAGATTATACAGAATAGCTAGTTGTGTTGCGATTCAGACCTTTAATTATTTATTTATTTACTTTATATGTTCCTTTTTGAAGGTAAGACACACACACCCCACACCACACACACACACACAACACACACACACACACCACACACACACACACACACACACATGTCATTTACATGTAACCAAGATTATTCCAGTGGAAGGCTGATAAAATACCAGTATAAAATATAGACCAGGTAAAACATAGTCTAGGTAGGACCTGGCCAGCTCATGGGTTTAAATGTGCATGCTTAAAGACATGTGCCACAGTCACCATACACATGGTACCTGTGACGTTAGTGCATATGGAATTCGTTCCGAGCGTGTGAGACGTCATCTTGAGAAACTGAAACTGAAACTGGGCCAGAAGAATTGTCTGCTTTCTCTGACGTCCTTCGTTAGGAAAATTGATAGCTTGGTCAGGTCGCTCTCTTTCTCCTACAACACTCTGAGCAATGAAATAGGGCAGAAAGCACACAGCTCTGGTACAATTTCAGCTCAGCGCTTTACGCTGCATAGATTGCCGATATCAAAAGCCACGATGTAGGGCAGAAAGGACATAGTTCTTGTACAATTTCAGCTTAGTGCTTTTAGCTGCATAGATTGCCGATATTAAAAACCATTTTTTCTTCTTTGATCGGTTTCAACTGTCTTTTTTGTGTTTCCATTTTCTATTCATTCTCTTATTGTTTTTTTTTTCCTTTCTTTGTCGCCTTTGTTGATCTCATTTGTACGGTCCAATCCATTTACCTGTTTGTCTTGCTTTTGAAGAATGTCTTTGATGTGTAAACATGTTTCTTACATTACACATGACTTCCAATCAATCAGCAGTTCTGGCCCCCAGAAATTGAAAACTCAAGACATGTTGCCTGTTGAAATGTTAGTTACATCTGTAGACAAAATCTGTTTTATTGTCTTCTTCAAAAATGAAAAACAACTAGTAGTTCATGGAGTACCACTCAAGACATATTGGTAGGGTGAACAGTTGGACGTGGGCTGAGGGATCTCTTGTTCATTTTTTAGACTTGGACTCAGAACCCCTGTTTCCTACCTGTCTGCTCCAGTTAATAGGTGGTCAAGTCCAATTGTAGAATGGTTTTGTCCATAAGTTCGAGTCCATATGCCATAACGTTGGCACTTGTCCTCTTTGATATCTTTTCGACAGTTTATGATATCAGCTTTACTTTTCATAACTTAAGTGGAATACCTGAATGTACATGATTCAGGAAGAGAGTCTTCCGATGTTATATGAAACCAATGTTGTGAGTAGATGTCGCGCCAGCAGGCAGCAAAAGTGTGTGTGGAATTTTACAGTGATTTTATCGTGGTTCTATTTGATTTTGTGCATTGAATTTTATATCAGTTTATTCCTCTTGGGTCCCGACAAATGGTGATGTAAATATTTTTTAAATTTTGAATATTTTACCGGATAATCTGATTTTGGAGTTTCGTATGCCTACTTTTCGTCGTTTTGATTCTGCCGCTCAGGTCGGACATTTAACCTGTGAACTGTGTTAACATTTTAGCCTACTGTGTTCATCCAACACTACAGCTCCCAAACCTTCGTTGTTCTCTGATTCAATTGTTGTGAACTGACCAACCCACACACCAACATGCAAACATCATCCTCTCCTGACTGGCTCTCAATTATGGATCCGTCCTTTCTTAAACAAATTGGACTGACACTTTTTAAACACAGCAAATGCTACCTCGGTGGAGGCGTCTACCAGCGCATACGTACATTGGGGCTGTGTAGCAAGCCCCGCACTGCGCGATCCTGTCGTGGTGGACGTCTCCACCGACTTTGGCACAACCTGCCTCCTGCTGTGCCAGCCCGACGCCACTTTTCTTCTTCTGCTTCTTCATCTCCTCCCACTGCCCCTGCCTTCGACCTCGCTGCTGCGGGCTTCGTCTCCTCCTCTGCCATCTTCGCCTTCGCCTTCTGTCCTGGTGGTGCCGCCTTCGCCTTCTGTCCCGCTGGTGCCGCCTTCGCCTTCTGTCCCGCCGGTGCCGCCTTCGCCTTCTGTCCCGCCGGTGCTGCCTTCGTCTTCTGTCCCGCCGGCGCTGCCCTCGTCTTCTGTCCCGCCGGTGCTACCTTTGTCTTCTTCTTCTGTTCCGTCGTTGCTGCCTTCGTCTTCTGCCCTGCTGGTGTCGCCTTCGTCTTTTGTCCCGTCGGTGCCGCCTTCGTCGCCACCTCGGCCGCTGCCATATGACTGTGATAAACTTAAACTATGCCTTTTTAACGCTCAGTCAACATGCAAGGATGGCAAAGCCGAAGTCATTGCTGATTTTATCGTAGATGAGCACGTTGACATTGCTTTTATCACAGAGACATGGCTTAACCCCCTTGGTCATGAACCTATACATGCTAGCCTCACTCTGAGTGGTTACAGGCTTGCTTCTTTCCATCGCTCATCTCGAGGTGGCGGTATCGCCATCCTCTACAACGACTCACTCCATTCCCGCCTATCTTTCTCGCAGTCTCTGCCTTTCTCCCATCCTTCTTTCGAGCACGTTGAAGTATCCTTCCAATCCACCCCTCACACCATCACCTTCTCCTGTGTCTATCGACCTCCACCTAGCTCTGCCAACAAACTCACCACATCCACGTTTCTCTCTGACTTTGACCAACTGCTTGACCACTACTGCCTCTTACCTGGAAATCTCATCATTCTAGGTGACATCAATGTCCACTATGACAACACTCACCGTTATGACACAAGACATATCATCAACTCTCTGTCCAATCACAATATGACTCAACACATTTCTGAACCAACCCATCAAAAAGGTCACATTCTTGACTGGATCATTTCTCGTGATCACCACAATTCAGCTACTGACAACTGCTTAGTTCTTTCTACCCATCTAACTTCAGCCCTTCCATCTGACCACTCTGCAATTCTCTGTTCTCTTGACATTTCTCCTCCTTCCCGTACCACGCGCACAGTGACTCGACGCAATCTCAAATCTATCGACCTCTCCACATTTTCATCTGATGCCTCCCGTCTCCTTTCTGAAAAGTCACATAACCTTGCCGATGAATTCTATACTACTCTCCACCATCTTCTGGACACTCATGCTCCAGCCACAACCCGTCTTTTACCTGACCGCCCCCCTACCCCCTGGCTCACTCATGAGATTGCCTGTGCAAAACGTGCCCGCCGCAGAGCAGAGCGCCGCTGGCGCAAATCCAAACTCACTGCACACAGGCAACTTTTCCAAGCCTCTAAAACAAAAGTATCCACCTCATTGCATCTGCAAAAACAAGCTATTTCCAAACCAAAATCCTGAATGCCTCTTCTTCAAAAGAACTCTTTGCAACCATGAATCATCTCCTTGGCACACGAAAAGACTTACCTCTCCCAACAAAACATACAAATGAAGAACTCCCATCTGATTCTCCAAGTATTTCACCACCAAAATACAAACTCTTCGTGACAGGCTTGACAGGACACCCTGTCAACCATGCCCACCTGACCTTTCCTTCTCTGGCACACCTCTCACTACTTTTACCCCAGTCTCACAAGAAGAAATTTTCAACACAATCAGATCCATGTCGTTCAAAACCTGCGAACTGGATCCTCTTCCAGGTTCTCTCTACTCCGACTGTCTCCCTACTCTCCTCCCATTCATCATGACATCATCAACACTTCTTTTCAAACTGGAACTGTCCCAGATTCTTTCAAGTCTGCTATTGTTCACCCTCTCCTCAAGAAACACAATTTAGACCCAAATGAACTGAAAAATTACAGGCCTATCTCTAATCTCTCTTTCTTGTCAAAACTCCTTGAAAAAGGTTGTCTCAACCAGCTGAACTCTCACCTGTCTGCCAACAATCTCCTCAATCCTTTCCAGTCAGCCTACCGCCAGTGCCATAGCACTGAAACTGCCCTACTACACATTCTCAACAATCTCCTCCTTGCAACTGATACTGGCAAAGTCTCTCTCCTCACACTCCTTGATCTGTCTGCAGCCTTCGATACCATTGACCATGGTATTCTCCTTTCTAGACTTCATCATACTTTTGGCATCTCTGACATTGCTCTCTCCTTTTTCACTTCGTATTTATCAAACAGAAAACAAACTGTTCTCATCAATGGCACTTACTCTCAACCTGCATACCTGACCTGTGGTGTTCCACAAGGATCTGTCCTTGGCCCTGTTCTTTTCACTCTTTATACCTCCACCCTGTCCACCATCATCAACTCCCACTCTATAAAACACCACTTCTATGCTGATGACACCCAACTTCAAGACAGTGACTCACCTGATAATATACAGCGCCTGTTGACTCGCACCACTGAGTGTTACTCGGACATTAAGAACTGGATGACACACAATAGACTTCAGCTTAATGACGACAAGACAGAAGCTATCCTCATTGGCACCCGTCAGAAACTTTCCCAGCTGCCTCCTCTTTCTCTCCCATTATGTAACACATCAGTCCCAATTTCTGATTCAGCTAAAAACCTTGGTGTCTGCATTGACTCTACCCTCTCCATGAACAACTTTGTTTCTCAAACTGCCAGATCTTGCTACTATCATCTCCATCGTATAAGCCTGATCAGGAAGTATCTCTCTGTCGAAACAACTGCAAAACTCGTTCTCTCCTTCATAATGTCTCGCATTGACTATTGCAATTCACTCCTGTCTGGTCTTCCTGCCTCCACCATTCACATCCTACAGCGCATTCAAAACAATGCTGTACGCCTTGTACTCAAAAAGAAAAAAGCTGACCACATATCTCCTCTCCTGGCACAACTTCACTGGCTCCCTGTATCAAAGCGCATACAGTACAAACTAGACACCAAGTGCTACAAAAGCCTCAATAACGCAGCCCCGATTACCTGTCAAGCCTACTTGAGATCTATCTTCCCTCACGTACCCTCCGCTCTGCCTCCGATCCTCTGACTTTTCGCTTTCCACGCACTAAGCTCATTACCTATGGTCCACGAGCCTTCTCTGTTTCTGGTCCACTCTCCTGGAACAAACTTCCTCTCTCAGTCTGTCAGCAACCTACTTTTGCCTCCTTCAAGTCCGCTCTCAAAACTCACCTTTTCTCCTCTGCATAAAATCCTAACCTCACTCAACCCCCCTCTGCAGCCTGTCTCCGCTCGGAGGGGAATCACTTTGTTTTAATATATAATTGTATATGATGTGCTCTCTGTGGTTTTTCATTGGTTTTATTCTTGCTTTTATTGCTTTTATTCTTTCTCCCCATTTGTGGCCATGCGTGTGTGTGTGTGTGTGTGTGTGTGTGTGTGTGTGTGTGTGTGTGTGTGTGTGTGTGTGTGTGTGTGTGTGCGTGTGTGTGCGTGCGTGCGTGCGTGCGTGTGTGTCTTTTCGGCGCTTGGATTTGATTTTGTCGAGATTTTGCGCTATATAAATATTGTAATTATTATGTATGCATGTGCGTACGAAGTATGTATGTATGTATGTATGTAATGTATGTATGTATACGCTTAGATTTATGTATGTATGTATGTATGCATGTATACGCTCAGCTTAGATTTATGTATGTAAGTATGTATGCATGTATGTATGCATGTATACGCTCATATGTATGTAGGTATGTATGCATGTAAACGCTCAGCGCTTAGATTTGATTTTATCAAGATTTTGCGCTATATAAATAAAATATATTATTATTATTATTATACGAATGCGAAGCCTGGACAATCAACGAGCAAAGTCTTAACAAAATTAAGGCAGCTGAAATGTGGTTTCTAAGAATTTTTAAAGAGTTCCATGGACAGCAAAGAAACCAAATGAGACCGGCTTGAAGGAAGCAAACACAAAAGAACATTAACGAAGAATATTAAGAAAATACAAGCAATATTTACAGGACTATTTAAGAGGCCAAAGAAGTTTGTGTACCTAGTCACAATGGGAAAGCCAGAAGGAAAAAGAGCACCAGGTTGACCTAGGGAAAATATAGTAGACAATTCTGCAGAGTGGTTGGGAACAGAAAGGGTAGAAGAGATGTACTTACAGCGAGAAAAGATATATTAGAGGAGGGCCATGATCAAACCGTCATGCGGTAAGGCACATAATGATGACATGACTCCGCTGTTATCTTCTACAATACTGTCTTCTTTCTTCTTTTGGTTTCGGCTTTTTATTTATCTTTGCTTGTTTGTTTGTTGTTTTGTGCTTTTTACTTGAATTAGCAAAAGTGCACCAGAACAATTTTCTAATCCATTTTCGAATGGACCTCTGCTAAATTTCGGTTGAAGGTGTAGACGTTTAAAGAATCGATAGTATATTAGTTTGAAAGCCATGGCGCTAAAACTAAGATCACGCTAAAAAATATAAAAAAACGAAAAAAAAAAAAAAAAAAAAAGACCAACAAAACCAAACAAACAAATCAAAACCAAAACCAAAACAAAACAAAAAAAAAAACACCCGAACCAAAGCAAACCAAAAAAAAAAAAAAAGGCCCCAAATCAGAACTTTTTAAAGAAAATGTGGTGCACACAGGATCTTATTTACAATATTTACATTTTGATTTCGCTGTTGTTACAGTCTATCATTATCTACAATTGTAGCTTCTTGTGCTTCTTGGAGAAGTAAAAAAAAAATCTGGGTTTTCTGTCACGTATTTTGCATAGGAAAAGGGAGAATATCAAAATGGCTCGACGATTTGTGTTTCCTTTCTTCATTTTCTTCCTATATCTACTTCCTTCCTTTCGATCTATCTTCTTTTCTCGCTCATGTTTCTTTTGCTTCGATTGTTTTGTGTGTATTTCTTCTTCTGTTCTATTTGATTTTCGTGTTTTCTTGCCCATACTTTTTTTTGTTTTGTTTTGTTTTGAAAAAGGCATCTCTATTCTATTGATTGTGTCTACATTTTCATCTTTATTTCTGCTACTGTTTTGTTGTTTTTGATTTTTTTTTTCTTGTCTGTTCGATTTATTATATTCCCATATACTCTTCATCGACTGCAGCTGCCTTCTTTCTGTACTCCTTGTTTTATTTTTTTTTCTTTCGTTCTTGTTTTTTCTTTCCTTTATTGTCTTATCTATTCCTCTGCACGCTTTCTACGCCTTCCATTGTCTTTGCTATCATGTCCATTGTCTTTGCTGTCATGTCCATTGTTTTTGCTGTCATTTCCCTTGTTTTTTGCTGTCGTGTCCATTGTCTTTGCTGTCATGTCCAATGTCTTTGCTGTCATGTCCATTGTCTTTTGCTGTCATGTCCATTGTCTTTGCTGTCATGTCCATTGTCTTTGCTGTCATGTCCATTGTTTTGTTGTCATGTCCATTGTTTTTGTTGTCACGTCCATTGTCTTTGCTGTCATGTCCATTGTTTTTGTTGTCTTGTCCATTGTTTTTGTTGTCATGTCCATTGTTTTTGTTGTCTTGTCCATTGTTTTTGTTGTCTTGTCCATTGTTTTTGTTGTCATGTCCATTGTTTTTGTTGTCTTGTCCATTATCTTTGCTGTCATGTCCATTGTCTTTGCTGTCATGTCCATTGTTTTTGCGGTCATGTCCATTGTCTTTGCTGTCATGTCCATTGTTTTTGTTGTCATGTCCATTGTCTTTGCTGTCATGTCTATTGTTTTTGCTGTCATGTCCATTTTGTTTGCTGTCATGTCCATTGTCTTTGCTGTCATGTCAATTGTCTTTGCTGTCATGTCCATTTTGTTTGCTGTCATGTCCATTGTCTTTGCTGTCATGTCCATTGTTTTGC
>JAPXFY010000020.1:21876306-21878806 GCA_030674185.1 Monoplex corrugatus | reverse complement strand
TCTTTTCCTAATCTTCCTTATGAAAGATCTTCTTGTGTCTGCCTCCATCAAAACTGTCTCGTTTGTTTTCTTTGCTGTCTATGGAACTCTCAACATTCTTCTTAGAAACCATATTCAGCTGCCTCAATCTTGTTCTGGCTTTGTTTGTTGACTGTCCACGCCTCACAGCCGTAAACAGTATTGGTTCTATATAACATTCAAGAACTCTCTTCCAGATGTTATTTGATAGGCATTTGTTGGTAAGAATGCTTGTCATCTTCTTAAATGCTGTTTTGGCTTGGCCGATTCTGTTGGCTATTTCTGATGTGCATCTGCCGTCTGGTGAAATGATCGTTCCCAGGTATTTAAACTTACCAACCTGTCTCAAAGTTTTGCCGTTTGCTGTTATTTTGCTTGAAGGGATTTCATGTTTTTTTTTACTGATCACCATGACTTCAGTCTTCCTGCTGTTTAGTTCCAACCCTTCACCTTTGCTTTCTATTTCGAGTATATTCACAAGATTTTGTAGGTCCCTTTCATTTTCTGCAACCAGCATGATGTCATCTGCGTATCTAATGTTGTTTATCATTTTCCCTCCAACCTTTAATCCAGGATCTTCTTCTAGGTTTCTCATGATGTTTTCGCTGTAAAGTGGAAACAGATCTGGTGACAAAACACAACCCTGTCTGATTCCTCTTTTGATGTTTTGGAAAGAGCTTATATCGTTTTCTATTCTCATTGCAGCCGTTTGTTCCCAATACATATTTCTGATTATTCGTAGATCTTTTCCATCAATATTGAGTCTTTCTAGTTGGTTGATCAATTCTTCATGTCTTACCCGATCGAAAGCCTTGGTGTAATCAACAAGCATAAATATAAATTCTTATTCTTCTCGACTGACCTCTCTATGATAGGTCTTAGGATGTATATGGCATTAATAGTTCCTTTCCCTTCTACAAATCCACATTGTTCATCTGTTATTTCTCTTTTGATTCTATTTCTTGTCCTCATCATGATTGTTCTTATAGGATTTTTGTTACATGACTCATCAAACTGATTGTGCGATGGTGTTCACATTCTATAGCCCCTGTCTTCTTTGGAAGTGCAATGAACATTGATTTTGACATATCTTTGGGGATTTTTCCAGTGTCGTAAATTTCATTTAGGAGGATGTTATTTTTTTCAATACCCAATTCCTCCAGGGATTCAATCATCTCTGTAGTAATGTTGTCTGGTCCTGGGGCTTTTCCTGGTTTCATCTTTTCCAGTGCTGCTCTAACTTCATCTTTCATTATGGGTGGTCCTTCAAAGTTATTTCATATAATGTGTTCTTCGTTTCTGTCATCGTCAATAAGGTCTTTAATGTACTCTCCCCATCTATTAATATTTGGTCTTTTTCCATGAGAATCGTACCATCTTTCGATTTTAAGCAACCAGTTGATGTGCACGTCTTTTTCCTGTGGACAATTTCTTCATTTCTTCTGTACATACCTTGAGGATCCATTTTGTGTCGGTCTTCTAATTCTTTGCATTTTTTTTCAGCCAAGCTTCCTTAGCTTCATTGCTCCTATTCCTGATTTCTTTTTTATCTTCCTGTATATCTCCTCGTTTCTCTTTGCCTTCCTCCGTTCCTCCATCAAGCCTAAAGTTTCTTTTGTCATCCAGTTCTTTTTAGTTTTTCGATATAATTCAGGGATTTTTTCACAAGCTTCATTTATCGAATTTCTCAACTCTGACCATTGTTTCTCACTGTCACTAACGTCTTCCAGAGCACTGAATTTGTTTTGGAACATGTACGTTATTTTTTTACGTATCACTTCATCTGTCTTCAAGGGTCCAAGATTTAGTTTGATG
Source organism: Monoplex corrugatus (assembly GCA_030674185.1). Classification (NCBI taxonomy): domain Eukaryota; kingdom Metazoa; phylum Mollusca; class Gastropoda; order Littorinimorpha; family Ranellidae; genus Monoplex; species Monoplex corrugatus. Next base: position 21,876,973 of record JAPXFY010000020.1, on the reverse strand, counting down.
TTGCTTTTGGTCTGTTTCCTTTTCCTTAATTTCAGCCTACATTTTCCCACCACAGGATTGTGGTCACTGTTGCAGTCTGCGCCTGGTAGTGTTTTTGTTGACAGTAAAGAATTTCTAAATCTTTTATTAATCATGATGTAGTCAATCTGATTTTTGGTATTATCTTCTGGACTCATCCAAGTCCATTTTCTTCTATTAGGCTGCTCAAACCAGGTGTTTTCTACTATGAACTCATTCATCTGTGCCCATTCCACAAGTTTCCCTCCCTTTCATTTTGCGTACCAAGGCCATGAGGTCCAACTATATCCTCCACCTATCCTGTCCCACTTTAGCATTAAAGTCTCACATTATTACTGTAACTTCTTGTGACTTACATTGGGCCTTGGCCATCTCTAATACTTCGTAGAAGTTGTCAATGTCTTCCTGAATACTTGTAGATGTTGGTGCATACACCTGGATGATGTTGATATCAAATGGTTTGCCTTCCAATTTGACCAGCATGACTCTGTCGGACACAGCCCAGTATCCCTTAACTGTTTTTGATTTGTCCTTGTCCATCATGATGCCTACTCCTCTTTCATGTGAGCTTCCACCAGAGTATATCACTGTATACTCTCCGGATGTCATCATGCCTGCCCCCTTCCATCTCACTTTCCCTAGTCCTAAA
>JAPXFY010000020.1:21868806-21873806 GCA_030674185.1 Monoplex corrugatus | reverse complement strand
TACAATATTTATATAGCGCAAATCTCGACAAAATCAAATCCAAGCGCCGAAAAGACACACACGCACACACGCACGCACGCACGCACGCACACACACACACACACACACACACACACACACACACACACACACACACATGCATGGCCACAAATGGGGAGAAAAGAATAAAAGCAATAAAAGACACATACACACACACACTCAGAGACAGACAGACAGACACACACACACACACACATACTTACACACATACACACATACAAACACACACACAAACACAAACCACACACACACACACATACACACACACGTGGCAAACAGAGGATGACTTGTTGGGATCAGATCACATCCCCATACGTCTTACCCTAAACCATACTACTAAAATAGACGCCATGCCACAAGATAGTTTACCCAAGTTTAATTATAAAAACGCAGACTGGATCAGTTTTAAGGCAATCCTTGAAAAGACAAGAACAGATCTATCTGAAGCAATGAACATAAACGACATGTACGAAGTTTTCTGTAACTCACTGTTAAGAGCTGCTAACATTTCAATTCCAAAACTTACAGTGTCGAAAATAGGAAAACATCATGGAAATGTCTGGTGGAATGAGGATTGTCAAAAGGCAGTGAACGAAAAGAAAGAAAAATACAAAATCTATTTAGCAAACAGGTCACCTGAAAATCATACAGCGATGAAAAGTGCCAACATTAAGTGTAACAGAATCATAGAGCAAGCCAAAGAACAACACTGGACGTCTTTTTGTAAATGTGAAGTAAATGACCACAAAGACATGATAAAGATTTGGGAAAAACTAAAATTAATGAAAAACGGGATTAAGTTGCCATCAATTCCAGTAAAGCTAGAAAATAACCCTTTTCCTAACTCACTGGAAAAAGCAGAAGCTTTTGCAGACGTGTTTGCTGAGACCTGTCGTGTAGAAGGATTTCCTGTCTCTAGTAGAGACTATAGGGAACGAGAAGAAAAGAAAGATGTATATAAGGATCCTGCCTCTGACAATACTCACTACATAAATGCATCACTCACACTTCAAGAATTAAAAGATGCCATTCAGTCCCTTCCAAGTAAAAAAACGTCAGTTGGACTAGATGCAATTTCCAATGAGATGCTGAAAAATTTACCAGAAAATTTTATAATTTTTGCTACATGACATATTTCAAAAATGCTGGAATAGTGGGAAAATGCCCAACAACTGGAAAGAAACAATAGTGGTTCCTGTACTAAAATCAGGTAAATGTAATACCGATCTGAAAAACTACAGGCCAATTGCATTAACATCACACGTATGTAAACTAATGGAGAAAATAATCTTAAAGAGACTGATGCACTATTGTGAAAAGAATAAAATAATACCAATAAATCAGGCAGGATTTCAAAAAGGCAGGTCACCAGTAGAAATCCTAACAAAGCTAACTACTAACATAAAACAACAATTTGCAAGACGTCAATGTGTTTTAGCTACATTTTTTGATATAACGAAAGCATACGATCAAGTGTGGCACTCCAGATTGTTATTTAAATTTAAAAGTATTGGGCTGACAGGTCACATTTTTGACTATGTTAAGTGTTTCTTAGAAAACAGAGTATTTCAAACGAGGATTGAAAATGTATATTCCACGAAACGAATTCTTCAAATGGGTATCCCTCAGGGATCCGTTATAGCTCCCCTTCTTTTCATGATATTAATGCATGACTTACCCAGTAAAGTATCTAAGCATGTAGTTTTAGCTCAATATGCTGAGATTTATGCATGTGGATGCAGGTAAATATGAAAAGGAAAACTCCTTTGCGCTGTATTAATTATACACGCAAATGCTACCAATTAGAACTTGATAAAATAGCACGATACATGGTAGAAAATGGGTTACATCTATCCCTGGAAAAATCGAAAATAGTTTTATTTAATAATGGAGCTAACCCAGTAAATATTCCCACTTTCAAACTGGGAGATACTCTTCTTCAGTTTAATGAGTCAATTAAATTCTTAGGAGTTTTTCTTACGGCAAAATTATCTTGGAATCAGCATATTGAATACTTATTAACCAAAGCTCAAAAAAGTTTAAATTTCTTAAAAATAGTTCGCAAACAGGCATGGGGTCAAGATTCATCAACACTTGTTCATCTTTGTAAATCGCTTGTTAGATCTAAATTAACCTATGCCCAAGAAATCTTCTTCAGTGCACCGAAACACTTACTGAAAAAACTGCAGAGCATAGATTGTAAAGGTTTCAAACTTGCACTGGGTCTTCCAATGCATGCTTCCTGTCTTCGCACATATAATGAAATCAAACTGTTGCCACTTGATGAGCAAAGGAAAGTCGCTTCTACTAAATTTTTGTTAAGACACACCACTGTAGAAAACATCTCTGAAACAGAAATTAAACTGAGATCAGATACCGACTTTCCAAAAAGAGCTAAATCAATATCTTCACAGGTCACTCTTGCAACATACCCATAACTGGAGATCTGGTTCGTGGACACCAGGGCATATCCACACGCCGGTGGGCCTGCGTGCAGCACGTCTGGGGGCCAGACCTCCTCCGAGTCCCTCCAGATTTAGCCTGAGTCCGTGAGGTGCTCAGTTACCACAAGGAGGCATAGCGTAGGGCTTGCTGATGGGAGAGGCTATGTACTGACAGGAAGAGACCTACGCATTCTGCTCTTCTTTTCGCATAGCTGCAAGCAGCAGTGCTAACCAGCGGTGCAGGCTGAAAGCGAGAGGTGACAAGCACGCAGTCACTAGCCGACACACTAGACGCATCACATCTGCCTTGAAACACACACTTTGTGTGATATAAGTAAAAAGGCATTACTTTTTTTACTCATCCTCGTATATATATATATGTGTGTGTGAGTGTGTGTGTGTGAGTGTGTGTGTGTGTGTGTGTGTGTGTGTGTGTTGTGTTTCTGTGTGTGTGCGTGTGTGTGTGTAATGTGTAATGTGTGTGTGTGTGTGTCTGTTACATGTGTGTGAGTGTGTGTGTAATGTGTGTGTGTGTGTGTGTGTGTGTGTGTGTGTGTGTGCTATGTGTGTGTGTTTTATGTATGTGTGCGTGTGTGACTGTTATGTGTGTGAGTGTGTGCGTGTGTGTGTGTGTGTGTGTGTGTGTTATGTATGTGCACGTGTGTGTATATAGGTGTGTGTGTGTGTGTGTGTGCGTGTGTGTGTATGTGTGTGTGTGTTATGTATGTGCACGTGTGTGTATATAGGTGTTATGTATGTGTGCGTTTGTGTATGTGTGAATGTGCTATATGTGTGTGTGTGTGTGTGTGTGTGTGTGTGTGAGTGTGTTATGTGTGTGTGTGTGTGTGAGTGTGTTATGTGTGTGTGTGAGTGTGTTATGTGTGTGTGTGTGTGTGTGTGTGTGTGTGTGTTGTGTGTGTGTGTGTGCATACGTGTGTGGCCGCTACCATGCGGAGTTCAATGTTCCTACACTCATTCATAATATTTCGTTACGAAAGATAAATGTTAAATAACTGTGTTGTTTGTCTCTGAATCTTTGTCGTGCATCATTATGTGTTGGTAAAGTGGTTGTGAGTGGGCTAAGTGTGAATAATATCACACACCATTCCTTCAGGTGCATGTCCCTCAGCGTTGGTGCTTTGATAATCCTACACTTAACATCTTGCACTTTGCCCACCGCGTATCACACAATACTGTCTCTTAGTTCAATGTCCATTTCTCTGGAGGAAGTTACACTTGTTTTGAAGTAAATGGTTATTTCAAAGTTAAAAAAAAAAGAAAGAAAAAACCAGGATGTGCATAGGTGTTGGTGAGCACGTAGCTCTTTAGTTTCGCGTGTGGCATTTTAAGACTTGTCCGATAGTTATATAGAAACCAATACTGTTGTACGGATGCGAGGCGTGGACAGTCAGCAAGCAAAGCCAGAGCAAGGTTGAGGCAGCCGAGATGCGGTTTCTCAGAAGAATGTTGAGAGTTTCATGGACAGCGGTGGTGGTTTTACATAATAATAGACAGCACAAACAACAACAACAACGTTAATCCAAAGTGTAACAAACAAGGTGTGCTTTGTTGGCATGTATGTATGTCTGTCTGCATGTATGTATGTATGTCTGCATGTATGTATGTATGTCTGCATGCATGTATGTGTGTATGTATGTATGTATGTATGTATGTATGTATGTATGTATGTATTACCAGATTGCCATAATCATACAGATGCACACATACACACAGACACATACACACACACACTCAGAGACAGACAGACAGACACACACACACACACACATACTTACACACATACACACACACAAACACACACACACAAACACAAACACACACACAAACACACACACAAACACACACACATACACACACACGTACGACATACACACATACACACACGATTGCACACCACGCAACACACATGCACACACACAAACACACACACACACAAACCACACACACACGGCTGCACACATACACTCTCACACATGCACAGATGCACATGCACCCGCACGGGCTCTCTCTCTCTCTCTCTCACACACACACACACACACACACACACACACACACACACACATGTATGCACATACACACGCACGCAGACACACACACACACACACACACACACACACATCAACAGTATTGACAATTCACAATAATACACTTGACTTCATCTTTTAACCCCCCCCTCTCTCTCTCTCTTTCTTTCTCTCGCTCTCTCTTTCTCTCTTTCTCTCTCTTGCTTTCTCTTTCTCTCTCTCTCCCCCGTTCTCTCTCTCTCTTTCTCTCTCTCCCTCTCTCACCCCCACACCCCCACCCTTTTTCCTCTACTCCAAGCATCTTAGCTTTATTTCAAGACGAATTTTGTAGGGAACTATGTTTCGATACATGTACACTCAATGAATGCTGCAGGCAAAATTTTGATTCATACCTTCGATTGAAAGCATAGTATCTAGACCATCATTCGGGTCTAGTGAACAGGAAAGGTTAATAACTAGACCATTTTTCGAG
>JAPXFY010000020.1:21858806-21861306 GCA_030674185.1 Monoplex corrugatus | reverse complement strand
AGGAGAAAAGGTGAGTTTTGAGAGCGGACTTGAAGGAGACAAAAGTAGGTTGCTGACGGACTGAGAGAGGAAGTTTGTTCCAGGAAAGTGGACCAGAAACAGAGAAGGCTCGTGGACCATAGGTATTGAGCTTAGTGCGTGGAAAGCGGAAAGTCAGAGGATCGGAGGCAGAGCGGAGGGCACGTGAGGGAACATAGATCTCAAGTAGGCTTAACAGGTAATCGGGGGCTGCGTTATTGAGGCTTTTGTAGCACATGGTGTCTAGTTTGTACTGTATGCACTTTGATACAGGGAGCCAGTGAAGTTGTGCCAGGAGAGGAGATATGTGGTCAGCTTTTTTCTTTTTGAGTACAAGGCGTGCAGCATTGTTTTGAATGCGCTGCAGGATGTGAATGGTGGAGGCAGGAAGACCAGACAGGAGTGAATTGCAATAGTCAATGCGAGACATTATGAAGGAGAGAACGAGTTTTGCAATTGTTTCGACAGAGAGATACTTCCTGATCAGTCTTATACGATGGAGGTGATAGTAGCAAGATCTGGCAGTTTGAGAAACAAAGTTGTTCATGGAGAGGGTAGAGTCAATGCAGACACCAAGGTTTTTAGCTGAATCAGAAATTGGGACTGATGTTACATAATGGGAGAGAAAGAGGAGGCAGCTGAGAAAGTTTCTGACGGGTGCCAATGAGGATAGCTTCTGTCTTGTCATCATTAAGCTGAAGTTTGTTGAACGTCACCCAGTTCTTAATGGCCGAGTAACACTCAGTGGTGCGAGTCAAGAGGCGCTGTATATTGTCTGGTGTGTCACTGTCTAGAAGTTGGGTGTCATCAGCATAGAAGTGGTGTTTTATAGAGTTGGAGTTGATGATGGTGGACAGGGGGGAGGTGTAAAGAGTGAAAAGAACAGGGCCAAGGACAGATCCTTGTGGAACACCACAGGTCAGGTATGCAGGTTGAGAGTAAGTGCCATTAATGAGAACAGTTTGTTTTCTGTTTGATAGATATGAAGTGAACCAGGAGAGAGCAATGTCAGAGATGCCAAAAGTATGATGAAGTCTAGAAAGGAGAATACCATGGTCAGTGGTATCGAAGGCTGCAGACAGATCAAGGAGTGTGAGGAGAGAGACTTTGCCAGTATCAGTTGCAAGGAGGAGATTGTTGAGAATGTGTAGCAAGGCAGTTTCAGTGCTATGGCACTGGCGGTAGGCTGACTGGAAAGGATTGAGGAGATTGTTGGCAGACAGGTGAGAGTTCAGCTGGTTGAGGACAACTTTTTCGATGAGTTTTGACAAGAAAGAGAGATTAGAGATAGGCCGGTAATTTTTCAGTTCATTTGGGTCTAAATTGTATTTCTTGAGGAGAGGGTGAACAATAGCAGACTTGAAAGAATCTGGGACAGTTCCAGTTTGAAGAGAAGTGTTGATGATGTCAGTGATGAATGGGAGGAGAGTAGGGAGACAGTCAGAGTAGAGAGAACCTGGAAGAGGATCCAGTTCGCAGGTTTTGAACGACATGGATCTGATTGTGTTGAGAATTTCTTCTTGTGAGACTGGGGTAAAAGTAGTAAGAGGTGTGCCAGAGAAGGAAGGGTCAGGTGGGCATGGTTGACAGGGTGTCCTGTCAAGCCTGTCACGAAGAGTTTGTATTTTGGTGGTGAAATACTTGGTGAATACAGATGGGAGTTCTTCATTTGTGTGTTTTGTTGGGAGAGGTAAATCTTTTCGTGTGCCAAGGAGATGATTCATGGTTGTAAAGAGTTCTCTTGATGAAGAGGCATTCAGGATTTTGGTTTGGAAATAGCTTGTTTTTGCAGATGCAATGAGGGTGGATACTTTTGTTTTAGAGGCTTGGAAAAGTTGCCTATGTACAGTGAGTTTGGATTTGCGCCAACGGCGCTCTGCTCTGCGGCGGGCACGTTTTGCACAGGCAATTTCATGAGTGAGCCAGGAGGTAGGGGGGCAGTCAGGTAAAAGACGGGTTGTGGCTGGAGCATGAGTGTCCAGAAGATGGTGGAGAGTAGTATAGAATTCATCGGCAAGATTATGTGACTTTTCAGAAAGGAGGCGGGAGGCATCAGATGAAAATGTGGAGAGGTCAATAGATTTGAGATTACGTCGAGTCATTGTGCGCGTGGTACGGGAAGGAGGAGAAATGTCAAGAGAACAGAGAATTGCAGAGTGGTCAGATGAAAGGGCTGAAGTTAGACGGGTAGAAAGAACTAGGCAGTTGTCAGTAACTGAATTGTGGTGATCACGAGAAATGATCCAGTCAAGAATGTGGCCTTTTTGATGGGTTGGTTCAGAAATATGTTGTGTCATATTGTGATTGGACAGAGAGTTGATATGTCTTGTGTCATAACGGTGAGTGTTGTCGTAGTGGACATTGATGTCACCTAGAATGATGAGATTTCCAGGTAAGAGGCAGTAGTAATCAAGAAGTTGATCAAAGTCAGAGAGAAACATGGATGTGGTGAGCTTGTTGGCAGAGCTAGGTGGAGGTCGAT
>JAPXFY010000020.1:21828806-21831306 GCA_030674185.1 Monoplex corrugatus | reverse complement strand
ATTATGGCACATATACCAACATCACAGACTTTAGACTTTACGAGATGATTCAGCTGGTCCTCGAGATGTATCATGTTCCAAACACCATCCAAGAAATGGTGAAGAACTATTTTCGTGGCTTCTTAATGCGGTTCTCCACGAAAGAATACATTGCAGTTTGGATCAATTTGGCATCGTAATGGTCGGCACAATTTCTCCAATACTGTTTGTGTTTGCAATGGAGGTCATCTTGAAAGCAGCAGTGAGGACTTCAGGTCCAACTGATCTCGGAAACGGATACCAGATGCCCCGTCTAAACGCTTTCATGGACGACACAAAAGTGCTCTCCACAAAAGAAAAGGAAACGCACATTATCCTGAAGCAGTTATATGAGGTAATCTCCTCATCAAGAATGAATATCAGACCGAAAAAGTCACTTAGCCTCCCACTGAGGAAAGATGATGTGTAGATGAAACAGTAACGAATACTGTCGCCAGTCAGTCCATTCCAACAGTGACAGATGAACCAGTGAAAAGCCTAGGAAGGTGGTAAGATGACATCCTGAATGATACACAAAGGAAATCAAGTAAATGGCAGAAGAAAGTTTGCAAGGCAATAGACCGCTGTGGCCTTGGCAAACACAAAGTCTGGTGCCTGCAGTTCATGCTGATTCCAAAGCTCTGGCTTATGTTCACAGTGGACTCAGTGGATGTCAAAATCAACAAATACACAAGGAAATGGCTTGGTGTCCCACCCAGTTTCACTGACGTTGTGCTCTATGGTGGCCAGGCAAAGCTAAAAAGCTAATCCTAAATTCCGTTGTCGAGAAGTGCAAGGTGAGAAATATCAGGCTTCTTAGCATGCTTGAAGACTCGGGAGATAAGTTTATGAGACCAAACCAGCCCAAGCTTGGCCAAATGGAAAGTTCAAGAGGCACTGGTCGCAGGGAAGGAAAGCCTCATGATCACATCAACAAAAATGGAATGATGACAAAGGCCTACGGAAAGGCAAAAAGAGATATGGTTATACAAAAGATGATAAAAGAAAAGGCCGCCGCATGACTCCAAAAAAGCAGTTCAGCAAGGCCAACAAGGCCAGTGGACGACTTGGGAAAACGCATTCCAAAGAAGTCTGAGCCGGAATGACTTGAGGCATATGGCCCCTCTCAGAATCAGTTTCATTCTCAGATCTGTGTATGACCCTCTGCCCTCGAATGCTAATCTTGTGAAATGGGGGGGGGGGGGGGGGGGGAATCAAACGACCCTGCTTGCCCATTTTGCCACTGCAAACAAACAGTAGCAAAGCCAGAACAAGATTGAGGCAGTCGAGATGTGGTTTCTAAGAAGGATGTTGAGAGTTCCATGGACAGCAAAGAAAACAAACGAGACAGTCTTGATGGAGGCAGACACAAGTAGATCATTCATAAGGAAAATTAGGAAAAGGCAGGCAACATTCACAGGCCATTTTATGAGGAAAGGGGGATTGGAACACCTGGTCACAACGGGAAAGCTGGAGGGAAGGAGAGCACCGGGTAGACCCAGGGAGAAGATACTAGACGGACTTGCAGAGTGGTTGAAGACAAGGAGGGTGGAAGAGATGCTTGAGGCAACAAGAGATAGGAACAGATGGAAGCCCATAATCGCCAACGCAACGCGGCAAGGCACCTGATGATGATGATGATGATGATGATGATAATGATGATGATGAAACAAACAGTCGAGCATGTCCTGAGCTCATGCATGGAAGCGCTAACCCAAGTGAGGTACACATGGAGGCACAATCAAATGCTTCAAGAGATCGAAAAAGTGATCAGTACCGTCAGGATAAAAGCCTTGCCACCAGAGGCTCCAACAACTTTCTACACGGCAGGCAGCAGCAAACTGTGGCCTGACAAACAAATGTGACATACGGAGCATGGAAGACTGACAGACGTACACACTCAATCTCTCCCGTGGATTTGAAGTAATCTCCTTTCTCTTAGGGAGATTAAATCAGTTTGCGTGCTCAGGGGAAGTTTATTTCAACAAAAAACCTGCTTTCTTGGTTTTTTCTCTATTACCGCCATCCAAACTTTAAGGCCAAATTAAGTTCGCAGGGCTTGATCATAACGTGTTTTAGTTTTTTTTAATGTTTCACATATAACTGCAGCATTATGTTAGTAGTGGGGGTGGTCTCCTGGCTCCTAAATGAGGATCCCCCCAGTCCTCACTTATCAGTGACGTCAAATGGGCAGAGTACGTCATAATCCGAGCACGTCAGAAATTGCCACGTCATAGATAAGCGCGTCATAGATAATGGCAATAAAGATAAGAACCAGAAAGAAGAATATGAACGCGTATTCAATACAACAAAACAAGACAGGCGCAAATTTTGGCCTTTGTCAAGCGTAAGATTACAAACAAACACTAGATACAAAAAAATTGAGAAAAAGACTGACATTTCCCTGCTGCTGTCTTCAATGTGAGAAAAGGAAGTTTCAGTCTTTTTCTCAAATTTTCTGTATCTGCCGTTTGTTTGTTTG
>JAPXFY010000020.1:21816306-21821306 GCA_030674185.1 Monoplex corrugatus | reverse complement strand
GAGAGCAGACAGAGATAGAGAGAAAGAGATAGAGAGAGAAGAGATAGAGAGACAGAAGACATACAGACAGACAGACAAGAGAGAGAGAGAGAGCGTGTGTGTGTGTGTGTGTGTGGTGTGGTGTGTGTGTGTGTGTGTGTGTGTGTGTGTGTGTGTGTTGTGTGTGTGTGTGTGTGTGTGTGTGTGTGTGTGTGTGTGTGTGTGTGTGTGTGTGTGTGTGTGTGTGTGAGTGTGTGTGTTTATGACAAAGATGTGACAACTAAATGTTCTCACCTCTGTATGGATAAATCTTGACTAGATTTTGGTCGAAGTTCTGGACGGTTCAGGAGTCACGAAAGCATATGCTTAGAATATAAAACTTGAAGGTCAAAGATACATTCATCAAAACAAACGAACAACAAACAAAACAAAAAAGCAAAGAAAGAAAACAAACTTACAAACAAATGGGCCCAATACAGCACTTTTGATGTCAGTATGTGAAGAGCGTTTTCTAGAGAATTTCTGGCAATATATGTTGTTGTTTTTCTCATTCGTGTTGTGACAGTCTACCATTGGCCTCAATGAACGTCAAATTTTATTTCAGTTGAATCTTCTTTACGGTAGCAGCGGCGGTAAGAAATGCAAAATCAAGATATTCTATGATGATTTGTGTGTATAAAAAAAGGAGATAAAAGGGAAGATTATAAAATGATCTGATTATCTTTGTTTGGGTTTTGTTGCTGTAGTTGTTGTTGCATTTCTGTCTCTGTCTCTGTCTCTGTCTCTGTCTCTGTCTCTCTCTTTCTCAGTCTTTCTTTGTCTTTTTGTCTCTCTGTCTCTCTGTCTCTGTCTCTGTTTTACTCTCTCTCTCTTCCACCTTCTCTTCTCTCTCTCTGTCTCTCTCTTCTCTCCCTTCTCTCTCTCTCTCTCCCTCTGTCTGTCTGTCTGTTTCTGTCTGTCTGTCTCTCTTTCTCTCAGTCTCTCTCTGTCTCTCTGTCTTTTTGTCTCTCTGTCTATCTCTCTGTCTGTCTGTCTCTCCCTTCTTCTCTCTCTTTCTCTCTCCTCTCCCTCTGTCTGTCTGTCTGTTTCTCTCTCTCTGTCTCTCTGTGCATGTGTGTGTGTGTGTGTGTGTGTGTGTGTGTGTGTATGTATGTGTGTATGTGTGTGTGTGTGTATGTGTGTGTGTGTGCATGCATGTATGTGTGTATGTATGTATGTGTGTGTGTGTGTGTGTGTGTGAGTGTGGGGTGTGTGTGTGCATGTATGCATGTATGTATGTGTGTGTGTGTGTGTGTGTGTGTGTGTGTGTGTGGTGCGTTTGTGTTGTGTTGTTTTCCTAGACTGGAAATGTTTGCAGCCAGTGTCACTAATTTACTGTCAACTTCAAAGGCTTTGAAGGGTTGTTTATTCCAACGTTCCATAACGATCTGAAGACGAGTGGTCACGACAGTCTGCTGGTCAAGCCTGCTCCCAGACAAACATCGAATGTCGTTTCAGACATTTTCCTAAAGTGATTTTCGTTTGAAGATAAATTGCACTTGTCAGTTTTTCTATTTGTTCCGCCTCGAAGCAAAAAGCAAACAAACAACAACAACAACAACACCAACAACAAACAAAACAGAAAAATAAACAAACAAAAACCACCACCAACAAAAAAGCCCAACAAAAAAACAAACAAACAAACAAGCTATCAAACAAACAACAACAACAAACAGAAAAATAAACAAACAACCAACAAAACAAAACAACAAATCAAACAAACAAGCTAACAAACAAAAACAACAACAAAAGACAAAACAAAAACAAAAAAATCGAGGTGAACAACAATGGCACCATACTATCACAACAGTTGTCTCTAATGTATACTCAACCTTTTCTTTTACGATATGTGACCTCCCACCACGAAATCAGTCTTAACTAGCATTTTGGGCATTTTGAGATATACATATCACTGGAAAGTGTACATTATACTGATTAGTTTGGTGCTTAAATAAAGCTTGTACTCAAAAAAATGTAGAAGTTATGTATGTTTAAAGTCATTAAGTTGTATGACGGCCATTTTGAGAAAACGGCCTCTAAAGTTTTTGTGTGCTCTCCTACACATTTTCCTTAATTTTCTTTATTTGGTGGCTTTGACACAGTTTGTTTCTAATTTTCGCTGTCATTATCTGAAAGGTGCACCCAAGAGCTTTCGTCAGTATATTACATGTGTGGGTACTGTACAGATTACGGTTCATAATAAGAGACAAAAATAGGTAATTTTGCTAGGAAACTGCGTTCTTTCTGCTGCGATCAATGCATTAAAATACCATTTTAAATTGATTAATAATATTTTTTTCAAGAAAAAAAATTCTGTGGGGGATAGATTATAATCTACAGAAATCAATTTTGAGAAAAAGTCAAAACACCCCAGATAGACCCTCAGTCACATTTTCAGCTCCTAGTGCTGTTCGACTGACTGCGAGTTAAGACTGATTTCGTGGTGGGAAGTCACATATACTCTCGCGTCAGCCAGGCCCGAGAGATACGCGCGGTGTCAGTCAGGGAGTTTGAGCCATACCCCAAAGATACATACATCCTGTAAGTGGAAAGTCAGGTCCCACTTATGCCAACTGAACCTTTAGTGGTACACCGCAATCTGGGTAGGAACTGGTTAAAAATTGGCTGGAAATCCCAAAATGATTGAGACTTCTGGGATTTGAACCCACAGCATTCCAGTCATCCATCCCACTTGTTCAACTGTCGGCGACATCATTCTTGATGGTAGCCGCTGACGCATGCCCCGTCAGCTGTCTCCATCCCCTTCTGTCTACAGTCCTTCTGTAGATTTCGTCTTTCGGTAACTTCGTCCACTTGGCTATGTACTCTACAGAGGAAGTCGGCGGTCTTCCTTGTCGTCTCTTGCCTCCATTTTGCCCTGAGCCACAGTTTTCATTACATGGCAGCTCTGATGTCTCATAGCATGTCCAAAGTGTTTCATTTTCATTTTCCTAACCAGGCCTAAAAGTTCAGGTTGTTTGTTCAGTTCTTCCAAAATGCTTTGGTTGTTCGTCTTTCAGTCCAGCTTATTCCTAGGAGTCGTCTGTAGAACCACATCTCTGCACTTTTGATTCGTTTTCATCTTTCAGTCAAGCTTGTTCTCAGGAGTCTTCTGCATAATCACATCTCTGCACTGTTGATTCTGGTCCCACTTATGCCAACTGAGCTTTAGTACACTGCAATCTGGGTAGGAACATGCCAAGTTATCTGTCTATTACTCTAATAAATATACCAGGTCGTAGAACTTCTCAAATCTAACACAGTTTTCGCTACCCATTCAGCTAGCATAGAAGCAGATGCAAAGACAAAAACCGTAAGCTCAGAACACTCTTTGTGGAGTGTTCTGAGCTTACGGTTTTTGTGCTTTGTATCTGATTCTATGCTAGCTGAATGGGTAGCGCAAACTGTGTTAGATTTGAGAAGTTCTACAACATGGGAGATAATTCCTTACGTGACTCTCAAGAGTATGTTCTTTGATTAATATTATGAAAATTCTCCCTGCTTCCCTCTTATTTCTTTGGTATACCAGATCGGTTTGTGTAAGCAGTAAACTTCATTACTTTGGTGTTAATGGCTATATAATATTAGATCCTCGTTTGTTTGTTTTTATTCTGATGAATACATCATTGTTCTTTTACGTCACATACTGAAAAAAATATTCAAGGAATCTCATTTTTAGCACGCCAGCGTGCAAATTCAAGTCTAAACAAAACAAATCCGTTAAAATTGAAGATGATTTCCATGCAGACATAGAATGATAATTGTGAAGACATCACTCGATGTTCCCCGTCAATGAAATTGTATTATGATTGACATGTTTATGAGATCATGTCCCTTTGCATTTGAAAACAAAAACAGCTTTATTTAATCTGTGTATGGGCATTGACATTTGGAGAAAGCGTTCTTGTTACAAATGTAAGAAGGAAAGCTGTCCAGAACAGTGTTACCATTCTTTTCTCTCCAGTGATTATCTGTCAGTTTGTTGAAGTTATTTTCTGCAGAGGCCTTTCTACAGCTGGGAAAAATGGTTGATCTGGGAGGATGCATTTGCAACACAGTAAGCTGTCGACAGAAGTACACGTCAGAACAGCTGTTTGTTCAACAGAAAAAGGACCAGCAGAAAAGAACTCAGAAGTGCAGAATCCTTTGCCAGACATACAGGTATGCACACAGAACGTGTATTTTCAGGGTCGGTTTCGTATTGCATATAAAAACAAATACCATGCAATCAAGGATCAGTATGCCAACTTTTTTTTAGGATCATTGCAGGTTACCGTTGTGCTCACCTTTTATATATATATATATATATATATATATATATATATATATATTATATATATATATATATATATATATATATTTTTTTTTTTTTTTTTTTTATTTTTTTTTTTTTTTTAGTCCCATTTTCTACGCCACCTTAATGCCACAGAAGCTGGAACAGATTTTACGATGCGATGTGATGATGATGATGACGATGATGCTATGCAGTTCCATTCAGGATTGAGACTGCGTGACAGGGCTGTACTCTACGCTTACTATCTCGATATATCCTGGCGTCAACCAGGCACGAGAGATACAGACACCTGCGGTGCTGGCCAGAAGATTTGAGGAACACCCTCAATGACGCTCCGTGAAGTGGATAAGACTTGACTGTGTGGTCCCAGTCTTCCCAATAAGCCCACAGCACTCCCAGCTCTATGTAGGAGCCGGTTAGAGCCGAAAAAACTCACAATGATTTTTGAAGGGACTAATGGGGATTCGAACCCACAACCATCCAGTATGTTGTTCTTTGCGCTAACCACTATACCACGGCGACTGGTATCAGTTTGCCAATTTATTCATTGGATCGTCAGGAGAAGCCCATATCATCATCATCATCATCATCATCATCATCATCATCATCATCATCATCATCATCACACCACCACCACCACCACCACCATCATTACGAACAGTAAAAAAATTATAAGTTGGTGTTCATG
>JAPXFY010000020.1:21803806-21806306 GCA_030674185.1 Monoplex corrugatus | reverse complement strand
AAAGAGAGAGAGAGAGAAGACAGACGGACAGACAGAAACATAGAGGAGGGAAGAGAGAGCGATAGATAGAAGAGAATGAAAGAGAGAGAGAGAGAGAGAAAGAGAAGAAAGAGAGAGAGAGAGTGAAAGAGAGAGAAAGAGAGAGAGAAAAAAGAGAGAGAGAGAGAGGCAGACAGAGACAGAGACAGAGACAGAGACAGAGTTCAGACTTCAGATAGTTATTCATTCACACCAATGCCCATTATGAAGAAGTGAGAAATGCAAAAGCTAGCTTTCAACCATAACATAGTTTGCACAGTCTCGTAAATTCGTTCGTCAAGGAATTTGAGACAAGTCACACACCACAATGACATACGAATTACCATCATCATCATCATCATCAGGTGCCTTGCCGCATGGCGTTGGCGATCATGGACTTCCATCTGTCTCTATCTCTTGTTGCCCCTAGCATCTCCTCCACCTTCCTTGTCTTCAGCCACTCCGCAAGTCCGTCTAGCATTTTCTCCCTGGGTCTACCTGGTGCTCTCTTTCCCTCCAGCTTTCCCGTTGTGACCGGGTGCTCCAAATCCCCTTCCTCATAAAATGGCCTATAAATGTTGCCTGTCTTTTCCTAATCTTCCTTATGAGTGATCTACTTGTGTCTGCCTCCATCAAGACTGTCTCGTTGTTTTCTTTGCTGTCCATGGAACTCTCAACATTCTTCTTAGAAACCACATCTCGGCTGCCTCAATCTTGATCTGGCTTTGCTTGCTGACTGTCCACGAATGACCTTAAAGGGGGAAAAAAATGACGCGAGTGTACGAGAATTGGCACAGCGCTCACTAAAGAAGCTTGTATCACAACTGACAGATCTGACGTGTTTTCAATCGCTAGTTCCTATCGGTTTTGGGTCTGCTTCCCCACCCCACCCCCGCCCCCCATACCCCCTTTACTACTCCACCATCCCCTTCCTTCAGTCAAACGACACCAGATTAGACTCAGGAAGTTTAACAGCCAATGGACCAAGAAAATTGAAAGTTGCCTTGGGGTCATTGAGAACTAGACGGACAATCGAGGCTTCATCTAGAACTTTGTACTAAGACTCTTATTGCCTCGTGACTTAGATGGAATTTGTCAGAGAGAACAGCATCAAGTTGTTATGGTACAAGAATGTCTGCCGCTAAGAGGATTTTAATGAGAAAAAGATAGTCACTTTAGTCAATTTACTGCATTGTTCAAGTTTTTTTTTCCGATCATCAATCTTCTGTCTTCTGTCTGTCTATCTGTCTGTCTCTTCTTCTCTATCTTCTCTATCTATCTATCTATCTATCTATCTATCTATATCTATCTATCTATCTATCTATCTATCTATTATTATCTACTAGTCTATCTATCTATCTATCTTCTATCTATCTATCTATCTATCTATGTTATTTATCCGTCTGTCTGTCTATCTATCTATCTATCTGTCATCTATCTATCTATCTACTATCTGTTTGTTATCCGTCTGTATCTATCTATCATATGTCTGTCTGTCTATCTATCTATCTTTCTGTCTATCTATCTATCTTTCTGTCTATTATCTATCTATCTATCTACTCTATCTATCTATCTATCTATCTGTCTATCTATCTGGCTGATGTCTATCATCATCTATCTATCTATCTTCGATACTTCATGACGATAGACGATGACGACGGCATGACAATGTGACGACGATGGAAGCATGATGACGACGACGAGATGGATGAAGTGAGATGAAGAAAGAACGATGGAGCGTACATAGACATGATGGGAAACAGAACAGGGCACACGCTAGGGATTACCATGAGGCAAGCAGGGGGACTGAGAGAGGGAGAGAGGAGAGAGAGAGGAGAGAGAGAGAGAGGAAGAGAGGAGAGAGAGAAGAGGGAGAGAGAGAAGGAGAGAGAGAGGAGAGAGAGAGGAGAGAGAGAGAGAGGAGAGAGAGAAAGATAGAGAGAGAGAGAGACAGAGACAGAAGACAGACACAGACAGAGACAGAGAGACAAGAGAGAGAGAGAGGGAGGAGAGAGAGAGAGGGAGAGAGAGAGGGAGAGAGAGAGAGAGAGAGAAACAGAGTGAGAGAGAGAGAGGAGAGAGAGAGAGAGAGAGAAGGAGAGAGAGAGAAGGAGAGAGAGAGAAAGACAGAGGAAGAGAGAGAGACAGAGACAGATAGACAGACACAGACAGAGACAGAGAGACAGAGAGAGAGGGAGGACAGAGAGAGAAACAGAGGGAGAGAGAGAGAAGGAGAGAGAGAGAGAGAAGGAGAGAGAGAGAGAAGGAGAGAGAGAGAGAAAGACAGAGGGAGAGAGACAAGAGAGAGAGAGAGAGAGAGAAAGAGAGAGAGAGACAGATAGACAGACATAGACAGAGACAGAGACATAGAGACATAGAGAGAGAGAGAGACAGAGAGACAGAGAAAAGAGAGACAGAGACAGAGACAGAGACAGAGACAGAGAGAGTAACAGACAGACAGACAGAAACAGAAAGACAGAGA
>JAPXFY010000020.1:21783806-21798806 GCA_030674185.1 Monoplex corrugatus | reverse complement strand
AGAAAGAAAGAGAAAGAGAGAGAGAAGAGAGAGAGAGAGACAGAGAGAGAGAGAGAGAGGAGAGACTTCAGACTCAGATGGTTTATTCATATAGGCCACAGCCCCTTAGAAGGGGGATACACATAATTATGCATTCTCACAATCATATAAACATTAACAAAGCAATAACCATATTTCTAATTTGAAATATTTTGTACAAAAGCATAACAAATAAGCGAAAAGAACATAAGATACAAACATTCTATCCATGTTCGAGCCTTGCATCCGTTGGGTAGAATTAATTCTAAAAAGACTCAAGAAATTGCTGTCTCTCTAAATTTAAATGCTTTGTATAGAAATAAAGCTAAATTTCGAACAACTTTAGTAAAAGTTGATGACATCCAATAAAGTAAATTTAAATAAGGAAGGTTGTCTATAATATTTTGAACTTATGTATTTCTCACGAATAGAATGGAGTGCTGGACAACATAATACAAAATGTACTTCATCTTCTTTTGATATTTTGCACAATGGACATAAAAGACCACGATCACTATGTGCTCTGTATCTAAAATAATGAACTGTGATTTCCGATATACCTAACCTAAATCGTGTCATTGTATATTTTAGATGTCTATCCATATCTATCTTTAAATAGGGTTTCAAATCATGCATACCAGAAAAAGTACTGTATATGTTATACCTCTCACTATTTTGAGTATGTTCGTTCCATTCCTGCCACCTACAATCAATTAAACGTTGACGAAAAACACGAATGAATTGATTCAGTCTGCCAACACCTTGACAAAACCAAACAACACCAAAACCATATTTAAACAAGCAAATATGTACATTGGATGGCCAGTTTTGCTTACTTTTAGCATCTAAATCATATAACATATTATACGCTTTTCGTGGAATTCTATGGTCTTTCATATGCAACAATTTAAGCCAGTAGCGAACACAATTAACTGCAGAGTTTATGTATATGGGATGGCGATTTGTTTCACCGTATACAAGATCGTTAGGTGTTCGCATATTAATTCCTAGAATGTTTTTCAAAGCAAAAGTATGAACTGCTTCACGATGAATTGCAGCTTTACTTAATCCCCACAGCTCAAACCCATATTGTGCGATAGGTTGTACCTGAGAATCAAATAATTTAACAAGCACATCGAAAGAATTAATATTAAAAAGGTACATCTTCTGCATAATGAAAAGCAAAACATTTTTAGCCCTGCTGGATAACTCTTTGCATGTTGCAACAAAGCTCAAACGAGTAGAGAACAGTATTCCAAGATACTTGTACACATTCACCACAGGCATTGCATATCCGCCATATACCCATCTTTCCCTTGCACCCGAGTACCCACCTTTTCTAAATACTATGATATTACTTTTTGACATATTGACCTTTAAATGAAGCGCAGCTGCTGCGCGTTGCAGACTGTTTAACTGTGTTTGAAGTCCAGTGACTGTTTCTGCCATCAAAACAACAACATCTGCCAGCAAAAGAATGAATAATTCAAAAGCACCACGAGATAGAACAGCACCGTGTCTTCCATTATTAATCACCTCAATCGCCAGTTCGTTTATAAAAAGAGAAAATAACACTGGACTGCATGGATCACCTTGTTTCACTCCTGCAGTGCATTTAAAATAGTCTGTAAGTTTAACACCACATCGAACCCTGGATTTTACCTGATCATACATGCTTCTGATACATCGATACAGTTTACCTTTTATACTGTTTTTGAGAAGAATAGGCCAAAGTATATTTCTGTTAATCGAATCAAACGCTTTTTCAAAGTCAATAAATGCCACAAATAGTTTTCGATTATTGGCAAACTGTTTCTGTACAAGAGCTAGCAAAGTAAACATATGGTCAACAGTTGAGTATCCCTTTTTAAAACCATCTTGATGGTCACCTGTGATACTATTTTCTTCTATCCATTCTTGTAATCTATTGTTGATTATTATGCTAAATAGTTTACTACTTAAGTCACTAAATCGAAATTCCTCTATAATTATTGGGATTATTAATTTCTCCTTTTTTAAAAAGTGGTAATATAATAGATTCAGTCCAGTTTTGGGGAAATTCACCATTATCAAATAAAGTATTGAATAACTTTAAGAAAAACTGCATTACGTGCTCACATGAATTCTTAAAAAGTTCACCTGTAATGCCGTCTGGACCAGCAGCTTTCGGTTTTTCAATTTCCTAATTGCAAATTGTACTTCCTCTTTTGATATTGGGCGGTTCATATAGCCATCACTCTCATCAACTAGTACGTCCTCATTCTGTGTGTTATCAATGTTGATATCAGTTTCTAACAAAGCTTTGAAGTGGTGGAACCAGGTATCCATCGTGATATTACTTATAGGTTGTTTTCTTCTTGAAGTCAATTTGTTAACTGTATTCCAGAATTCTTTTTGGCTTTTAACAGAGTGGACTAATTTGTCAACTATCGCCTTATCAAAATGCTCTTTCTTTCTTTTTTGTAAATTTTTATATTCACGTCTAGCAATTACATATTTATTTTGATCTTCAGGTTTCTTTGAGCGGCGACTTGTTTTTAACAGTCTCCTTACATTTCTCCTTGCATGGACACATTCTTGGTCAAACCAATCACCAGGTACTCTCTTACTGTTTAAGACTACACGTTTCTTCATACACTCAGCACTTTCTTTTATACAGTCATTAAACATATTCAGTGCCATATTCACGTTAAGATCTATCTAACTTATAGCATCATCAAATTTTCTACAGTTTTCATCTTGACTTAATGCATCACGATACAGATGTACATGTTCATCATTCCAAACGATTCTTTCGATGAGCTGTTCATGCCTTTCATGATCTATGTTTGAAGTATTTTCATTTGGAAAACAAATACGAGCTGTGACAGGCAAATGGTCTGATTCAATTCGTTCAACGATAGACAATTCACACTGGTCATACACATGCGCAAGAAGATCATTTGAAAATATAAAATAGTCAGTAACACTGTTTCCACTGTCAGATATATATGTACTCCGACCTTCAAGATCACCTGTACACACACCATTTAAAATACATAGTCCTAAAGCAGTACACAAATTCAGCAGAGAGAAAGAGAGAGAGAGAGAGAGAGAGAGAGAGGAGAGAGAGAGAGAGAGAGAGAGAGAGACAGAGAAGAGACAGAGACAGAGACAGAGACAGAGACAGAAAGAGAGAGAGGAAGAAGAGAGAGAGAACAGAGAAAGAAAGACAGACAGACAGACAGAGATCGAAACAGAGACAGACAGACACACAAACACAACCACACACACACACACACACACACACACACACACACACACACACACACACACACACACAGCAACGAACAACGACACACACACACACAGACAGACAGACAGAGAGCAGCCAGCCAGCCAGACAGACAGACAGATATACGGAGAGAGAGAGAGAGACAGACAGACAGAAATAGAAACAGACAGGCAGAGAGAGAGAGAGAGACAGAGAGACAGAGAGACAGAGAGACAAAGAGAGAGACAGAGAGAGACAGAGAAAGAGAGAGAGACAGACAGACAGACAGAGAGTTAGGCATGCTGCGAGAGATGATAAGGTGAGATAGGTTGTTTTTCCACGCTTGAAGGCCAGTTACCTTCTTGTCTTACTGAAGTCTTGGTTTAAAAAAAAAAAAAAACTTATAGCGCTGCACTGCAGCGGCGCGCTCTCAAAGGCGAGACCAGTCCGAATTTTTACCGAATAAATCAATTGTGACAAAAAGAAATGAATACGAACATGAATCTAAATCAGATAGAAATCAAGTAAAAGCAGGCTGTGAGATAAACACACTCCTTCTTTTTTTTCTTTTCTTTTTTGCCGAATCTAAAACCAAATAAATGGATTGCATACTTTGCGATTTATTGCAGTTCTTTAACACTGCCGTTTAGAGATCAACAGTTCATTGATTTAGTCTGAAAGAAACTTGGCAAAAGGGTAACTGTCTCAAAAAAAAACTCTTCACAGGAGATTTAGCAAACTAAGGATTTACGAGTGGACGTGGGTGCTTGTACGCTTTTTTATTATTTTATTTTTTTAGGATCATCGCGCCCGAGGAGTTACCTTTGCGTTCATCCTTTTTTTTTTTTTTTGTCCCATCTTTTTTTTTTTTTTTTTTTTTGCTGCACATTAATGGCCACAAAAGCTGGCGCAGTTTTTGAGATTTTTTTTTAACAATGCGATGATGATCATGATGCCGATGAGGACGTTAATCATGATGCTATGGAGTTCCATCTAGGAATGAGACTGAGTGACAGGGCTGTACTCTACGCTTACTATCATAATATATCCTGGCATCAACCAGGCCCAAGAGATACAGACACCTGCGGTGCTGGTCACAAGATTTGAGCAACACCCTCAATGACGCATCCGTGAAGCGGATTAGACTCACTATGCAATGATGATGATATCGATGAGGATGATAATCTTGATGCTATGGAATTCCATCTAGGACTGAGACTGCGTGACAGGGCTGTAGTTTGCGCAAACTATATGATATATCCTGGCATCAACCAGGCCTGAGAGGTACAGCCACCTGCGGTGGCGTCCCCAATGATTTGAGCAACACATCAATGACACCTCCAGTCTGTAGTCCGATGCGTTAACCACTACACCACGGCGACTGGTAGGTGCTTGTGCACTTTTGTTTGGCGTATAGAACGTAGACACATGCTGTCGCTTATCCCCCTTTGATGACTGTTGTTGCTTGTAGTGTGAAGTAGATGAGACTCGACTGTGTGGTCCCAGACATCCCAATGAGCCCATAGCACACCCAGCTCTGGGTAGGAGCCGGTTAGAGCCGAAAAAATCCGACGATGATTTTTGAAGAGACTGATAGGGAATCGAACCCACAACCTTCCAGTCAGTAGTCCGTTGCGTTAATCACTACACCACAGCGACTGGTAGGTGCTTGTGCACTTTTGTTTGGCGTGTAGAACGTAGACACATTGCTGTCACTTATCCCCCTTTGATGTCCATTGTTGCTTGTAGTTTATGTTACAGGAAGCCAATCGTGAGGAAATAAAAGTGGACTCAAAGAGATGGCAAAGGGGTCAGCAGAAACTTGATCAGGGTAATAAATGTCTTGGTGGAAGTTTACAGTGTCGGAATGAACTTAAAGCGGCAATATATTTTGAGCGTTTTCTTTTTCTCTTCTTGTCTTTGTTCCTTTCTTTCCCATGTCTTCTTTTTCTCTCTTGATCTTTCTGTATGTGTTGTATTTTGTTTGTTTTCCGAGTTTAGTTTGGATTTTTCGTTGTTGTTGGTTTACAGTTAATTTTTAGGCTTAACTCTTTTTTTGGAGGGGGGGGGGGGGGGTGGTAGCGGCGTTAGGGGCAAGGGGGGGGGGGGATGTTCTGATTTTTGATCGAAAAAATCTTTAAAAATTTTTATTTCAGGATCATTGCACTCAGGGAGGTTACCTTTGTGCTCACCTTTCATTTTCGTCCCATTTTCTACGCCCCTTAATGATCACAGAAACTGGAACAGTTTTTACAATGCAATGATGATGATATTGATGAGGATGATAATCATGATGTTGTGAAATTCCATCTAGGATTGAGACTTCGTGACAGGGCTGTATTCTACGCTTACTATCATGATATATCCTGGCATCAACCAGGCCCAAGAGGTACAGACACCTGTGGTGCTGGTCACAAAATTTGAGCAACACCCTCAATGACTCCTCCGTGAAGTGGATGAGACTCGACTGTGTGGTCCCAGTCATCCCAATGAGCCCATAGCACGCCCAACTCTGGGTAGGAGCTGGTTAGAGCCGAAAAATCCCTCGATGATTTTTGAAAGAGACTGATGGGGATTGGAACCCACAACCTTCCAGTCTGTAGTCCGATGCGTTAACCACTACACCACGGCGACTGGTAGGTGCTTGTGCACTTTTGTTTGGCGTGTAGAACGTAGACACATTGCTGTCACTTATCCCCCTTTGATGTCCATTGTTGCTTGTAGTTTATGTTACAGGAAGCCAATCGTGAGGAAATAAAAGTGGACTCAAAGAGATGGCAAAGGGGTCAACAGAAACTTGATCAGGGTAATAAATGTCTTGGTGGAAGTTTACAGTGTCGGAATGAACTTAAAGCGGCGATGTATTTTGAGCGTTTTCTTTTTCTCTTCTTGTCTTTTTTTCTTTTCTTTCCCATTTCTTCTTTTTCTCTTTCTTGATCTTTCTGTATGTGTTGTATTGTGTTTGTTTTCCGAGTTTAGTTTGGATTTTTCGTTGTTGTTGGTTTACAATTAATTTTTAGGCTTAACTCTTTTTTTGGAGGGGGGGGGGGGGGTGGTAGCGGGGGCGTTAGGGGCAAGGGGGGCGGATGTTCTGATTTTTGATCGAAAAAATCTTTAAAAAATTTTATTTCAGGATCATTGCACTTAGGGAGGTTACCTTTGTGCTCACCTTTCATTTTCGTCCCATTTTCTACCGCCCCTTAATGGTCACAGAAACTGGAACAGTTTTTGCAATGCAATGATGATGATATTGATGAGGATGATAATCATGATGTTGTGAAATTCCATCTAGGATTGAGACTTCGTGACAGGGCTGTATTCTACGCTTACTATCATGATATATCCTGGCATCAACCAGGCCCAAGAGGTACAGACACCTGTGGTGCTGGTCACAAAATTTGAGCAACACCCTCAATGATGCATCCGTGAAGTGGATGAGACTCGACTGTGTGGTCCCAGTCATCCCAATGAGCCCATAGCACGCCCAACTCTGGGTAGGAGCTGGTTAGAGCCGAAAAATCCCTCGATGATTTTTGAAAGAGACTGATGGGGATTGGAACCCACAACCTTCCAGTCTGTAGTCCGATGCGTTAACCACTACACCACGGCGACTGGTAGGTGCTTGTGCACTTTTGTTTGGCGTATAGAACGTAGACACATTGCTGTCACTTATGCCCCTTTGATGACTGTTGTTGCTTGTAGTTTATGTTACAGGAAGCCAATCGTGAGGAAATAAAAGTGGACTCAAAGAGATGGCAAAGGGGTCAGCAGAAACTTGATCAGGGTAATAAATGTCTTGGTGGAAGTTTACAGTGTCGGAATGAACTTAAAGCGGCAATATATTTTGAACGTTTTCTTTTTCTCTTGTTGTCTTTTTTTCTTTTCTTTCCCATTTCTTCTTTTTCTCTTTCTTGATCTTTCTGTATGTGTTGTATTGTGTTTGTTTTCAGAGTTTAGTTTGGATTTTTCGTTGTTGTTGGTTTACAATTAATTTTTAGGCTTTACTCTTTTTTTTTTTGGGGGGGGGGGGTGGTAACGGCGGTAGGGGCAAGGGGGGGAGGGGGATGTTCTGATTTTTGATCGAAAAAATCTTTAAAAATTTTTATTTCATGATCATTGCACTCAGGGAGTTTGTGCTCACCTTTCATTTTCGTCCCATTTTCCACGCCCCCTTAATGGTCACAGAAACTGAAACAATTGTTACAATGCAATGATGATGATATTGATGAAGATGATAATCATGATGCTGTGAAATTCCATCTAGGATTGAGACTTCGTGACAGGGCTGTATTCTACGCTTACTATCATGATATATCCTGGCGTCAACCAGGCCCGTGAGGTACAGACAACTGTGGTGCTGGTCACAAAATTTGAGCAACACCCTCAATGACGCATCCGTTGTTCTGATTGTTGATCGAAAAATTAAAAAAAATATTTTGTTTAGGATCATTGCACTCAGGGAGGTTACCATTATGCTCACCTTTCATTTTCGTCCCATTTTCCACACCACCTTAATGGCCACAGAAACTGGAACAGTTTTAACAGATCTCGATGAGGATGATAATCATGATGCTATGGAATTCCATCTAGGATTGAGACTGCATGACAGGGCTGCATTCTGCGCAAACTATCATGATATATCCTGGCGTCAGCCAGGCCAGAGAGGTACAGACACCTGCGGTGCTGGTCACAAGATTTGAGCAACACCCTCAGTGACGCATCCATGTAGTAGATGAGACTCGACAGCGTGATCCCAGTCTTCCCAATGAGCCCCTAGCACTCCCAACTGTGGGTAGGAGCCATTTAGAGCCGAAAAATCCCACAATGATTTCTGAACGCATACATTGCGCACTGTATGGCCCTGAACTTGTGGGGCGTGATATGATACCATGCAAAGAAATTGAATCGATGCATTTATTTGCATGTAAAAAAAAAAATCTTAATGTCAGCCCCTCACACATGCTGACATGGGAGATATTGCCAAAGTCTCCACCCTTTACCCACCCGGGCAGTTACCCAGGCAGCTACCCAGGCAGTTACCCAGGTAATTACCCAGGTAGTTATCCAGGTAGTTATCCAGGTAGTTACCCAGACAGTTACCCAGGTAGTTATCCTGCTAGTTACCCAGACAGTTACCCAGGTAGTTACCCAGGTAATTACCCAGGCAGTTACCCAGGTAGTTACCCAGACAGTTACCCTGGTAGTTACCCAGATAGTTACCCAGGCAGTTACCATGGTAGTTACCCGACAGTTACCCAGGTAGTTACCCAGGCAGTTACCCAGGTAGTTACCCAGATAGTTACCCAGTTACCCAGGTAGTTACCCAGGTAGCTACCCAGTCAATTACCCAGGCAGTTACCCAGGTAGTTACCAGGCAGTTACCCAGGGAGTTACCCAGGTAGTTACTCAGGTGGTTACCCGGGTAGTTACCCAGGTAGTTACCAAAGCAGTTACCCAATAAGTTACCCAGTTACCCAGGTAGTTACTCAGATAATTACCCAGGCAGTTACCCAGGCAGTTACCAAGGTAGTTACCCAGGCAGTTACCCAGGCAGTTACCAATGTAGTTACCCAGGTAGTTACCCAGGCAGTTACCAAGGTAGTTACCCAGACAGTTACCCAGGCAGTTACCCAGACAGTAACCCAGGTAGTTACCCAGGCAGTTACCAAGACAGTAACCCAGGTAGTTACCCAGGCAGTTACCAAGGTAGTTACCCAGACAGTTACCCAGGCAGTTACCAAAGTAGTTACCCAGGCAGTTATCCAGACATTTACCCAGGTAGTTACCCAGGCAGTTACCCAGGCAGTTACCCAGACAGTAACCCAGGTAGTTACCCAGGTAGTTACCCAGACAGTTATCCAGATAGTTACCCAGTCAGTTACCCAGGCAGTTACCCAGGCAGTAACCCAGGCAATTATCCAGGTTGTTACCCGGGTAGTTACCCAGGTAATTACCCAGGCAGTCGCCTAGGCAGTTACCCTGGTAGTTACCCAGTCAGTTACCCAGGTAGTTACCCAGACAGTTACCCAGGCAGTTTACCCAGGTAGTTACCCAGGCAGTTACCCAGGTAATTACTCAGGCAGTTACCCAGACAGTTACCCAGCCGGATCGAACCCATGCCTAATGGTTGGAATTTGATGTCTTTCCCATTTGACTATCATGCTCGTAAGTCAGATTTCTGTTAAGTTGATCTGTTTTCAATGGCCGGTTGGTTCGTTTTTGTTAGAAGGCTATGATTCGGTTGTCATTCGAAAGGATCTGGTTTATTGTTCGTTCGTTCGTGCGTGCGTGCATGCGTGTGTGCGTTCGTTCGTTTGTTCGTTCGTTCCTTCCTTCCTTCCTTCCTTATTTTCTTTCTTTGTTCGTTCGTTCCTTCCTTCCTTTGTTTGTTCCTTCCTTCCTTCTGTCTTCCTTCTTTCCTTAATTCCCTCTTTCCTGTCTTTCTTCCTTCCTTCCTTCTTTCTTTCCTTCATTCTACGCTTCTTTCCGCTTTTTCTTCCTTCGTTGCTTCGTTCCTTCCTTCTTTCCTTCCTTCCTTCTTTCCTTCCTTCCTTCTTTCTTTCTTTCCTTCCTTCCTTCATTCTTTCTTTCCTTCATTCTACGCTTCCTTCCGCTTTTTCTTCCTTCGTTGCTTCGTTCCTTCCTTCTTTCCTTCCTTCCTTCTTTCCTTCCTTCCTTCTTTCTTTCTTTCCTTCCTTCCTTCATTCTTTCTTTCTTTCCTTCCTTCCTTCTTTCTTTCTTTCCTTCCTTCCTTCATTCTTTCTTTCCTTCATTCTACGCTTCCTTCCGCCCTTTCTTCCTTCCTTCTTTCTTTCTTTCCTTCCTTCCTTCATTCTTTCTTTCCTTCATTCTACGCTTCCTTCCTTCCTTCCTTCCTTCCTTCTTTCTTTCTTTCCTTCCTTCCTTCATTCTTTCTTTCCTTCATTCTACGCTTCCTTCCGCTTTATCTTCCTTCGTTGCTTCCTTCTTTCTTTCCTTCCTTCTTTCTTTCTTTCCTTCCTTCCTTCATTCTTTCTTTCCTTCATTCTTCGCTTCCTTCCGCCCTTTCTTCCTTCGTTGTTTCGTTCCCTCCTGTCTTCCTGTCTTCCTTCTTTCCTTCCTTCCTTCCACCTTACTTCCTTCATTCCTTCCTTCTTTCTTTCCTTCCTTTTTTCCGTCCTGTCTTCCTTCCTTTCTTCATACCTCCATTTCTTCATTCTTTTACTTTCCTTCATTCTTCGCTTCCTTCTGCCCTTTCTTCCTTCTTTCCTGCGTTCCTTCCTGTCTTCCTTCTTTTCTTCTTTCCTTCCTTCGTCCATTCGTATATTTGTTTGTGTATGTATTTGTTTTGGGTTTTTTTGTTTGTCAGTTTTTGTTTGTTTGTTTCTGTTGTTTTGTGTGTTTCTTTGTGTTTCACCTCTTTTAAAAATGAGTCGGCCGTAAGGTTGTTATCACATTTGCCTGACCGACCAGATGTCTTGGGTGCAACAACCAGCCAAACCACAAATATTTGTGACTGTAGTACTCTCCCCTATTGCCGAGTATCGACGGCTACGACTAAGACTAAGACTAAGACTAAGACTAAGACCGCGCTTAAGGGAATTGCGTTCGATCGTAAGGAGCGTGAGACTACGTATCGATCAGTGTACCAATATCTTATTAGCTTAAGATCAAAGGCCATCACCAAGACGACCTGTTGTTAGTCAAATTCAGTCTTGTTTGCCACTGAGACTTTCACAACGGCTCCCACCCCCCCCCCCTACCTATGATACCAAGTGGAAAGTATCGATTAAAGAGTAAATAAGAAATGTCGTGGGTGGGGGGTGGTGGTTGTGTGTGGTGTGGGTGTGGTGGTGGTAGTGGTGTGGTGGTGGTGGTGGTAGTGTGTGTGTGTGTAGAGTGTGGTGTGTGTGTGCGGTGTTGTGTGGAGGTGTGTGTGTGTGTGTGTGTGTGTGTGTGTGTGTGTGTGTGTGTGTGTGTGTGTGTGTGTGTGTGTGTGTGTGTGTGTGTGTGTGTGTGTGTGTGTGTGTGTGTGTGTGTGTGATGTGTGTGTGTGTGTGTGTGTGTGTGTGTGTGTGTGTGTGTGTGCGTGTGTGTGTGTGTGTGTGTGTGATGTGTGTGTGGGGTAGTGTGTGTG
Source organism: Monoplex corrugatus (assembly GCA_030674185.1). Taxonomy (NCBI): domain Eukaryota; kingdom Metazoa; phylum Mollusca; class Gastropoda; order Littorinimorpha; family Ranellidae; genus Monoplex; species Monoplex corrugatus. Next base: position 21,787,419 of record JAPXFY010000020.1, on the reverse strand, counting down.
CGTGTGTGTGTGTGTGTGTGTGTGTGTGTGGGGTGTGTGTGGTGAAATGTGTGTGTGTAAATGTGTGTGTGTGTGTGTGTGGTGTGTGCGAGTGTGTGTGCGCGAGGGTGTGTGTGCGTGTGTGCGTGTGTGTGCGTGTGTGTGTGTGTGTGTGTGTGTGTGTGTGTGTGTGTGTGTGTGGGTGTGTGTGCGTGTGTGTGTGTGTGTGTGCGCGCGAGTGTGTATGCACGTATGTCTGTGTGTGCGAGTGTGTGTATGTGTGTTTGTGTTGTGTGTGTGTGTGTGTGTTTGTGTGTGTGTGTGTGTTTGTTTTTGTGTGAATAGGTGTGTATGCATGTCTGCTGCGCGTATGTACGTAGTGCTACTATTGTGAATCGATATGGCGGACAGACTATAGATTGCATACATGAGAGATGTAGTCTAAATCGGGGTTGGGTGATAATAAAAATGTGTGTGTGTGTGTGTGTGTGTGTGTGTGTGTGTGTGTGTGTGTGTGTGTGTGTGTGTGTGTGTGGTGTGTGTGTGTGTGTGTGTTTGAGAGAGAAAGTGTGTGTGTGAGTGTGGGGGAGAGAGCGAAAAAGAATCTATGTGTGTGTGTGAGAGAGAGAGAGAGAAAGAGAGAGAGAAAGAGAGAGTGTGTGTGTGCGCGGGCGCACGTTCGCAACCAGACATTTCTATAATGTTACTGTTATGGATCGATGTGGCGGCCAGAGTATGAACCATAGAAACGAAAGAACCCTTTTTTTTTTTAATCGGGGATGGAGAATGAGCTGACGGAATTAGAATGGTGTGGACAATAAAATAGGGTAGGGAGTGGATGGCGACTGTATGTTTTGTTGTCCAGGGAGAATTTCTGTGACGTGGTCGGGTAATGCAGTCTATTCGTGTTAGAAGGCCCGATGTTTTTATCCACTGCGAAAAGGGAAAAAAAACCCAACAACAACAAAAACAAAAACAAAACAAACAAACAAAAAACCGTATCCCCATGGGACATTGGAGACTGAGAGACATATTTCACTGCAATATAGGCTTAGCTGTTTCAATTACAGATTGATACAAGGATAGATTCATATAGAACGTGTACGAAAGTTAAGACCTCAAGACTTTGAAATCGTTTAGGGGCTTATGCGTAGGCTGATGGGTTGTTCTGGTTATCATTTTGGATCTTGTCCATCACGTGGTCTCTGTGGCGATATTGCATAGAAAGACGCCACCTCGAGAAAATAAAACCTAAAAGAGTTAATGAGATGATTAAGTTAATTAATTTCTAAGGTAGTTCAGTATGTTAATTATTTGATTAGTTAACTCCTTAGTGTGTTAGTTAAGTTATCGTTCTTGTTTAGCGTTATTCTCCATACTCATGTCGACTCACTGCTCATTACACATAATAATCAAACAGCTGGTGGGCGACCTTACTACATTCTACTGTGTTGTTGTACAGTCTGCATCTTCGGAAGAGTGTGAATGTTGGGTGTTTTTCGTGGTTTCATAAGTTAACTACTGACATACCTTACGGGATTTTTTATTCGTATTCATATTTATGTGTATGTTCATGTTCGTATTTTCGTGTTTCCATAAGTTAACTACTGACATGCCTTACGGGATCTTTTTTATTTATATTCATATTTATGTTTATGTTTATGTTCATGTTCGTAATCGCATTCGTATTCGTATTCATATTCATGTTCATGTTCATGTTCATGTTCATGTTCATATTCATGTTCATATTCATGTTCATATTCATGTTTATATCATATTCATATTCACATTCATATTCATCTTCGTGTTCATATTCATATTCATATTCACATTCAAGTTCATATTCATGTTCATATTCATGTTCATATTCGTGTTTATATCCATATTCATATTCATATTCGTATTCGTATTCGTATTCATATTTATATTCACATTCACATTCATATTCATATTCATATTCACATTCACATTCACATTCACGTTCATATTCATATTCACATTCACATTCACATTTATAATCATATTCATATTGATATTCATATTCATATTCATATTCATATTCATATTCATATTCATATTCATATTCATATTCACATTCACATTCACATTCACATTCACATTCGTATTCATATTCATATTCATAATCATATCATATTCATTTACGTTCATTTCTTTTGTCACAATAGATTTACCATGTGAAACCCGGGCTGTTCTCCGCAGCACCACCCTTTTCTTTTTTTTATCCAAGACTTCAGAAAAGGCAAGAATGTTTATTGGTCTTCAAGGGCAGGGGCCTGAGAAACTCAGCATATCTCTCCAACGTTTTATACCAGCGGGTGTGCAACTTTGATATTCTGCCTGTTTGTACACACCAAGGAGTTTAGCGCACGAGTCAGTTACTTCTTTCATTCGTTCAGTCATAAGAGCAAGTCAGCCAATCTATCGTTTGTTGATTGTTTACCTAGTTAGTTGTTTGGTCATTCCTTGAATGACTGTTTTACTTTGCTGCTCCGTTGCTTTGTTCTGTTAATTCCATCGACCATGAATATTATTTCGTGCTGGTATTTTGTTTTTGGTTCTATCTATGTATCTATCTACATGTATGTATCTATCTATGTATCTATCTATGTATCTATCTATGTATCTATCTATGTATCTATCTATGTATCTATCTATGTATCTATCTATGTATCTATCTATGTATCTATCTATCCTATCTATCTGTCTGTCTGTCTATCTATCTATCTATCTATCTATCTATATTTCTATATTTCTATATGTCTATCTGTCTGTCTGTCTAGTTATCTATCTATGCATGCATGCATGCATGCATGTATGTATGTATGTATGTATGTATGTATGTATGTATGTATGTATATATGTGTGTATGTGTGTATGTATCTGTCTATCAGTCTGTCTATCTATCCATTTATTCATATATTCTTCTGATTTTCTCTGTCTCAGTTTCTGTCCTGCTTTGTCTCTGTCCCTCTCGATCACTCAATCTGTCTGTCTATCTGTCTGTCTCTGTCTGTCTGTCTGTCTGTCTGTCTCTGTCTATCTGTCTCTGTCTCTCTCTCTCTCTGTGAGTGTGTTGTGTGTGTGTGTGTGTGTGTGTGTGTGTGTGTGTGTGTGTGTGTGTGTGTGTGTGTGTGTGTGTGTGTGTGTGTGTGTGTGTGTGTTTTGTTTGTTTGTTCCCCTCACTCCTTTTCTCATGTTTTCATTGGTTTTCTTTTTCCTTTTTTTCTTTTTTCTATTTCTTTTTCATTCTTATTTTCCAAGTCCCAAAACTTTTCTTAACTTGAACAATTGAATACGCGAGCTGTTACCACATCACACAAAAGCAGCATACAAGACTGCTCTCTGGTTCAAAGTCTGTGTTAAAAAAAGAGACAGGGAAGTGAGAGGTGCTTGAGACTGGGAACAGTTTCTACCCTTTTCGGGGGTTTAAAACCCGATTTGAAGCAAAACAGTCAAACCATATTCTTAGGGTTTCCCGTTTAATGTGTGCTCTATGCTCATTTCAACACGAGCGATGATCGATATTCTGGCGTTCTCATAATTAGGCGGTTGACCTTCGGGCGAAAATCGGTCATGATCCTTTCGTGATACTTAAATAATGTCTTTGGATGTT
>JAPXFY010000020.1:21768806-21776306 GCA_030674185.1 Monoplex corrugatus | reverse complement strand
GGAGCGTAAACATAACAAATGAAGTAGCATTGAAGTTTCTGTGTGTGTCTGTGTGTGTGTGTGTCTTAATGGGGGCCCATTTTCTACGTCACCTATATGGCCCCATAAGCTAGAACAGTTTTGTTGTTGTTGTTTTCTTTTTTGATGTGATGGTGATGGTGATGATGAGGATAATAATCATGACGCTGAGGAGTTCCATCTAGGACTGAGACTGCATTACAGGGCTGTACTCTACGCTTACCATCATAATATACCCTGGCGTCAACCAGGCCCGAGAGATACAGATATCTACAATGTTGGTACGAAGATGTGAGCAACACCCTCAATGACGCATCCGTGAAGTGGATGAGACTCGACTGTGTGGTCCCAGTCTTCCCAACGACCCCATAGCACGCCCAAGTCTGGATAGGAGCGGGTTAGAGCCGAAAAATCCCGCGATGATTCTCAAAGGGACAAATGGGGATTCAAACCCACAACCTTCCAGTTGGTAGTTGGTTGTGCCAACCGCTACACCACGATGACTGACGTCCCCAACTTGCATTGATTTCAGGCACGGTAGCAGAAGAGGCAACCAAACCTGAGGACATACCAGTCGTCCGTGGTGTAGTGGTTAACGTAACTGACTACCGACTGGAAGGTTGTGGGTTCCAACCCACATCGGTCCCTTCAAAAATATATCGTTGTGGGATTTTTCGGCTTTAACCGGCTCCTACCCAGAGTTGGGCGTGCTATGGGCCCATTGGGAAGACTGGGACCACACAGTCGAGACTCGTCCACTTCACGGATGCGTCATTGAGGGTGTTGCTCAAATCCTCTGACCAGCACCGCAGGTATCTGTATCTCTCGGGCCTGTTTGATGCCAGGCTATATTTTGATAGTAAGCGTAGAGTACAGCCCTGTCACGCAGTCTCAATCCTAGACTGAACTTCACAGCATCATGATTATCATCCTCATCGACATCATCATCGTCGCGTTGCAAAAACAAACAAACAAACAAACAAACAAACAAACAAACAAAAAACCAAACTGTGCCAGCTTCAGTGGACATTAAGGTGGCGTAGAAAATGGGACGAAAAAACAAAGGTGAGCACAAAGGTAACCTTCCTGAGTGCGATGATCCTAAAAAAACAAAAAAAAACAAAAACAAAAAAAACAAAAATCCGGAGGACATCATGAGATCGGTTTCTGAAGGCCATGGACCTTGAGACACTTTTACAATGCTGGGGTGATTTCGCAATAATGGATATGCTGATGGTAATTTTGGACTAAAACATTCACAGTGCTATTTTAACGATGACGATGGGCGATGACGATAACCATGATGCCATGACTGTACTCTGATTGTACTGTCCTAATATAATTCTGGCGTCAGTCAGGCCGGAGAGATAGCAACACCTGCAGTGTTGGTCCACAAAAGGTGAAAATTGATCATTCACAGTAAACACAAGTGTTGTGATATGAAATTTGCACATAACAGGAACCCGTAAAAGACATCAAAATGATATTAGAACGCGTATGCAATAAAAAGGAGGAGAAGAAGAAGAAGAAGAAGAAGAAGAAGAAGAAAGAAGAAGAAGAAGAAGAAGAAGAGAAGAAGAGAAGAAGAAGAAGAAGAAGAAGAAGAAGAAGAAGAAGAAGAAGAAGAAGAAGAAAGAAAAAAAGAACAAGAACAAGAAGCAAGAACAAGAAGCAAGAGAACAAGAACAGAAAGAACAAGAACAGAAGAAGAGAGACAGAACAAGAAGAAGAGAAAGAAAAGAGAAAGAAACAAAAGAAGAAGAAAAAAAGAAAGAGACGAAGACAGAAACAGAGAGAGACAAGAAGAACAAGGAACAGAGAGAGAAAGAGACAGAGAGAGACAGAGGACACAGAGACACAGAGAGAGACAGAGAGACAAGAGAGACAGAAAAGAAAGAGAGAGACAGAGGACAAGAGAAGACAGAGAGACACAGAGAGACAGAGAGAGACAGAGAAAGACACAGAGAAGAGAGAGAGACAAGAGACAGAGAGAGAAAAGAGAGACACAGAGACACACAGAGAGAGACAGAGAGACGAAGAGACAGAGAGAGAGACAGAGACACACAGAGAGAGACAGAGAGACAGAGAGAGACAGAGAGAGACAGAGAGGACGAGAGACAGAGAGAGACAGAGGGACAGGACACAGAGAGAGAGACAGAGCTGACAGGAGAGCAGGAGACAGAGAGCAAGAGAGAGACGAGAGAAGAGAGAGACAGAGAGCAGAGAACAGAGAGAGACAGAGAGCACATGTAGCGAAAGAAACGGAAAAAATCCGTCTGTTGTTGTTTATTGCTAAGTGTTGTGCATTTATTCATTTATCTATTAATTTATTTATTTACTTATTCATTTATCATTATTTTTGTTAATGTCGTCTTTTGTGCGCGTTTGACAAAGCCCAGTCAGCCGAACATTTGCACTGGTCGTGTTTCGTTGTAATGTGTTTAAATAACGAGTACCCGCACGGTCGTTGAACTGTGAGCTGCATGGAAACAGACAGGCTTTGGAAAGGTTATCGCATCAAGAAACTCTTTCTCTGCTTCATGGACTATTGATGGCGTCAGAGAGGTCAGACGAGTAGGATGATCATGATGCTCTTTTCCCTGCCTGCCCAGACTTCCCGTCTGCCACACGTAAAGAAGTAGGTGACTGGCAGTGTCTTTTGCAGTTTATGCAAGTTCGTGAAGATCTAGCAGTTGATCATTCTTCTCAGAGACAGATTACACCAGTCCAGGTTAAACGAAAATGATCCTTTATTTGAAGAACGTAGAAAACATAACAGGAACTGGGTAAATACTTCACACATCTGATGCACCACTCCTAGTTTGCGGAATTCTTCTTCTTCAGCCCTCAAATCCACACACACACACAGCAACTGCACAATCTAAGCGACTTCTCTATCTTTGACAGCAGACTTACACTAAACTCTTCCAATCGCTCGTCTCTCTCTCTGTTTCAACCCACAGCCGCGCTTTATTTATAACATCATGGAAAGTTCCCGAATATTCTTGACTTTCCCTAGATTTACAGCCAATCATTCCCTTTCTAAAATATTCTGTAGTTCTAGCCAATCATTGCACAGATTAAATTTGTTTACGATTTCCGGAACATTCTAGACAGATTTAAGGTATTCTACGTTTTTCTTGTCATTTCTAGATTGTTCCAAAGGATTCTGCTTATTTCCATACAACGAAATCAAACTTAAACATGTATTTTCAGTGTTAGCATAAACCAATATTATTGAGTGAAACACAAACCAATCTTCAAGAGTGAACAGTGGAGACAGACACATTTTGGACGTCACACTTCTCTTATCGGCATTCGACTTTTCATTGAGTTTCTCTTTTTTGAAATATAACACAGTTCAGGGACCGATGCCAGTGTGCAATGGTCACAGCACTAACTCAAGTTTGTTGAAGAATACCAGTCGCCGTGGATAGTGTTAACGCAATGGACTACCGACTGGAAGGTTCCGGGTTCCAATCCTCCATCAGTCCCTTCAAAACTATATCATTGTGGGATTTTTCGGCTCTAACCGGTTCCTACCCAGAGATGGGCATGCTATGGGACTCACTGGGAAGACTGGGACCACACAGTCGAGTCTCATCCATTTCACTTCACGGATGCGTCATTGAGGGTGTTGCTCAAATCCTCTGACCAGCACCGCAGATGTCTGTATCTCTTGGGCCTGGTTGATGCCAGGATATGTTATGATAGTAAGCGTAGAATACTGCCCTGTCACGCAGTCTCAATCTTAGATGGAACTCCATAGCATCATGATTATCATCCTCATCGACACCACCATCATCGCTTTGTAAAAATACAGAAAAACAAAAAACAAACAAAATAACACGAAAAAGGAAAAGCTTTCCAGCTTCTGCGGCCATTGAGATAGCGTGGAAAATGGGACCAAAAAAAAAAAAAAAAGGTTGAAGAATATTTAACGTGCTCTGACAACTGCACATGCGCTCCGTACATATTTATTAGCAATTGTCTGTGAGCCTGCGCAAAAACCTGCGTTTGCAAGTACAGAAATAGGTAATGGGGTGATGGGAGCTGTGAAACACTAAGCGGACACCACAGAATGATGGAAACGTTAAGCTGAGCAAAGAAGAGGCCGTTTTATTTCATTTTATTTCATATGATTTCATTTCATTTTATTTCATTTCAGTAAATTTATTTATTTTATTTTAATTCATTTCATTTGAGTTTACTTTATTTCATTTCAACCTATTATATTTATTTCATTTTATTTCATTTCATTTTATTATAATCTATGTTATTTTCTTTTCTGTTATTCCCCCTGTGGGGATGCCGACAGCTCTTTCGGTGTAAATAATATCCCCATCTTTTGGAAATTAGAAATTCAATCTTTTCTGCCACTCTCTTTTTTCCTGCCTTGTTGCTTTGCCTTCTGTCATTTCTGCCTTGCTGGTTCATTTACCTGTATGTGTTCGATAAAGTCTTACGCATTTTTTCTTAGGATTGATGATTAGGTTTTGTATCAAGTGTATTTTTGGCTCTAGGGAGGTGAGGTATGTGGAAGCAATTTTAGATAATTCATTCCCGTTTTTATATGTTTTGGTGTATTTAGGTATGCCTAAATTTGTACTCAGGTATGTTTTTTTAAATCTTCCCCGTGCAATAAATGGGACGGAGAGGTCAACGCTGGGGTCATATCCTTGGATTGTGTGCGCGAATGCACTGACATGTGTACTTAATTTTCTTTTCTTTTTTTGTGTTGAAGTTTTGTATGTTTGAAGCGGTTATAACCTTGACGTGGCTCTACGCATTTGCCTGGGCTTTAAACAACAACAATATTTTATTCTATTTCATTCTATTCTATTCTATTTATTTCATTTTTTTAATTCTATTTCATTGTACTTTAGTTTAGTTTAGTTTAGATTAGTTTAGTTTAGTTTAGTTTAGTTTAGTTTAGTTTAGTTTAGTTTAGTTTAGTTTAGTTTAGTTTAGTTTAGTTTAGTTTAGTTTTAGTTTAGTTTTAGTTAGTTTAGTTCAGTTTAGTTAGTTTAGTTTAGTTTAAAACCAAAGGAAATAAGAGGGAAACAGGGAGAATTTTTAAATATCAACTAAGTAACATGACTCTTGAGAGTCACGGAGTTATCTCCCATGTAGAATTTCTCAAACCCAACACAGTTGGCGCTACCCATTCAGCTAGCATAGACGCAGCCACAAAGCATAAAGTGGTAAGCTCAGAACATTATGCTTAGTGGCTGCGTCTATGCTAGCTGAATGGGTAGCGCAAACTGTGTTGGGTTTGAGAAATTCTACATGGGAGATAACTCCGTGACTCTCAAGAGTTATGTTGTTTAGTTTAGTTTAGTTTAGTTAAGTTTAGTTTGGTTTGGTTTAATTCAGTTTAGTTTAGTTTAGTTTAGTTTAGTAAAAGTTTGTTTTGTTATGTTTTGTATTGTTTTGTTTAATTCAATTCCTTTAATTTTACTAGGAATGAGATGAGATCAAGGGAACGAACCACCCGGTGGAGTTGCCCTCCGTGGGATTGACCCCATGACCTCTCGGTTATCAGCATAGCACTCTAACTTACCAAACTAACAGGGCCAAACAAAGCATTATCCTGTAGCCAATGTGTTTGTTTAATCCTTTTGATTCCCGCAGCATGTCCACTATACCAGCGTCCTGCATTGTCAACCATGCTAGCCAAACAAAAAAACTTAACCCTTTGACTCCCGCATCATGTCCACTATACCAGCGTCCTGCATTGTCAACCATGCTAGCCAAACAAAAAAAATTAACCCTTTGACTCCCGCATCATGTCCACTATACCAGCGTCCTGCATTGTCAACCATGCTAGCAAAACAAAACCAAAAATCTTAACCCTTTGACTCCTTTTGATTCCCACATCATGTCCACTATACCAGCGGCCTGCATTGTCAGCCATGCTAGCAAAAAAAACAACAAACAAACAAAAAACCTAACCTTTTGACTTCTTTTCACTCTCGCAGCATGTCCACTATACCAGCGTCCTGCATTGTTAATCATTCCAGCAAAACAAAACCTTAACCCTTTGACTCCCTCATCTTATCCACCAGCATCCGGTATTGTCAACTATGCTAGCAAAACAAACAAAAACTTAACCCTTTGACTCCCTCATTGCATCCACCAGCGTCCTGCATTGTCAACCATGCTAACAAAACAAAAACTTAACCCTTTGACTCCCTCATCTTATCCATCAGCTCCCTGAATTGTCAACCAAGCTAGCAAAACAAACAACAACAACAAAAATTCACTCTTTGATTCTCTCATCTCATCCACCAGCTTCCTGCGTGTGTGTTTGAATGTTTCCTTTTTCTTTGTGCTTGAAAGTATGTGTCTCTTTTACGTTGCGATTACAAGGCTTCGATATCAGCAAAATATAAATGAATGAATAAATTAATCAATCAATCAATAAACAGAAAGATGGATAGATAGATAGATAGATAGATAGATAGATAGATAGATAGATAGACAGATGGTAGATATATAGATAGATAGATAGATAGAGAGAGATAGATAGATAGATAGAGAGATAGAGAGATACAGTAGATAGATATATACAGTAGATAGATTGATAGATGCGTTCGTAGATAGATAGATAGATAGATATATAGATAGATAGATAGATAGATAGATAGATAGATAGATAGATAGACAGATGGATAGATATATAGATAGATAGATAGATAGATAGAGAGAGATAGATAGATAGATAGAGAGATAGAGAGATACAGTAGATAGATATATACAGTAGATAGATTGATAGATGCGTTCGTAGATAGATAGATAGATAGATATATAGATAGATAGATAGATAGATAGATATATAGATAGATAGACAGATAGATAGATAGATAGATAGATAGATAGATAGATAGACAGATAGATAGATAGATAGATAGATAGATAGATAGACAGATGGATAGATATATAGATATATAGATAGATAGATAGAGAGAGATAGATAGATAGATAGAGAGATAGAGAGATACAGTAGATAGATATATACAGTAGATAGATTGATAGATGCGTTCGTAGATAGATAGACAGATAGATAGATAGATAGATAGATAGATAGATAGATAGATAGATAGGTAGATAGATAGATAGATAGATAGATAGATAGACAGATAGATAGATATATATATATATATATAGATAGATAGATAGACAGATAGATAGATATATATATATATATATATAGATAGATAGATAGATAGATAGATAAAGAGAGATAGAGAGATAGAGTAGATAGATAGATACAGTAGATAGATGGATAGATAGACTCGTAGATAGATAGATAGATAGATAGATAGATAGATAGATAGGTAGATAGATAGATAGATAGGTAGATAGATAGATAGATAGATAGATAGATAGATAGATAGGTAGATAGATAGATAGATAGATAGATAGATAGATAGATAGACAGATAGATAGATAGACAGACAGATAGATAGATAGATAGAT
>JAPXFY010000020.1:21743806-21761306 GCA_030674185.1 Monoplex corrugatus | reverse complement strand
ATACATATATACGTACACACACATACATATGTATATGGATACATACAAATGTGTGTATGACATGTATATATGTCATCGGGAAATAATACATATGTATACATGCATGTATATGTATACATATTTTTCCCCGTTTTGTGGGTGAAGCAAGGTTTGTTTCTGTTTACTTTGTTGTTGTTGTTTTTTAAGATTTCTTTTTCATGATTTTTTTTCATTTATCTTTTTATTGCTTCATATATTTATCTATGTACTTGTTCATTTTGTTTGTTTACTGTTTTTTAGCCTGTGTCTTTGTTTGTCTATGTGCTTATTTTGTTTTTGGTGTTCATGCTTATTTGTTTGCTTATTTGTTTGTCTGTGTGCTTCTTTCTCTGTGCGCTTGTGTGTTTGTCTGTGTGCATGTTTGTTTGTTTGTCAGCTCGCTTTTGTATGTGTGTTTATTTGTTTGTCTTGTTTGCTGTTTGTTTGCTTGTGTGTTTGTTTATTTGTCCGTGTGATCATTTATCTTTTCGCGTGTCTGTCTGTGTGTTTGATTGTTTGGACTGGTAGTACTTCTTTTTTTGTTTTTTTGTTTTTTGCTGTTGTTGTTATTGTAGTTGTGTCTTTCTTTTTTATATTTTTTATTTTTGGGCACCTGAATCTTTTAATGCTTTTGATTCTTTGTTTTTCGACAGCTGAATCTTTTAATGCTTTTGATTCTTTGTTTTTCGACAGTTGAATCTTTTAATGCTTTTGATTCTTTGTTTTTCGACAGCTGAATCTTTTAATTGTTTTGATTCTTTGTTTTTCGACAGTTGAATCTTTCAATACTTTTGATTCTTTGTTTTTCGACAGTTGAATCTTTTAATGCTTTTGTTTCTTTGTTTTTCGACAGCTGAATCTTTTAATGCTTTTGCTTCTTTGTTTTTCGACAGTTGAATCTTTTAATGCTTTTGATTCTTTGTTTTTCGACAGTGGAATCTTTTAATTGTTTTGATTCTTTGTTTTTCGACAGTGGAATCTTTTAATTGTTTTGATTCTTTGTTTTTCGACAGTTGAATCTTTTAATTGTTTTGATTGTTTGTTTTTCGACAGTTGAATCTTTTAATTGTTTTGATTCTTTGTTTTTCGACAGTGGAATCTTTCAATACTTTTGATTCTTTGTTTTTCGACAGTTGAATCTTTCAATGCTTTTGATTCTTTGTTTTTCGACAGTTGAATCTTTCAATGCTTTTGATTCTTTGTTTTTCGACAGTTGAATCTTTTAATGCTTTTGACTCTTTGTTTTTCGACAGCTGAATCTTTTAATGCTTTTGATTCTTTGTTTTTCGACAGCTGAATCTTTTAATTGTTTTGATTCTTTGTTTTTCGACAGTTGAATCTTTTAATTGTTTTGATTCTTTGTTTTTCGACAGTTGAATCTTTTAATTGTTTTGATTCTTTGTTTTTCGACAGTTGAATCTTTTAATTGTTTTGATTGTTTGTTTTTCGACAGTTGAATCTTTTAATTGTTTTGATTCTTTGTTTTTCGACAGTTGAATCTTTTACTGGTTTTATTTATTTTTTTAGATTTTTTTTTGACAGTTGAATATTTTAATGCTTTTTATTCTTTGTTTTTCAACAGCTAAATCTCTTAATGCGTTTGTTTTTTGTTTTTTTTCGACAGCTGAATATTTTAATGCTTTTGATTCTTTTTTTTTTTTCGACAGCTGAATATTTTAATGCTTTTATTTCTTTTTGTTTCGACGGCTGAATATTTTAATGCCTTTGATTCTTTTTTGTTTGTTTGTTTGTTTGTTTTTTGATGGCTGAATCTGTCAATGCTTTTGTTTCGTTTGTTTCGACAGCTGAATCTTTCAATGTTTTTAATTTTTTTAATTTTTCCCCCACATCTTTTGATAACAAATGTGTAGCGCTCACGACAGTTTTAGATTCAGCATCTTCTCATTTCACGTATCACATTAATTTAAAACGGTGAAGTGAACGCCATGTCTTTGTGCTTCCATCCGAAATGGCTGATGTCAGTCACTCATGATGTTAACCCTTTTTGCTTTCTCCCTTTATCCACCATATTCCCGCAGGAAAGTTTGTGTAAAACGGTAAGGGAAGCGAAAGGGTTACTGAACGCATGTTGGGGAATCGTTGGTTAATACCTATGATATATGCACATCTTGATACGTTGTTCAACATCTACAGCTCTATCTGAGGTAGTTTTTGAACTTAAAGTGATAAAGGCATTTCTCAGCACAAAGAGTATCCCTACCTTCTACAAACGCATAATGCTGTCATTCTAGTCAGTTTAGCCCTGCTTTCACACTGGACGGAAGCAGCAGGGAAGTTTCAATATTTTTCTCCTAATTGTTGTATTTGGTGTTTGTTTGTTTGTTTGTTTGTTTGTTTGTACTCTTACGCTTGACAAAGGCCAGTTGGGCGAACATTTGCACCTGTCTTGTCTGGTTGTATAACATACGCGTTCTGGTATTTCCTGATTTTTGTGCTTTGTGTGCTTTGTGTGCTTTGTGTGCTTTGTGTGTGTGTGTGTGTGTGTGTGTGTGTGTGTGTGTGTGTGTGTGTGTGTGTGTGTGTGTGTGTGTGTGTTCATCCAATCAAACCAGTGACGTTTCTCATTTCTTCCTTATGTCATCCAATCAAGCGAATGATATCCCGCATCTGTTCTGATCTGTTCCGTAAGTCATTTCAAACAAGCCAATGATGGCACCAATCCTGTTTCTTTTAGTCATGTAATGGCGCCAGCGATATTCCATCTCTAGATTTTCACACGATCCGTATGCTTGCATGCAATACATCGGTCTGAATAATACCGTATATATCTTTTTTCCTGCGAAATATAATACAAGCTAGCCCCTCCATTGGCCAACTTAAACACTTTCTCTCACATGGAGACCCAATAGTTCCTGCATTCTTTTACAACGGTAAGAGGATGCAGCAAACTATTCATTGTAAATTAAGATTAGAAATGAGTGACCTTAACTCCGACTTGTTTAAAAGACATTTACTAGATAACCCAGCATGTATTTGTGGCCATCCTAATGAAACAGCGAATCACTTTCTGCTTTTTTGTCCGCGGTATGCAAACGTTCGCCTCCAGACAATTGACTCTCTTCCTCAGAAACAAAGAAGAACAAAAATACTTCTGAATGGAAGTGAACAAATAAGCCTTCAAGAAAACGAAAATATATTTAAACTAGTTCATAATTTTATTGAAAATTCTAAGCGTTTCTAAATTGTCTACTTGGATGATCTGCGGTGGTGTGCCGGACCTCTAGTAAGCAACTCTTATCTATCTCCATTCCTCCAGCATGTTGGAACTAAGTCTTACTCTTTTCATCTATCATTTATGTTTGTAGTAACATGTGATATCAATTGTGGGTGTTTTTGCCTGCTTTGTTGGGTTTTCTGAGTTTTTCCCTTAGTTTGCTTTGGTTCATTTTGTTGTTATTGTTTTCTTTCACCTAGTGTGCTAAGGATATAATCGTAGTGCTTTTAGCTTTTTTCTTCATTTCTTTCTTGTTTCTTGTTGGTTTAAATTTCACAAGTTGCCCGCATTTGAGCCAATAGTGTGTCAATTGTTTTTGGGGAGGGCTAACATAAGCCATTGCTTGATGCCCTGCCCATGCTTTGCTGTATTTATGACTCTTCTTTTCTTGAATAAAGTTTTGTTTAAACCAAATATAATAGTGCACTTTTTTCTGAGGGTGTAGAGGATGCCCAGAATTGGCCCGTCCTACGCGAAATATTCCCCCGGGGCAAAACTGATCGGCGGGTATTTCTTGCATGTTACGCCTTCTACTCTGCACAGAGAAAAAATGAGCACTGCTGAGCGGCTGATTGCTTGCACAGAGAGAAGCATTTGGCTGCACAGACAGAAGCACCTTAGATCGATGAATAAAACAGTGAGAAGTATAACTAGTTTTGACGTTTTCTGAGCCAAAATGCAGATTGGTCAAACCTTAAGTGTTGATCGATGTCGACACAGCAATGCTCTTCATCTTTAATTCAGATACACACACAGACACAGACACACGGACACACACAGACACACTCATACACGCACAACACACAGTACACACACACACACACACACACACACACACACACACACACACACACACACACACACACACACACACACACACACACAAATAACACACACAAATAAATCACACAAACACACACACAAATACACACACACGCACGCTCTCTCTCTCTCTCTCCCTCTCTCTCTCTCTCACACACACACACACGCCACACACACACACACACACACACACACACACACAAACAAAACACACACACAAATAAACACACAAATAAACACACACAACACACACACAAATACACACACACGCACGCTCTCTCACACACACACACACACACACACACACACACACACACACACACACACACACACACACACACACACACACACACACACACACACACACACACACACACACACACACACACGAAAGATGCTGTACGTAAAAATTCATGTCGAGACATTTCCAACTGGAATTGTCAACCCGGTATAAGGTTTTCCGACCAAAATGCAAACCTCTCAAAGTTAATCTTTTGATGGATTTTGACAGATAAATATTTGATACTTCTGAATGCAGGAAAAAGTTTGAGATTGCTTAAAGTCCTGTTGCGCAACACCTTAACACGAAAATGCCGAAAATGGACGAGGGAACAATTTAAGAACCCGTTTGAGAGTTTGTCGCGGTTTTGCCTAAGTTGTATTAATAATATATGCTTCAAAGCCATCCTGAAAAGCAAAATGAACCCATTTGGTGACACATGATGGAAAACTAAAACAATAACAAGGTAATTTATAACTATATTAAAGATTAACAAAAGCCGATCTAGTGGGTGGACAGAGAAAGCGTTCCCCGGACAATCGGATAGGTAGAATTTAAAGTTTTTCAATTTCTATTTTGTAACAACTCTGTTTTTGTGTGTGTGACATTTTGATACTCTCTGAGTTTCAGTTTCAGTTTTCAGTTTCAGTTTCAGTTTCAGTTTCAACTTCTCAAGATGACGTTTCCGAGCTCGGAATGAATTCCATACGCACTAACGTTACAGGTGCCATGTAATGAAGATCCGGAATGATCACGGCACAAGCCTTAAGCCTGCACATAAAACAGTGAGCTGGCCAGGTCCTGAGGTCCTACCTAGATAGTTCCATAACCCTGGGGGTCGTTGGGGAGTGAGGTGGCAGAGATCTCAACTTTTCTAGGGGCCAGCACCACGAGAGCGACGCCCATCCGCTCTCCCTCGTTTCAAATTCATATTCATATTCACTTTTTTTTTTAAACCAAGACTTCAGAAAGGCAAGAAGACTACATGCTCTTTAAAGGGTAGGTTCTAGGAAATCAACCTGTCTCTCCAATGATTTATATCAAGGCAGCCGGGCAAAGCTCTGCTCTTCACGATTTTCAACTGCCGTGGGATCTTTAGCGTGCGCAGCCAGAAGGCTCATGGGTCCGACTAGTTTTTTCGTCCCCTTCCGAAGGACTAGACGTTCAGTTCGATGTTCCGGTCAAATTGAGGAGAAATGTCAAGGTCTTTACGGGAAGCAAACCCTGGAACCTCGAGTTTAGTTATTGGCACTCTTCTCCATGAGTGTGGAGAAAAGGAATGTCTGCTGGTGGTACGTTTTCGTCTTATTTTGTTCGCTATCTACATCTCAGAACCTCTGGCGATGAGTGTGACCCTTTTTTTAACCTTTTCCTCCAGACTACCATGGAGACTGCCCTGGTGCCCATGAATCAGACCCCCAGCTGTGGTAATTAACACCACTGCCTTGTGGTTATCTCGGGAGAGAATAAGGCTAATGGAGTAAACCCCGAAAGAAAAATCCCCCCTACTGCCTTGTTGGTTGTCGTGGGCTATTTATACCGATAGGGCTAAGTATACCGATAGGGCTAAGTATACCGATAGGGCTGAGTATACCGATTGGGCTAAGTATACTGATAGGGCTGAGTATACCGAAAGGGCTAAGTATACCGATAGGGCTGAGTATACCGATAGGGCTGAGTATACCGATAGGGCTGGATAGATATATACCGATAGGGCTGAGTATACCGATAGGACTAAGTATACCGAAAGGGCTGAGTATTCCGATATGGCTGAGTATACCGATAGGGCTGAGTATACCGATAGGGCTAAGTATACCGAAAGGGCTGAGTATACCGATATGGCTGAGTGTACCGATATGGTGAGTATACCGATAGGGCTGAGTATGCCGATAGGGCTGAGTATACCGATAGGGCTAAGTATACCGATAGGGCTGAGTATACCGATAGGGCTAAGTATACCGATAGGGCTGAGTATACCGATAGGGCTAAGTATACCGATAGGGCTGAGTATACCGATAGGACTGAGTATACCGATAGGGCTAAGTATACCGATAGGGCTAAGTATACCGATTGGGCTAAGTATACCGATATGGCTGAGTATACAGATAGGGCTGAGTATACAGATAGAGCTAAGTATACCGATAGGGCTAAGTATACCGATAGGGCTAAGTATACCGATTGGGCTAAGTATACCGATATGGCTGAGTATACAGATAGGGTTGAGTATACAGATAGAGCTAAGTATACCGATAGGGCTAAGTATACCGATGGGGCTGAGTATACAGATAGGGCTGAGTATACCGATAGGGCTAAGTATACCGATAGGGCTGAGTATACCGATAGGGCTGAGTATACCGATAGATAAGTATACGATGTGCTGAGTATGCCGATAGGGCTGAGTATACCGATAGGGCTAAGTATACCGAAGGGGAGTTACCGATAGGCTGAGTATACCGATAGGGCTAAGTATACCGATAGGGCTAAGTATACCGATAGGGCTGAGTATACCGATAGGGCTGAGTATACAGATAAGACGTTTAGAGACATCTCTGTCACTGTACAAAGATCATACTATTATGGGATACGTCTTATTTTCGTGAGACATTCCCATGACGCAGGCAGGCATTGGGGAGTGGCTTGTTTACAGATGTCAAGTTTTTTTTTTTCCTGGGCCAGTTGTGTGCATGTAAAAGCGGCGGCTATCTTTTCCGCAGTCTTATAATATACCTGGACGTCTAGTCTGACATGACCAGTTCATCTTTCCGGGGGGAAAACAGTGCCTTGCTGGGCCCACACAAACCGCATTTAGCAATTGTAAAACGATACACGTTGCAATTTGTTGTTGTTGTTGGTTTTTGTTTTTGTTTTTCCTTAGGATCATCGCACTTTGGAGAAATTACCTTTATGTCCATCTTTCTTTTATTTGTGTATTTATTTATTTATTTATTTACTTTTTTAATCGGTCTTTCTACGCCGCTGCAATGGCCACAGAAGATGGCGCAGTTTTTACAATACAATACTGATGATGACAATGAGGATGATAGTCGTGATGACATGGGCTTCCATCTAGGATTGAGACTGGGTGATATGGCTGTTCCATTCGCTTACTATCCTAATATATTCTGGCGTCGACCAGGCCCGAGAGACACAGGCACCTGCAGTTTTGGTCAGAATATTTGACACATACGTGAAGTGAATGAGACTCGAATATGTGGTCCCAGCCTGTCCAGTGAGCCCCCTAGCCCGCTCAACTCTGTGTAGGAGCCGACTGGAGTCGGATCCCACAATGAGTTTTATTAATTAAGGGACTGGTGGGGATTCGAACCTACGACCTTCCAGGCAGTAGTCCGTTGCGCTAACCACTAAACAACGGCGACATATAGAGCGCGATGCAAACTTGCATGTTTTTTTTTTTTTTTGGGGTCGTGTCACGGCGATGCAAACTTGCATGGTTTTTTTTTTTTGTCGTGTCACGGCGATGCAAACTTGCATGTTTTTTTTTTTTGGTCGTGTCACGGCGATGCAAACTTGCATGTTTTTTTTTTTTTTTTGGTCGTGTCACGGCGTGCAAACTTGCATGTTTTTTGGTGTGCACGGCGATGCAAACTTGCATGTTTTTTTTTTTTTTTGGTCGTGTCACGGCGATGCAAACTTGCATGTTTTTTTTTTTTTTTGGTCGTGTCACGGCGATGCAAACTTGCATGTTTTTTTTTTGGTCGTGTCACGGCGATGCAAACTTGCATGTTTTTTTTTTTTTTTGGTCGTGTCATGGCGATGCAAACTTGCATGTTTTTTTTTTTTTTTGGTCGTGTCATGGCGATGCAAACTTGCATGTTTTTTTTTTTTTGGTCGTGTCACGGCGATGCAAACTTGCATGTTTTTTTTTTTGGTCGTGTCAGGGATGCAAACTTGCATGTTTTTTTTTTTTTGGTCGTGTCATGGCGATGCAAACTTGCATGTTTTTTTTTTTGGTCGTGTCATCGGTGATGCAAACTTGCATGGTTTTTTTTTTTGGTCGTGTCACGGTGATGCAAACTTGCATGGTTTTTTTGGTCGTGTCACGGTGATGCAAACTTGCATGTTTTTTTTTTGGTCGTGTCACGGTCGATGCAAACTTGCATGGTTTTTTTTGGTCGTGTCACGGCGATGCAAACTTGCATGGTTTTTTGGTCGTGTCACGGCGATGCAAACTTGCATGGTTTTTTTGGTCGTGTCACGGCGATGCAAACTTGCATGTTTTTTGGTCGTGTCACGGCGATGCAAACTTGCATGTTTTTTGGTCGTGTCACGCGATGCAAACTTGCATGTTTTTTTGTTTTTTGTCGTGTCACGGCGATGCAAACTTGCATGTTTTTTTTGTTTTTTTTGGTTGTGTCACGGCGATGCAAACTTGTATGGTTTTTTGGTCGTGTCACGGCGACGCAAACTTGTATGGTTTTTTGGTCGTGTCACGGCGATGCAAACTTGCATGGTTTTTTTTATCGTGTCGCCCGCCGTGACCCACAGTGTAAGATCGTCCTTGAGGATGTTCTGGAAGGAAGACTCGCTGAGGTCGAAAGAGAAAGAGACAGGAAGGTAAACGTCCAAAAAACAGGACCGATCTTAGTATGCCTAGCTTCTTTATTGTTGTTGCATCTTAGAATCACACATGGAAGATCCTTCCTGCTTGCTGCAAGTCCCAGCAGCGTCCACAACGACCAAGATTTCTTACGAGCTTGGAAAGAGGAAAAAAATGACCGTTTGTGTACCTTACCCATTTGTTAGGAAATCCGAAAACCAAGTGTGACTTGCCCGCGTTCAAGCAAACAGGAACCAGAAGAAAAAAAAAAACGAAAAAAAAAGAAAAGGGTAAAAATTTACATATTCAATCAACCAGACAAAACAGGCGCACATTTTCGGCCAACTGGCCTTTGTCAAGGCATAAGATCACAAACAAACAACACCAAAAAGAAAAATAAAAAATAAAAAAAAAAAAAAGAGAGAGAGAGAAGAGGAGGAGAGAGAGAGAGAGAGAGAGAGAGAGAGAAGAGAGAAGAGAGAGACTGAAACTTCTCTGCGCTTCGTCATGTTTTTGTTTGTTTTGTTGTTTTTGGTTCATTTGTTAGATGTAATTCTAGAACCCACTCCCAGAACGTAGAGATGCGTTGATGTTAATTTGAAACCTTACATCGCATCACGTAATATACGTTGATAGCTCATTTGGAATTATCCTCAAACTGTTCACGCCATCTTCAAGAAAAAATAAGCGAAACCGACAAACGTTTAGTTTGAATTAAAAGTAAACCCGAAACGAACAATGTTTAGTTATGAATACAAATTGGCGAAACTAACAATGTTTAGTTATGTACATAAAAAGTAAGCGAAACCGAACAATGTTTAGTTATGACATAAAAAAGTAAACGAAATCGAAAAAAATGTTTAGTTACGATACACAATTTCTCGGGTTTAGACGATAAGTGAAGGAGCCAGTATACAACAGTACTTAGTGTATGTTCAATTCCCAGAACGTCAGAGAAGTTGTCCATCACTAGCCCAAATCCTGTTGAAAAAAATCATTTCCCATAAGTAAACACTACTACATGCCTAGATAACAAAAAAACAAAGCAGTGGCGCTGCATTGTGGCGACGTGCTCTCCTAAGGAAAACAGCCCGAATTTCATAAGTTAAATCCTTCGTGACAAAAAAAAAAAAAAAAATCCTCCCCCCCCCCCCAAAAAAAGACAAAGAAAAAAAAAAACAAGCAAAAAAAAGTTAACATTACTTCATCAGGAATGCTTTTGACAAGATGCAAACAATGTGCAACAGTTTGGACTAAACAAGAGATCAGTCTGGTCATCTTTAGCTACACCAGTTATGTCTAATGTAATTTCAACAAACAACTCGACTGCTTTTATGCATTTTGCACGTAACACGGTTCTCTTCCGAGGAATATTCGAGGATACAAAAGAAAAAAAAAACAAAATCGAAAGAATAGAAAAGAGGAAAAGAAAAGAAAAGAACAAAATGAAACTACACAAAACAAAACAAAAAACTACACAAAACAAAACAAAACAAACAAAACAAAATAAAACAAAATAAAACAAACAAAACAAAACAACACAACACAACACAACACAAAACAACACAAAACAACACAAACAAAACAAAAGAAAATAAAACAAAACACCACAAAGCAAAACAACACAAACAAACAACACAACACAACACAACACGACACAACACACAAAACAAAACAAAACAACACACACAACACAAATAAAACAAAACAACACAACACAACACAACACAAACAAAATAAAACAAAAACACACACAACACAACACAACACAACACAAACAAAATAAAACAAAACAACACAACACAACACAACACAACACACAAAATAAAACAAAACAACACAACACAACACAACACAAACAAAAATAAAAACAAAACAACACAACACGACACAACACACAAAATAAAACAAAACAACACAACACAAACAAACAAACAAAACAACACAAACAAACAAAACAAACAAAACAACAAAACAACACAAAACAACACAAAACAACACAGCACAACGCAACACAACAAACACAACACAACACAAACAAACAAAACAAAACAAAACTAATACCAAAGGAAATAAGAGGGAAGCAGGGAGAATTTTAAATATCAACTACGTAACATAACTCTTGAGAGTCATGGAGTTATCTCCATGTAGAATTTCTCAAACCCAACACAGTTTGCGCTACCCATTCAGCTAGCATAGACGCAGCCACAAAGCATAAAGTGGTAAGCTCAGAACAAAAGGCGTGTGGCAGTTACTGTCTTCACAAGCTTTGCCCTGGGTAGCATCAGATGTGGGTACATTTTGGCGTTGTGTTTTTCAGCATCCTTAGTGTCAGTGGGATGTGCGCAGGTGCTGTCATCTGCTGGCTGCCCGGTTATTTTTGTATTGTCGTCCCAGCGGACATTTCCATTTCGGGATTGCGCCGTAAATTTCACATTCTGTCCTGTTTGTTTAATATATATGTATATATAATATAAGTTTTTATTTTCTTTCATCGTTGTTTGTTTTGCTTGTTTGTGTGTGTTTGTGTGTGTGTTGTGTGTGTGTGTGTGTGTGTGTGTGTGTGTGTGTGTGTGTGTGTGTGTGTGTGTGTGTGTGTGGTGTGTGTGTTGTGTTTGTGTTGTGTTTTTAACATCTTTGTGTGTGTGTGTGTGTTGTGTGTGTTGTGTGTTGTGTGTGTGTGTGTGTGTGTATGTGTGTGTGTATGCGCGCGCGCGTATGTGTGTGTGTGTGTGTGTGTGTTTGTTTTGTTTAACATCTTTGTGTGTGTGCGTTTGCGTTTGTGTGTTTGTGTGTTTGTGTTTGTTTTGTTTAACATCTGTATGTGTGTGTGTGTGTGTGTGTGTGTGTGTGTGTGTGTGTGTGTGTGTGTGTGTGTGTTTTGTGTGTGTGTTTTGTGTGTGTCTGTGTGTGTATTTGTCCTTCTTTCTCTTGTCTTTCCCAATCCTCTAAAAATGTTCTTTTGTCTGAACTGTCCTGCAGTAGTATTCTCTTCAAATAGTAGACCTGTCGTTGTCTACCTCAAGCTAGTAAGTTTGTTAACAGTAATTAATTATTTTCATTCTCAGGTCGGTAAGCACACAGGTAGGTAGATAGGTAGGTAGGTAGGTAGAGGTAAATAGGTAAGTAGGTAGGTAGGTAGGTAGATAGGTAGGTAATAGTAAGTAGGTAAGTAGGTCGGTAGATAGGTAGGTAGGTAGTAGTAAGTACGTAAGCAGGTTGGTAGGTAGGTAGATAGGTAGGTAGGTAGTAGTAAGTATGTAAGTAGGTAGGTAGGTAGTAGTAAGTAGGTAAGCAGGTAGATAGGTAGGTAGATAGGTAGGTAGGTAGTAGTAAGTAGGTAAGCAGGTAGGTAGGTAGTAGTAAGTAGGTAAGCAGGTAGGTAGGTAGATAGGTAGGTAGGTAGTAGTAAGTAGGTAAGTAGGTAAGTAGGTAGGTAGGTAGATAGGTAGGTAGATAGTAGTAAGTAGGTAAGTAGGTAGGTATGTACATGTAGATAGGTAGTTAGTAGTAAGTAGGTAAGTAGGTAGGTAGGTAGGTAGATAGGTAGGTAGGTAGTAGTAAGTAGGTAAGTAGGTCGGTAGGTAGATAGGTAGGTAGTTAGTAGTAAGTAGGTAAGTAGGTCGGTAGGTAGATAAGTAGGTAGGTAGTAGATAAGTATGTAGGAAGGTAGGTAGATAGGTAGGTATGTAGTAGTAAGTAGGTAGGTAGGTAGATGGATATGTAGGTAGGTAAGTAGGTAGGTAGATAAGTAGGTAGTAGTAAGTAGATTGATAGGTAGGCTGGTAGGTGGGTAGGTAGGTAATTAGGTATGTAGTAGTAAGTAGGTTGGTAGGTAGGCTGGTAGGTGGGTAGGTAGATAGGTATGTAGTAGTAAGTAGGTAGGTAGGTAGGTAGGTAGATAGGTAGGTAGGTAGGTTGGTAGGTAGGTAGGTAGGTAGGTAGGTAGGTAACTGGTAGCTGAAATTCTGCACGTTTAAAATTCTGACTGGTTAAATGCTTCATTTCAGCATAGAGACGGGCTGGATGCACAGATGTTCTAGACAAAGCACAAGCAGTAATTCTGCTCTATCCTCCATACTGTTTATTCTCAAAGGAACAGTGCTTTAGACTTTTTTTAGAACAACAAGAGGTCACTCCAGACTCAGAATTTTTTTGCATGAAACCGTATTGAGCGTTTTGCTGATGATGACAACAGTTATTTGATGATATTGGTTCGTGTTCAAGTTGTTAATTTGTGTGAAAGATATGTTTATTGAAGGCATTGTATTTTATAAACTATTTTCCAATTTGCAGAATGTGGTATAACACATTGATAAGACCAAGATCAAGTTGTCTGAGTTTGTTACACACACACACACACACGCGCACACACACACACACACACACACACACACACACACACACACACACACACACACACACACATATATATACATATATGCATATATATATATATATACATATATATATATATATATATATATGTGTGTGTGTGTGTATATACATGTATATGTATGTTTGTAATTATGTCTATATATATATTAATATATATATATATAACATATATATTATACATAAACGATACACGGAGAGAGAGAGAGACAGAGAGACAGAGAGACAGAGAGACAAAGAGACAAGAGAGAGAGAGACAGAGAGAGAGGGACAGACAGACACAGAGAGAGAGACAGAGACAAAGATAGATAGAAAGACACAAAAAAAAAAGAGAGAGAGAGAGAGAGAGAGAGAGAGGAGAAGAGAGAGAGAGAGAGAGAGAGAGAGAGAGAGAGAGAGAGAGAGAGAGAGAGTTTGTCAATCGGCAATCATTTCTTTATTTAATCATTCTCGTTTCTGTTCTATTATTACAGACTCGTAATAATACGCCCCGAAATGATCTTCAAAACCGCTGGGTGGACGCACAGGACGAATGATCAGGACAGACAACTCTTCTGAAACCAACACGGGAGACAACCCACTCAAACCGCGCCAGGAAAGTCAAACGCCGAAGCAGACGATTTTATCGAGCGGAAAATAGAACGGGTGTGACGAAAGGACCCAGGAATGTGAACTGCGCGCCGTGAACCGAAAACTAGAGTGTGTGTGAAACTTCTTTTTTTTTTTTTTTGTCTTCGTCGTTTTCTTCTAAACTTTGACATTAATTCAGAAATGATTAATGGGATGTAACTGGGGAAAAAAATAACGGGAATGAACTCGGAAGATACGCACAGTGACTGAAAATGGATTCGTGTGGTTTTCTGGTTTTCGTAGCAGAGTGAAACATTTGAGAAAGTGATTGGAACAGTCTGTCCCCTGTGAGTTTCCTTCGGTGGCCGCAACGATGGTAGACTTCACAACGTCCGAGTATGCAGCTGTTACGATGGACGATCCTGCTTTTGTGTCTTATAACGACAGGTGGGTGTGTGTTTTTCTCTCTCTGTGTCTGTCTGTCTTTGTTTCATATATTGTGTCCGTTGAAAAATAAAGGTCTATCTATCCGTCTGTGTATTTATTTTTATCCAAATTTCATGTATGTTTTTTTGTGTGTATTTCATCATGTCTATGCATTTTTATTCAGGCTTTCTTTCTTTCTTTCTTTCTTTCTTTCTTTCCTTTCTTCTTTCTTCTTTCTTTCTTTTTCTTTCCTTTTTCCTTTCCTTTCTTTCTTTCTTTCTTTCCTGTCATGTCTATGCATTTTATTCCGGCTTTTCTTTCTTTCTTTCTTTCTTTTTCCTTTCTTTTCTTTCTTTCTTCTTTCCCTTTTTCTTTCTTTCTTTCTTTCTTTCTTTCTTTCCCTTTCCTTTCTTTCTTTCCTTTCCTTTCTTTCTTTCTTTTCTTTCTTTCTTTCCTTTCCTTTCTTTCTTTCCTTTTTTCTTTCTTTCCTTTCTTTCTTTCTTTCCTTTTTTCTTTCTTTCTTTCTTTCTTTCTTTCTTTCTTTTTCTTCTTTCTTTCTTTCTTTCCTTTCTTTCTTTCTTTCTTTCTTCTTTCCTTTCTTTCTTTCTTTCTTTTTCTTTCTTTTCTTTCTTTCCTTTCTTTCTTTCTTTCCTTTCTTTTCTTTCTTTCTTTTCTTTCTTTCCTTTCTTTCTTTCTTCTTTTTCTTTCTTTCTTTCTTTCCTTCTTCTTTTTCTTTCTTTCTTTTCTTTCTTTCTTTCTTTCTTTCTTTCTTTCTTTTCTTTCTTTCTTTCTTTCCTTTCTTTCTTTCTTTCTTTCTTTTCCTTTCTTTCTTTCCTTCTTTCTTTCTTTCTTTCTTTCCTTTTCTTCTTTCTTTCTTTTTTCTTTCTTTTTTTTTCCTTTCTTTTCTTTCTTTCTTTCTTTCTTTCTTTCTTTCTTTCCTTTCTTTCTTTCTTTTCCATTCCTTTCATGTCTATGCATATTTATTTCGCTCTTCTTTCTTTCTTTCTTTCTTCTTTCCTTTCTTTCTTTCTTTCTTTCCTTTCTTTCCTTCTTTCTTTCTTTCTTTTTTTCCTTTCATGTCTATGCATTTTTATTCCGGCTTTTCTTTCTTTCTTTCTTTCCTTTCCTTCCTTTCTTTCTTTCTTTCTTTTTTTCTTTCCTTTCCTTTCTTTCTTTCCCTTTCTTTCTTTCTTTCTTTCTTTCTTTCCCTTTCCTTTCCTTTCCTTTCTTTCTTTTTTTCTTTCTTTCTTTCCATTCATGTCTATGCATTTTTATTCCGGCTTTTCTTTCTTTCCTTCTTTCTTTCCTTTCCTTTCTTTCTTTCCTTCTTTCTTTCCTTTCCTTTCTTTCTTTCTTTCTTTTCCTTTCCTTTCCTTTCTTTCTTTCTTTCTTTCTTTCCTTTCCTTTCTTTCTTTCTTTCTATCTTTTTTCTGTCTTTCCTTTCCTTTCCTTTCCTTTTGTCTTTCCTTTCCTATCTTTCTTTCTTTCTTTCCTTTCTTTCTTTCTTTTCTTTCTTTCTTTCCTTTCCTTTCCTGTCTTTCTTTCTTTTCTTTTCCTTTCTTTCTTTCTTTTCTTTTCTTTCTTTCTTTCCTTTCCTTTCTTTCTTCTTCGTTCATTTCCTTTCTTTCTTTATGTCTTTCCTTTCTTTTTCTTTCTTTCTTTCTTTTCCTTTTCTTTCTTTCTTTCTTTCTTTCTTTTCTTCTTTCTTTCTTTCTGTCTCTCCTTTCCTTTCCTTTCTTTCTTTCTTTCTTTCTTTCCTTCCTTTCCGCAGGGCGGGGCGGGGAGACTGAAAGCAAATGGAGCTTGTGACTCTTGACCCAAGCCGTCATTCCTCTCTGTGTCTCTCTTTGTGTCTCTCTTTGTGTCTCTCTGTGTCTCTCTGTGTCTCTCTTTGTGTCTCTCTCTGTGTCTCTGTGTCTTTCTGTGTCTCTCTTTCTGTCTCTCTGTGTCTCTCTTTGTGTTTCTCTGTGTCTCTCTTTGTGTCTCTCTGTGTCTCTCTTTGTGTCTCTTTCTGTGTCTCTCTTTGTGTCTTTCTGTGTCTCTCTTTCTGTCTCTCTGTGTCTCTCTTTGTCTCTCTTTGTGTCTCTCTTTGTGTCTCTCTTTGTGTCTCTCTCTGTGGCTCTCTTTGTGTCTCTCTTTGTGTCTCTCTCTGTCTCTCTTTGTGTCTCTCTGTGTCTCTCTTTGTGTCTCTCTCTGTCTCTCCTTGTGTCTCTCTGTGTCTCTCTTTGTGTCTCTCTTTGTGTCTCATTGTGTGTCTCTCTTTGTCTCTGTGTGTCTCTCTTTGTGTCTGTGTCTATCTGTGCCTCTCTTTGTGTCTCTCTGTGTCTCTCTTTGTGTCACTCTGTGTCTCTCTGTTTCTCTCTGTCCCTCTGCGTCTCTCTCTGTCTCTCTTTGTGTTCTGTATCTCTGTCTCTCTGTCTGTCTCTCTGTGTCTTTGTATCTCTGTGTGTGTGTGTGTGTCTCTCTCTCTCACTCTTTGTGTCTCTTTCTTACTCACTCTGTCTGTCTCTCTCTCTCTCTGTCTCTCTGTCTCCCTCTCTCTCACCCCCTCTCTCTCTCTCTTTATCTCTCTCTCTCTCTCTCTCACACACACATTCTCTCTCTCTTGCCTCTCTCTTTTTCTCTCTAACTCTCTGTCTCTGTCTCTGTCTCTCTGTCTGTCTGTCTGTCTCTCTCTTTCTCTCTGTCTGTCTGTCTGTCTGTCTCTCTCTCTCAATTTATAATTTAATGATCTGATGGACATTTTCATTCTTCTTTTGGTTGATGTTGCTTTACTATGGTAGACAGTGACCCGTTAGCTAATACAGGTAAGTAGCTTACATATAACAGTTCTTTGACTTCGGCTGGAAGTAAATATAGCCGACTAATGGAACTGTCTTTAGAAAAGATGGGCATTTTGCTTAAATAGAGAAATGGACAAGCATTGGTGCCGTAATGCCTGTAGTTATTATATATAAATATTTCGGCCTATTTTATTTTTACACGTTTAAGTTTACATCTGCGTGCATTGATCTCGCAAGGAAGAGGAAAAAATGCTTTGTTGAGGAAATTATGTATGCAAATTTATAACAGTCTTGTATAATTTTTAAAACCATTTGATTTTCAAGTTCAACGTATTTTAGAATTTTTATGCCTTGCTGAAGAAATTACGAGAATAAAATGATAACAGTCTTATATTAATTTTGAAACCATTTGA
>JAPXFY010000020.1:21736306-21738806 GCA_030674185.1 Monoplex corrugatus | reverse complement strand
AACCCACGAGCACGAATAAATTTATTGGGCAAGTCCAACAGCCCCTTACAATAGGGGTTACAGCAATGTTACAAAAGCACAAAAGACTTGGTAACGAGAGAGAGAGAGAAAGAGAGAGAGAGAGAAAAAGAGAGAGAAAACAGAGACAGAGACAGAGACAAAGACAGAGAGACAGACAGACAGACAGACAGACAGAGAGACTGACAGAGAGAGACAGAGACACATAGAGAGAAACAGAGAGAGAGAGAGAGAGAGAGAGAGAGAGAGAAGAGGGAGGGAGAGAGAGGGGAAAGGAAAAAAGAGAAGGGGAAGAAAAAGAGAGAGAGAGAGAGATACAGACAGACAGACAGACAGACAAGAAACAGACAGAGAGACAGACAAAGAGAAGAGGGAGGGAGAGCAAGAGAGAGGGAACGGGAAAAAGAGAGGGGGAAAGAAGAGGGAGAAAGATAAAGGGAGAGACAGAGACAGAGACACAGTGACACAGAGACAAAGACAAAGAACAGACAGACAGAGACAGAGAAATGTTACATGATCAGTCCTTGCTTCCTAACTTGTCCTGACGTCCATACTGCCATAACCGACTTCCCTGAAACGGAAGTGGATGAAATGTGTGTGTGTGTGTGTGTGTGTGTGTGTGTGTGTGTGTGTGTGTGTGTGTGCTCGCGCGCACGTGTGTGTGTGCATGTGTTTCTGTTCAAATCAGAGTGTTTTATACCGCGTGAACACGTGTTTAGAGTTGCATGTCCAAGTCACAACAACGTGAGCATCCAAATTCGTTTACATATACCGGATGTGTCCAACAAGTCACACACACACACACAAAAAAAGACAAACAAACAAAAACAAACAAACAAACAAAAAAACCTTAATGACAACAGCCAAAAATATCTACGGAAGTTGCAATTGATTAGTGTGAAGAAAATAACACTCATTTCATTTCAAATATTGAATTGACCTTCTGAACTCCGACAACAACAAGAAAATACACAAATGTGGTCAAGCCATACCTTCCCTCTCTCTTTCCTCTCTCTCTCTCTCTCACTCTCTCTCTCTTTCCTCTCACTCTCATTCTCTCTCTCTCCTCTCTTTCTTTCTTCTCTTTCTCTCTCTCTCTTTCTCTCTCTCTCTTGAATGGACCATCTGAACACGAACGACAAGAAGAAAATAAACTAAATGGTCAAGCCATATCCCCCTCTCTCTGTTTCTCTCTCTCTCCTTCTCTCTCTCTCCCCCCTCTCTCTCCCTCTCTCTCTCTCTCTCCTCTCTCTCTCTCCCTCTCTCTCTCTCTCTTTCACTCTGTCTCTCTCTCACTCTTTCTCTCTTCCCTTCCCCATCTCTCTCTCGAATTGACCATCTGAGCACGAACGACAAGATGAAAGTAAACTAAATGATCAAGCCATACCCACTCTCTCTCTCTATTTCACTCTCTTTCTCTCTCTTCTTTCTCCTCTCTGTCTCCATCTCTCTCTCTCTCTCTCTCCCTCTCTAACTCTCTTTCATTCTTTCACTCTCTTTCACTCTCTCTCTCTTTCTTTCTCTCTCTCCCTCTCTAACTCTCTTTCACTCTTTCATTCTCTTTCACTCTCTCTCTCTCTCTTCTTTCTCTCTCTCCCCTCTCCCCTCACCCTCTCTCTATCTGTCTCTCTTTCTGTCTGTCTCAATACACGTAACCTCTACTATGGAGGTAACACAATCATGGACGGCCATTTCCTCTTTCCGTTTTATCCTGATTTATGTCTGAGGTTGGTCTTGGAGTCCGTTCGATGCATGCATCCTGCCCAAGATATCTGTATCATAAGTTCTGTCCAGTCTGCTCCTGCTCTACTCCTCTGTCTCTGGAGATATCCTTTACAACAAAAATAATGATATTATTTCGGTAGTCCAGCTGATTCTCAGATCCCCTGTTGGCAGATTGTTATGAAGAGTTAATTAATTGTTGTCTGTTATTAATTGGCACTGTTTAACTTTAATGTTCTGAATTCTTAATTGTAATTGTTCCCCTTCTTACTGAATTCAAACTCCCACTACCCCTTCCCATCCCCGTCCCCCACCCTTTTTTTTCCCTCTCTCTGTGTATGTGTGTGTGTGTGTGTGTGTGTGTGTGTGTGTGTGTGTGTGTGTGTGTGTGTGTGTGTGTGTGTGTGTGTGTGTGGTGTTGTGTGTGTGTGTGGTGTGTGTGTGTGTGTGTGTGTGTGTGTGTCTAAAATCACTATTGTGAACAGACATTAAATAAAGATTCCATTCCATTCTGTCATATCTCCATGCATTATTTGTAGTGTGTGTGTGTGTGTGTGATGTGTGTGTGTGTGTGTGTGTGTGTGTGTGTGTGTGTGTGCATGTGTGTGTGTGTGTGTGTGTGTGTGTGTGTGTGTTGGGGTGGGTAGATAGTGTATGGGTTTGCTTGCGTGCAACTTTTATGAGAACCTGACAAAAAACTGCAGGAGACCGTTCGTTTGGATACACCGCGTCGTCTGCATGGAATGAGTTGCCGACCAGT
>JAPXFY010000020.1:21728806-21731306 GCA_030674185.1 Monoplex corrugatus | reverse complement strand
GTGTGTGTTGTGTGTGGTTGTGTGTGTGTGTGTGTGTATGTGTGGCGCGTATGTGCGTGTGTGTGTTGTGTGTGTGTGTGTGTGTGTGTGCGTGTGTGCGTGTGTGTGTGTCCGTTTATTCCTTTGTCTTCTTTGTTTGTTTGTTTATCTGTTTGTTTGTATGTTTGTTTTTTGTCTGTCTGTTAGTTCGTCTGTTTCTTTACTCGTTTTGCAATTTTTTTTTTGAGGCAATACAAATTGACATGCATTATTGTGTCTCTGTGTGTCCACGTCTGTCAAATAATATATGTATATCATACTCTTATGAAGAGAGCTTAGGGCTCGTGCGAGATGAGACACGAAGATAGCCGTCCACGTTGGCGCGAGACAAGTGATCGAATCTCACTAGATTTCCGCTCGTCCCCTTTAGTGACAAGCCAAAGCCTTTGAGCAAAGGCTTGACTTCAGAACATCCGGCCGCGACTTCCTGTTGTCGTGTTCCTACATTAACAAAAGACCTCAGGACTGTATATTAGGCTCCCACTGACCACGACTCGTGACCGGAAGTTCGGATTTCATTAGAAGATTCGACCATCTTCGTGATAGATATGATTACTGAGGGGTCACGGGAAGTTTAGTTTTAGAAGATTTGACCTTCTTCGTGACAGATATAAACAACACGGGTCACGGAGGTCATCAGAACCTCCAAGGAGGTAGTTCCTGCGTTCTCTTTCGACCAAACGTCAAGATCATGGAGGAATGACCTCTACGCTACTAGGCAAGGGGACCAACTCTGCGGCACAAGCTAAGGGGAACTAAATGTATGCCGCTTGATCACAGCCTCCCAAAGCCCAACCCCTCGTCCTCGTCGTGGGAGGTGGAAACAGGTAATGCTGGCCAACGGGGCGCTGGTGAAGCTGTGCTGGCTTAGCAGGCCGGCAGTGGATAAACGAATTGCTCAAGAAAATATAAGGAGATACAAACGGACGGATCACAACAGAAAACGACGCGGCGAGGAAAACGGACAACGAATAAAGAAAAACGAAAAGGTTGGGACCTGGAACATTTGCGGTTTGACGAACAAAGAACCAGAGATAGTAGAGTTCATGACCCAGCGCAAGATCTCCATACTGGGCATTGCAGACACCAGAAAGAAAGGAACAGGAACAAAGGAAATAGACGCCAACTATGTTCTCATTTGGAGCGGTGTAAGCAAGGAACAGAGAGCAGCACATGGCGTGGGTTTCATCCTACACCATGACAAGGCAAAAGACCTAGTGAGTATGGAGTTCATTTCAGAAAGACTCTTGAAGATCGGCATTAGGGAGGACAGCAAGATCAACAACTACATTCAAGTGTATGCACCATGTAATGACTCCTACTCAGATGAGGATAAGGACTCCTTCTTCGAAAAACTCTCGGACACCATCAACAGCATCCCGGACCAAGAAGACCTGTACGTCATGGGAGATTTCAATGGCAGAGTCGGAGAGAGAAGAACACCATGAACAAAACACCTTGGTTCACACAGTGACCACAGAACACCATGCAACTACAACGGCAACCATGTATTGGAACTGTGTGCAGAGCACGACCTTATTGTCACCAACACCTTCTTCCAGCACAGAGCCACTCAGATCTACACCTGGTACAAATGGAGCGACATCGACGTCTCATCTCAAATCGACTTCACACTAGCAAGATCTCGAATGCGGAGTAACATCAGAGACTCAAGAGCCATCCCCAATGCAGGCCTGGACACAGACCACAGGCCAATCATCACGACGTTGGTCACTCAGAAGAAGAGGAGGTTCACTAAAAAGAAGAAACAGCCAGAAAGACTCAACATACACAAGCTTCAAGACGAAGAGGTGCAGACTCAGATCAGATGCACCATCAGTGAAAAATTGGACTGTAGTGACCCTACATTACTAAACGTAGAGGAAGCTTGGGGCATCTTCAAGACAGTCCTCCTGGACACTATAAAAGAAGCCTGTGGCACCAAGAAGACAGGAGGAAGAAACAGAAAGGCAACAGCTTGGTGAAACAAAGAAGTGAAGGATGCTATCAAAGAAAAGAAGAAACTATACAAGATCTGGGTCAAGTCAAAGGATGAAGAGGACTACATCAAGTACTGACTTGCAAGAAGACACAGCAAGAAAGTTGTCAGAACAGCAAAGGAAAAGTCATGGACCCAGTATGGGCTCAGTTGGTTAGACCAGCACAATACTCATAATGCAGGTATCGTGCGTTTGGATTCGATTCTTGGGCGGCCACCATTTTCTTTTCTTTTCTTCTTGTTTCTTTAAATTTTCTTTTTAGTCTGGCTGTCTCTCTTGGTACAACCGTAAAACCAAGATCTGTGTGTATATGTATATATAAACATATAAGAGCGACACAACGACGGAGACCCAGTATGGTGAAAAACTCTGTGAAACATGCAAAGCTTGACCATCTTGTTTGTCATTGAAATATGTGAGCTACGAGGCAGCAAAAAAAAAAAAAGGTGGAGGGGGGTTTA
>JAPXFY010000020.1:21701306-21713806 GCA_030674185.1 Monoplex corrugatus | reverse complement strand
TCCCCCAAGCGTTGGATTGTTCACCCATTAATCTTCGGAATGATCTTTCTGTTGAGTTCACTGTAGACATGATATGGCGGTTTATTGTTCCTCACTGCACGTCTGGACACCATGGACAGCAAAGAAAACAAACGAGACAGTCTTGATGGAGGCAGACACAAGTAGATCACTCATAAGGAAGATTAGGAAAAGACAGGAACATTTATAGGCCATTTTATGAGGAAGGGGGATTTGGAGCACCTGATCACAACGGGAAAGCTGGAGGGAAAGAGAGCACTAGGTAGACCCAGGGAGAAAATGCTGGACGGACTTGCAGAGTGGCCGGGGACGAGGAGGGTGGGGGAGATGCTAGGAGCAACGAGAGATAGAGACAGATGGAAGTCCATGATCGCCAACGCCATGAGGCAGGCCACCTATGATGATGATGATGACAGCACGTCTACGCCTCCCATGTTTTATCACCATACAGTATCTTGGTGCTAATGTACTTCCGTCTGAAGCTCACAAGCACTCTGGGGGCATTGGATGATAAGGGATCGTGATATGGATTGGCCTTCATGGCAATGTGTCCTTAATCCGCCATAACTCCAAACAATGGCTTGGTTTTGTTCCATCTGACATACTGCCGGAATAGCTGAGGATTGGGAACGCAGCCCTGATCAAGAAAAGCTGTGTATCCCTTCTTCTATGTCTGTGGTTTAGTCGACACATAGTTGCTACTAACTCAAACAAATGTCTTCACCATCAAGACTACTGTAGAAAGGACACATTTCGCCTGTGAGTGACAAACTACTACTTCTTCTTCTTCTTCTTCTTCTTTTCTTTTCTTCTTCTTCTTCTTCTTCTTTTTCTTTTTCTTGTTCTTCTTCTTGTTCTTCTTCTTTCTTCTTCTCTTCTTCTTCTTCTTCTTGTTCTTCTTCTTCTTCTTCTTCTTTTCTTCTTCTTCTTCTTCTTCTTCTTTTTCCTTCTTCTTCTTCTTCTTCTTCTTCTTCTTCTTCTTCTTCTTCTTCTTCTTCTTCTTCTTCTTCTTCTTTTCTTCTTCTTCTTCTTTCATTCTTCTTCTTCTTTGCATTCTTCTTCTTCTTCTTCTTCTTCTTCTTCTTCTTCTTCTTCTTCTTCTTTGCATTCTTCTTTCATTCTTCTTTGCATTCTTCTTCTTCTTCTTCTTCTTCTTCTTCTTCTTCTTTTCTTTTCTTCTTCTTCTTCTTCGTTTTTCTTCTTCTCTTCTTCTTCTTCTTTCTTCATTCTTCTTCTTTGCATTCTCTTTTCTTTCATTCTTTCTCTTGCATTCTTTTCTTCTTGCATTCTTCTCTTCTTTTCATTCTTTTCTTTATTTTTTCTTCTTTGCATTCTTCTTGCATTTCTTTCTTGCATTCTCTTCTTCTTTCGCATAAATCGAACAGTCCATGTTAAAGAATACTCACTGCAATTTACATCAAATTGCATGATGATGTATCCCAAGCTATTAAAAAGATCGTGGTCATTTGAAAGAAAACAAAACAAAACAACAACAACAATAACAACAACAACTCAACAACAACAACAGCAGGAGCAGCAGCAGCAACAGCAACAAAAAGGAAAAAAAACAACAGGAACAACAAAAACCGCACAGCTGGAATATGCATGTTCAAGATTGCTGACAGCACAAACAATATTTGTCCAAATGTGATTTTAAAAAAATCATTTAATACGCAGATAGATTTAAGACAGAAGAATGGCACAATGGTTCAGACGTTCATCTGCCAATGACATACTAAACTCAAGGTCCAGGATTTGTTCCCTGTTGAGGCCTCAACTGTTCTCCTCAGTTTGACCGGAAAATCGAACTGAACTCATAGTCTTTCGAAAGGGGACTAAAACCAAATCTGACCCGTGTGCTTTATGGCTACGCACACTACAGATCCCATGGGAAATGAAAATCGTGAAGAACAGGGCATTCACCCGGCTGCCCTGGTATAAAACATCGGAGAGATTGGTTAATTTCCCAGGTCTCTCCCTTTGAAGGCCAATCAGCCTTCTTGCCTTTCTAGAGTCCTGGGTGGCGCTGCATTGCAGCGATGCGCTCTCAATGAGAAGAGCAGCGCGGATTTCGCATGGCATCCTTTTATGACAAAAAGACATGATATGAATATGAATATGAATATGAATATGAATATGAATATGAATATGAATATGAATGTGAATATGAATATGAATATGAATAGGAATATGAATATGAATCTGAGTATGAATATGAATATGAATAGAAAATGAAAATGAATATGAATATGAATATGAATATGAATATGAAATGAATATGAATATGAATATGAAATGAAAATGAATATGAATATGAATATGAATATGAATAGGAATAGGAATAGGAATATGAGTATGAATCTGAGTATGAATATGAATATGAATATGAATATATGAAAATGAATATGAATGTGAATATGAATATGAATATGAATATGAAATAAATGAATATGAAAATGAAAATGAATATGAATGTGAATATGAATATGAATATGGATATAATGTGAATATGAATATGAATATGAATATAATAATATAATAGAATATGAATATGATATATGAGTATGAATATGAATATGAATATGAATATAAATAGAATATGACTATGAATATGAATATAAATAGAATATGAATATGGATATGAATATGATATCATCTTCCACCGCCCCACACACCAAGATGGGGATATGCAGACATTCAGATATTACACATTCTGACGATAAAGGGAAGACAACTCACGGACGTCCTTGTTGATTCTGATTCAGCCGTCCCACTGTTCCCTTTGTGAGCTTGCGGAAGAGACAACAAAATCACCATTGAGATCTTGATGAAACTGTTTTGTTCCAAACAATGCTGCATTGTGTCTTGTGCGGCTTTGGCTATGATTGGAGCTAACAACATGCATTACGTCTGAAGAATCTGCAGAGAGTGGGAGGAATATTGCGCTTCATACACACAGACACACACAGACACAGACACACAGACACACAGACACAGACACAGACACAGATACACACACACACAGACATATATACACAGACTGATACACACACACACACACACACACATACACCGCGCGCACACACACAAACAAACACACACACACTCACACACACACACACACACACACACACACACACACACACACACACTCACACACACACATACACACACACACACACACACACACACACACACACACACACACACACACACACACACACACACACAATAAGGCTCGCGCAGAAAAACACGCGCACACGATATGCACATACACACATAATACGCTCATACACACGCGTACACAGACGCATACAGACATTCACACGCACGTACATACACACACACACTCTCGTCTAATATCACATATAGTGAAAAGACGTTAAATCAAAGAACGACGACACACACCACTCACACACACACACACACACACACACACACACACACACACACACACACACACACACACACACACACACACACACCAACACACGCGCCGCCGCCGCGCGCGCAACACACACACACATACACACACTGACACTTTATTGATAAATCCCATCAAATTTTGCGTCTTATCACAAATTGTTCTGAAATTATTGTGAGAAAATGAAAGCTTATGAAAAAATCTGTGAGCTATTGAATTTGGTTTTCTTGTTTATCCCATTTCAAACAAAACATTAATGTCCACAGCATTGGGGAGAACTTTTCACAATGCTTTGATATTGATTATGATATTGATTACGATAAGGATGATAATCATGATGTTATGGATTTCCGTTCTGAGACTGTGACAGGGCTGTGCTCTGCGCTTACTTTCATAATATATATATTCAGACGTCAACCAGGCCCGGAAGGTACAGGCACCTGCAGTGTTGTTCAGGGGATTTTGATCACTGTCATTAGTAGGCGGTTGAGTAGGTAATGTCTTTGATAAGCTCCATCAGAACAGGTTCTATACAACTCCACAGAAGTGGCTCAGCAGCATTACACACAGGGGTAGTGTATGAGAACGTAGGTATACCACATTTAGCACTCTTGATATGCGGCTGCTGAATGTACCGTGGCCAGACTGGAGATCCAACAGCATGATGGTTTCCTGAATTTTATTTTTCCGTTTGAACTGATGATAATCATCTATCTCTAATTTATATTCTGCCTTGTTTTGATGATGTTCTTCAAATCACAATTTTAAAGTATGAATGCAATGGCCAAGTGGAAGAGAGTTCTTGCGTGGACAGCCAATACGCAAAGTCAGAACAAGATTGAGGCAGCCGAATGTGTTTCTAAGAAGAATGTAAGAGTTCCGTGGACAGTAAAGAAAACAAAACGAGAACAGTCTTGAAAGGAGGCAGAACACAAAAAAACATTGATGAAGAAATAAGAAAAGACGAGCAACATTTATAGGACATTTTAAGAGCAAGGAGAAGGTTGAGCACCTGGTCACAACAGGAAAGCTGGAGGGAAAGAGAACACCAGGTAGACCCAGGAGAAAATATTGGACGGATTTGCAAGGTGGCTGAGGACAGAGAGGTGAGAGATGTACATGTACTTGCAGTGACAAGGGATATGTTCATATGGAAGGCCATGATCGCCAACGCTGTGCGACAGGGCACATGATGGTGATGATGATGATGACGACGACGACGACGATGACGATTGATGACGATGATGTGATGATGGATGATGATGATGAAATGATGATGATGATGATGGTGATGATGATGATGATGATGAGTCATATGGATAAAACATCAGACCTCCAATAAGAATGTATGGGATGGATCGTACCTGGGAATTGTCTACATGGCATAATAGTATAATATATTATGAGGAGTGGAGCTTTTTAACAGGTCCAAAGGTCAACACGCGTGCAGACCACCCAGCAACATAACCCGTCTGCTCA
Source organism: Monoplex corrugatus (assembly GCA_030674185.1). NCBI lineage: Eukaryota > Metazoa > Mollusca > Gastropoda > Littorinimorpha > Ranellidae > Monoplex > Monoplex corrugatus. Next base: position 21,708,885 of record JAPXFY010000020.1, on the reverse strand, counting down.
GTGTGAGGAGAGAAAAAAACAAAAAAACAAAAATCAACAAAAACATACATTATTCATCCGAGAAATATCGGAGAAATAGAAGTTAGACTCAAACTGTTCTTTGATGATTGTTTCGCAAGACTGTGGGTGAATTTTCTTGGCAGAAATGCCACAGCCACACTGAGCATGCAGAAACTACAGAACAAGTATCAGTACCGTCTGGAAATGCTGAAAAACACGTTATAATCCTCCCACCCACCCCCACCCCCTCCTCCTTATCAGAGATATGGAACTTGTTATCAAACCTGGTTTCTACTGAACATTCATTCTAACTCCACTTTTAAACTGACTGCCATGTTGACATGAACGGCGAGCACGTGAAGTTTTGAATTACGGCCAGTGATTGAACTCCGAGCTCAGACGTTCAGTCCTCTTTTTTCAATTAGCTGGGCGTCTAGTGCATATGCAAACCTCACATCGCTTAAACTATTGTTACAAACACCATTGCTCTTTATTTTCCATTTTTATTTTTTCTCCCCATTTATAGCCGTGTGTGTGTGTGTGCGTGGGTGCGTGTGTGTGCGTGCGTGCGTGCGTGGTGTGTGTGTGTTTCAGCGCTTAGATTTGATTTTATCAAGATTTTGCGCTATATAAATATTGTAATTATTATTATTATTATAAAAAACGATGACTTATCTTTTTAGTTAGGGAAACAGAGAGAGAGAGAAGAGAGAGAGAGAGACAGAGAGAGACAGACAGACAGACAGACAAACAGACAGAGACAAGGACAGAGAACAGACAGACAGACAGAGAAGAGAGAAAGAGGGAGAGAAGGAGAGAGAGAGAGAGCGAGATAGACAGAGACAGATAGATAGACAGCCAGACAGATAGATAGACAGAGAGAGATAGATAGACAGACAGATAGATAGACAGAGACATAGAGACAGACAGACAGAGAAGAGTGATTGAGTGAGAGATAGAGAAAGAGAGACACAGAAGAGAGAGAGACAGGCAGACAGACAGACAGAGAGAAAGAAAGAGAAGAGTGAGAGAGAGGGAGAAGAAATAGACAGACATACAAAGAAACGGAGAGACAGAGACAGAGAGATAGACAGACAGACAGACGGAGACAGAAAGACAAACAGACAAGAGAGAGAGAGAGAGAGAGAGAGTGAGAGAAAGGAAGAAGACAGACAGAGACAGAGACAGAGACAGAGACAGAGAAATACGATATTCATTCAAGAAAAGGCCACAACTCAAGGAAAGGACGGAATTACACAACATAAATTACTATTGATATACAGTACACGAGCCTATTATGCTTTCACGTGTGTGTGTGCATGGAGATAGAGAGAGAGAGAGAGAGAGAGAGAGAGGGGAGAGACAGACAGACAGAGACATACAACAGACAGACAGAGAGGGAAAGAGAGAGAGAGAGCGAGAGAGACAGAGACAGACAGACAGACAGAGAGGAAGAGAAAGAGAGAGAGAGAGACAGACAGACAGACAGCAGACAGACACAGACACAGACACACATATATATGAAACAACAGACACAGGTATATATATATGTATATATATATATATATATATATATATATATATATATATATATGTGTGTGTGTGTGTGTGTGTGTGTGTGTGTGTGTGTGTGTGTGTGTAGAGAGAGAGAGAGAGAGAGAGAGAGAGAGAGAGAGAGAAAAGACAAACACACAGACAGACACAGACAGAGAGACAGACAGAGAAATCAGGAGGAAGGAAAGGGAGGAGGAGAGGTACGATGGTTACCATTCCGGAAGAAGCACAATCATCGATCTATCAGCAAATGGTTCCAGTAATGACGGTCGCTGAGTACGATGTGAGCATGAATCTGCCTGGGACCAAATTAATGGTACCAGAAATACTCAGAAGAAAAATGTACTGACTACGTGCTGGGGTCCAGGGGTCCAGACATCCGCCTGGGAAGCGAGAGGTCCAAAATTTCAATTCGTAGTTAGAGGGATGATTTTTGTTCTGTTTTTGTTTATTTTCTGTTTCCCTGCTCACGCAATACCTTGAGCGGTCGCCTGGGTGTTAGTGTTATGTGTGTCTTTACGTGTGTTACATTCTGAGCGTCAGTAGTCACGTCTTTCACATTCTGGTCTTAAGCGTTCATCTGTTTCAAATTAAGATCTGTGTGTATTTGAGTGTATATTGTGTTCGCGAGCGAGCGCCTGTGTGCGTATGTGTGTGTGTGTGTGTGTGTGTGTGTGTGTGTTTGTGTGTGTTAGAGTCTTGGTGTGTGTGTGTGTGTGTGTGTGTGTGTGTGTGTGTGTGTGTGTGTGTGTGTGTGTGTGTGTGTGTGTGTGTGTGTGTGTGTGTGTAGATATAGATGTAGATATAGATATAGATATAGATATAGATATAGACATATAGATTTACAGTTGAAAAAGACGAATCTTCAACAAAGAAAAATGACACATTGTATGCATCTAATACAGGGATGGGCATCGGGCAGGATTAGAGTTCAGCTTCTAATTTGCTGAAGGCTGCTGCGTTATAATGCAATGCTTGACTAATCCCTTGGGCCTCCAAGTTACACATACTGCGTCGTGGAATAACTCAAAAGTAATCATGAAACGACCCTGCTTATAATCCTAATGCGCTGGCGAAGCATCTCGGCTCTCGTTCCTTTGGCGACACAGCTTAGCCGTGTGTGGCTTTTGATCCTTCTGGATGATCACCAGTCTTCTAGCCAGACTTCCTGGTATTAAACTACCCGAACACACACGAAGGTAAAACGGAGCAGCTCGTGCTTGTACCATTGGAGTTATTTGAGGTATTTCGAGAGGGATTCCTTGCGCTCGGACAGCTCCTTATGCGCTCCACCTAAATCCGCTAGCAAATTATCTGGCAGAGTTCTCGGCCTGCACAAAAACCCTGGTATGCGCTGGCAAGGTCTTGAAACGGGGGTGGAAAGGGAGAAAGGGACCTATCAAACACTAAGCTGGCACCACCAGAATGATGGAAATATTCATTAAGATGGGCAGCGAACAGGTCAGTTTTTAAAATAATATGTTGCGGGGCTGGGATTGAACTCAAGAAATCAGATCTTGAGTCCATGGCTTTACCAACTAGCCCGCGTAATGTCGACTTGTACTGTAGAGAAGCAAAGGGCACAGTGCAGAAGCACTTATGCAGAAGCAACGCTGGCTTCGATACACACACACACACACACACACACACACACACACACACACACACACACACACACACACACACACACACACACACACACACACACACACACACACACACACACGCACGCACATGTCATTTACATGTAACCAAGATTATTCCAGCTGTAGGCTGATAAAATACCAGAATAAAATATAGACTAGGTAAAACATAGTCTAAGTAGGGCCTCAGGACCTGGCCAGCTCATTGGTTTATATGTAGGCTTAAGGCTTGTGCCGTGATCATTCTGGATCTTCTCCATCACATGGTACCTGCGACGTAAGTGCATATGGAATTCGTTCCGAGCACGGAGACGTCATCTTGAGAAACTGAAACTGAAACTGAAATACTGGCTTCCAGTCAAAGTATGAATTAGATATAAAGCTGCCCTATTCTTTAGTAGTGTTAATGTCTACGTTGAATATCATTCCGACACATTTGTCTGACTGTCTCCTTCCCAGAGAACCTCACAGTACATTCACAAACGTCTCAAGGAGCATCTATTTTGATAGTGCCTTAGTTCTCACCAGCTGCTTGCCAAAAAAAATCCTTGTCTTATTTGTCCAACAACATGGAACCCTCAGACGAAGCAGATATCTGCTTACTTAAAATAAAGAAGAAAAAGAAGAAGAAGAAGAGGAACTAAGAAAGAAAGGAAGAAAGAAAGGAAGAAGAACAAGAAAAAGAAGAAGAAGAAACTAAGAAAGAAAGAAGAAAGAAGAAAACGAAGAAGAAGAATCGAAGAAAAAAGAAGAAAAAATGCGAAGAATGCGAAGAAGAAGAAGAAAAGAAGAAGAAGAAGAAGAAAAGAAGAAGAAGAAAATAGAAAGAAAGAAAGAAAGGGAAAAAGAAGAAGAAGAAGAAGAAGAAGAAGAAGAAGAAGAAGAAGAAGAAGAAGAAGAAGAAGAAGAAGAAAGAAGAAGAAGAAGAAGAAGAAGAAGAAGAAGAAGAAAGAAGAAGAAAAGAAGAAGAAGAAGAAGAAGAAGAAGAAGAAGAAGAAGAAGAAGAAGAAGAAGAAGAGAAGAGATGAAGAAGAAGAAAAAGAAGAAGAAGAAGAATGAAAAAGAAAAAAAACCTTTGACAGAAAACACATCATCTTTCACAAAAAAGCTCAACAAACTGAAGAAATGTATTATCTAATGCGAGGGAGTCAAAGGGGAGGGAGTCAAAGGATTAAGTTTTTGCTTTGCTAGCATGGTCAACAATGCAGGATGCTGTTGGACAGGGTGAGGGAGTCAAAGGGTTAAGTTTTTGCTTTGCTAGCATAGTCGAAAATGCAGGATGCTGTTGGACAGGGTGAAGGAGTCAAAGGGTTAAGTTTTTGCTTTGCTAGCATGGTCGAAAATGCAACAAGTTGCTGGACAGGGTGAAGGAGTCAAAGGGTTAAATTTTTGCTTTGCTGGCATGGTCGACAATGCAGGATGCTGGCGGACAGGGTGCTGAGGTCAAAGGGTTTTAAACACTCCCATGTCATAGTGACAGTCATTGTTTTCCACAACAAAGTTGAAACGTTTGTTTGAAACTCTTCAGGCCAAAATGAAACATCACAAGTCTAGTATACTGCTTAGTTCATGATTTAGAGTTAAAACTACTGCTTTCAAAATAACCTGAAAATATGTGATAGCGTGGCATGCCAAAATTCCAACTTGAAGGGATCGCAAATAGAGTAATAAATGACTTGAAAATACAACAACAAAACAAAAAAGAGCTTGAGAATTCAAGGACCAAAGGGCTGCAAGTTCAACCAAAGGACATAATTCTTGAGAGTCTCGTAGGAATTATCTCCCATGTTGTGGAACTTCTCAAATCTAACATAGTTTGCGCTACCCATTCAGCTAGCATAGAAGCAGATACAAAGCACAAAAACCGTAAGCTCAGAACACTCCTCTGCAAGTTCAGTTATCGACGTATCGACACTTTTCAGAATTACCTCACTCCTGATATTCAACCGTAGAGCAAACGTGATCAAAGAAAAAACAAGACCTGTAAATAAAAACGTAGAATTGATGTGTACACAGTGTTCTCCCTTGTTGCTCTCGTGTTTGTAGAGACAGGAAGAGAGTAGCCCAGATGTTGCCCCCATCGTAATTTCAGAGCAGAAAGGAGACAGAGAGCAAAGGAGAATGGACCCATTTACAAAAAAAAATTTTTTTTTTTTCGTTTTCATTCGTCTTTCCTTTCTGACCTCCCCATTGCGTTTTGACCGTAAAATAAATAAAAAATAAAAATAAATAAATAAATAAATAAATAAAAAAAATAAAAATAAATAAAATAAATGAATGAATAAAATTTTAATAAATAAATAAATAAATAAATAAATAAATAAATTAAATAAATAAATAAATAAATACATAGGCTAAGATAGAGGTGTCTATGGGGTGGAAGAATCTATGAAATTATAAAGGCATTGTACATATAGGGTAAATATGTGTGTGTGTGTGTGTGTGTGTGTGTGTGTGTGTGTATGTGTGTGTGTGTGTGTGTGTGTTGTGTGTGTGTGTGTGTATGTGTGTGTGTGTGTGTGTGTGTGTGTGTGTGTGTGTGTATGTGTGTGTGTGTGTGTGTGTGTAATGTATGTGTGTGTTAATGTGTGTTATTGTGTTGTTGTGTGATACTAATGTGTGGTGTAGAGAAGTGATGGTTAGTGTGTGTGTGTATGTGTTGTGTGTATGTGTGTGTGTATGTGTGTGTGTGTGTGTGTTTGTATGTGTGTGTGTGTGTGTGTGTGTGTGTGTGTGTATGTGTGTGTGTGTGTTGTGTATGTGTGTGTGTTGTGTGTGTGTGTGGTATGTGTGTGTGTGTGTATGTGTGTGTGTATGTGTGTGTGTGTGTGTGTGTGTTGTGTGTGTATATGTGTGTGTGTGTGTGTGTGTCTAAAATCACTATTGTGAACAGACATTAAATGAAGTTTCCATTCCATTCTTTTTGTCCGTAAAACACTACAAACAAACACACAAAACAAACAAACAAAAACCCCAACCCAAATCAACAGAAGTGACCTTCAGCACGACAAGCAAAAACAACAACAAAAAAAGAAAAAGCGCCATTAGCATGATGAAATACTATAACCGTTCTTGTGTAACGCTATTTTTCAAACGTTGTGTGTGTGTTCGTTCGTTTGTTTTTTTGACGTCTATTCACATATGTGCTTTTTTCGGCAAAAAAAATGACAAAAAATTAGTGTATAAATAAATAAATAATAAATAATAATAAATTAATATAATAATAATAAATAAATAAATAAATAATAAATAAATAAATGATGATAAATAGATACATAAGCTAAGATAGAGATGTCTAGGGTTGGAAGAATCTATGAAATCATAAAAGCATTGTATCATATAAAGGTAAGATCAAGCAATCGAACGAACAATAGAAAAGCAATCAGAACATTAGAACGATCAGACTTGCCCAAGTGTGTGTGTGTGTGTGTGTGTGTGTGTGTGTGTGTGTGTGTGTGTGTGTGTGTGTGTGGTGTGCGTGTGCGTGCGTGGTGTGTATGTGTGTATGTACATGTGTGTGTCGGAGGGAGGGGAGGTTATTGCTCATTACACACGATTAAACTTTATAATGGAACGTGGAGAACTCGAGCTATTAAGGAAACTGACCACATTCTAGCACTAGTACGTTGTTTAGTTTGCATAATTATTTGGTAGGTGTGCATATTGTGGGGTTTTCTTGTGTTTCCATAAGCCAGCCACTGACATGATTTACAGAATCTTCAACGTACATCTTTGATATTTTTGCATGCTTTTTACAGACGATGGGAGTTTAAGCAGTGATGGATATGCATACATATTGACGCGGCCGGATATCGGAAAAATTTCTACAAAAACTTTTTTTAAACTCACCAGGCGGAAATGTCCTGGCGGACTAAACCCAGCATCTTCACACTGGAAGTTAACCCTTTACCCACTCGACCACTACACCCGTAAAATCATAAATGAAATCAGCCCGAGAGAAAATATCCAGCCTTGGTCTTTTTTTTTTTTTTTTTTTTACCTTTTTTTAACCTTTTAATTAAATTTTAATTTTATTTTATCTTATTCCATTTTCATTTTATGTTTATTTCTATTTCAGGGAAAATATATACAGTAGCTGACAGCAAGAAATTGAATTCCAGAAAGGAGATGAGGACAAAGGGACACATGTGTTTACCCAGTTTTGTTGTTTCGTTTTGTTTCGTTCGTGTCTGTCACTGGAGCAAAACTAAGGAAACATTCAAAATTCACGGAAACTCAGTTCTCCTCGAGGGAAAACTAGCTCGTATTGAAGAGGTTTTCTCTTGACGAAGAGCACCAAAAAAAGTATGAGTGGTTGCGTTCTTGTAACAATCATTTGAATTCTTTTCCTTGAAGAGGCGGAGATTTCGTTTCCGATTGAC